>QVRM01003147.1:0-577785 GCA_003439945.1 Dermanyssus gallinae | reverse complement strand
ATTATATATATATATTACATATATATATAAACAATTATTAAGATTACCGATGGAGCGACAATTGTCTCCTAAGAACGTGTGCACTGGGATATTACTCTATCTCGTATAGAGTGGGTTGGCACCACTTCAGCAGCGTGCCGCGGACGGACGCCGCGTTCCCTCGTTGGACGTCGAGGTCAAGGCGCTGTCTCAAGAAAGCCGCGGATCTCTTGTCTCCAGCTGCGAGGTTTAGCTGCTCGCCGACTCTGTGGAGGAGTTTGCGGGTTAGGTTGCCTGGGCCGCCCAAGGTCTCAAACGCTAGCGGTTGAAATTCATGTGGGTACTCTATTGAAGCGTATTTTGCGAGCTTCCTTGTCTCGGCTAGATCACCAGCGTAACCTGCCGAGGCCGCCCCGCCACCGACCATTGAAGGTGCTAATGAGTCGGTAACTGTGGCGTCCCAGACAAGCATCCTGCCCCGGCTGAAGGGGGTTTAGAGTCATCCCGTCCGGGCGTTTGCCGCGTCGGCGGAAAGACCCTGGGGCTCTAGAATACAGGGAAATCCGCTAGATCGGAGAGCTCGGCTAAAAGTGTCGTTAATACTGGCATGTCGGCACGCCGTCCTGCACTCATGACGCACGACACCCATGATGGGCTAACTTGTCAACCGGTTGACCACACTTGCATTGGTGAGGAGTTACAAGATCACAGCCGAGCCGAAGTCCTGCCCCGATTCGGGTAGTTTTCGTCGTCCAAAAGGGTGCCCAGTGGGCGCTTGGAAGCGCATGCAGCCAGCTCCGGATCCCTTAGCGGCGACCGCCCGAAGACGAGCCTTTGCGGCGTCGTCAATGGCGTCCGCGAGTAAGCCGCAATATGCTTTTTCGTGCACAACAACGCGCTCCAGTCGTGTTGGCTCCGAGGATTAGTCCGGGGCACCACTGCAATTGTCTTTACCTCCTCTTGAAAGGCGTCTTGTGAGGTCCTTGTACTGACAGCGCCGGCTTCGTCTAGAAGTGCAATGACCTTGTTCTCAGATCGAAGAAGAGAGGAGACTATCGCTGGGCCAGCCGAGATAAGTGGATCCGGGATCCCCAGGCCTCCCTTGGAAATCGGTAGTTGCGCCTGCTTTCGAGGGGGGTGCCAGCGAAAGATTAAGGAGGGACTCGAGGGTGTTCAGCGTTAACTCGTTAATGGACGAAGGTCGTCCAATTGCCCTGTTAGATTCGCTCCTCGAAGAAGGTGGTTGACCCTAGTGGCTGAGAACGACGAACGAAGTAAAAAGAGAGCGCGATGAGCGCCGAGCGGGGTGAGGTTGTTAGCGACGTCCTTTAACACGCTTTGCCATTTTTTGAGAACGCGTGGAGTCCTTGCGTCGGAGGGGGACTCCCAGAAGCTCCAGGTCGTAGTCGTGGGTAATCTTACAACCCGCAATAAAGCTTGGAGGGGACGGAGGTCAGGCGCCTGCGCACTATCACCCGTAACGTAGATCTCGCACTTCTCGGGATTCAGCTCCAAGCCTGAAATCTGGCGAAATTTAAGCACGCGCCGAATATCTTCGGCAACCATGGATGGCGTCTCCCCCCAGTACGCCATCATCAAGGTACCAATGTTTAGTGAGCTGTTAAGGAGGTCAACAAGCTCTTTGATGCTCAGGCAAAAACAATGGAGGAGCCAGAGGGTCGCCCTGTTGCAGTCCCGTGACCGAAGAAATGAGATCATCCGGGAGAACCAGGTGAGAAGAGTAACGGTACGCTTGATGGACATGGTGTGCCAACTGGGGGCAGTGCGCCCCGACCGCCTTTAACAAGTGATCCCGTCTTACAGAGTTGAAGGCATTCCTAAAATCCAGCTTTACGAGAACCCCAGGTAGTGAGCGTGAATCGATAAAGGCTCGGGCGGCATGCACGGCGGCCTCGGCCCCGGCTTGTGCGGCAAAGCCCATCTGGTGGGGACCAATCGCCTCGCGGATCCTCTCTCTGGTTCTATTACAAGCAATCTTTGCGGCTAGCCGGCGCAGGGTGGAGGAGCACGCAATTGGCCTCACTGACCCGTCTTTATTCTGTAAACGCAAAAAGCCTGGCTCCAAAGATTATATGTCGCGATTGAGGTGGAGGGACGCCCCACAAAAGCAAATCTACGATTTTGTCAATGCGGCTGCCAACCGGCCGGCTGTGTCCCCCAATGTCGGGAGAGGAAGGT
The DNA here is from genome assembly GCA_003439945.1 of Dermanyssus gallinae. Taxonomy (NCBI): domain Eukaryota; kingdom Metazoa; phylum Arthropoda; class Arachnida; order Mesostigmata; family Dermanyssidae; genus Dermanyssus; species Dermanyssus gallinae. Next base: position 575,607 of record QVRM01003147.1, on the reverse strand, counting down.
CTATTAGCAGTCGTGGTCGGATGAAGTCAAGACCCCCGGCGAAGCTTCGGGCAAAACTCTTGACTGCGGCAATAACTTCTTCTCCCGAAGTGGTACATGGAAGCGGAATCCCGGGGAGGTCTGGCCAGTCAGGTCTGGCGGGGCCGGGGGGTGCTATTGCGAAGGGCTGCCAGGTGATCTGTGCCGGGAGCCAGTACGTCCGACGATCCAATCAACCTAGCTGCCCCTGAACGTCACCCTCAGTTAGCTTAAGAATAGTCTGGCGGACACGGGTCATTCTTAAAGTGCGGTTTTTCTTAGTGACCGGGGCTACGACATCGGCTAGCCGCAATCCATTGGAGAATTCCCGCAAATTATGACGAATAATGACGGAGAGTGATTGCGAATCATTGCGGGAGAGAGGAAGCCGAAGAACCACTGGCACGAACGAGAAAAGCGTTATACCACGCTTGTTGGTTATTATCGGCTATGACTCCCGAAAGAACATTTTGCCAATGCCTCCGTTACCTGTTTCCTTACGGATTTCGGAACAATTCTTAACGGTCTTGACCTCTTGCTACACCCTGGATATCTTCGATGATGCGGGCGGTCTGTTGTGCGTTGTTATCGATCGGCGTGGAGGAAAGTTGCGAATGAGCTGAGTGAGGGCTGATGGATGCTTGGCGGCTATATGCCTCGTAAGCCCTCTTCTTGTGTACTGTCCGTTGCATAGGGGGCATGCTGTTTGCTGTGAGTGTGTCGTCGCCCCAGTTGATCCGCCACTAGATATGTTGTTGGGGTCGTGCTGCATCATTATTGCATTATTCGTTTAAGGCCCTCCAACATTGGCAAAAGCTGCAGGAGGGGTTCTAAAGCCTGCACTAAAGCCCTGAGCTGGCCCAACAGGTCTGATCGCCTCCTGACACGACTTGCGACAAATGAGTCGCAGCGTCGGCTAAGACATGAATAGGCCGCGCGGATTTGGGTGCTCGGCGGGCTGTGGCGCAGTTTAGTCGTCGCCGTGGGGCAAATGTCCTCCCTGTTGGCGTAAGGTCTCCCTGTACGCTTCTTTAGCTTACTTGGCGGGGAGTGGCCTTGGAGCAGCAGCAGCAGCTGCGGGTCAGGGTCCTCGGGAGACTGAGAAATTCCGCGAACCACGTTGGCGTACGTTGGTTGCCCCCTTGGATGTTGCTGTGACGTGTCTGATTGGGGCGTGGGGCTTGGTCGACCATCGGTGATCTCTGCTGCTGGGGTGCGTTACCCGAACCTGTTGCAAAGTCTGGCTTCGAGAAATAGCCTGTTCCTTTCTCTGAGATAGGCTAAGCGGGGGCACGAAGGCGACCCGGACGGGTGAGCGCCCCGACAGTTGATACACCGCGCCTGATTAGTACAGTCTGCAGCAAGATGACCTGAGGTGCCGCACTTTTTGCAAACTTGCTGTTGTGTACACCGTTCCGCGAAGTGCCCAGGCCGTAGGCATTTGTGGCAGAGCCTAGGCTGGTCAGGTTCAAGCACGACCTGGTGTGATTGAAATCCCAAAAATAATGATGTTGGGGGTTGTCGGGTAAACGAAAGGATCACTTTACCCATAGGGACCCTAGCACCGCCGTGCAACCGCGTAAGTCGTTTCACCTGACTGACCCCAAGCGGTGCTAGTTCCTTTAAAATTTCGTCCTCTGTTAGGCAGGTTGGAACTCTCTGAATGGTTGCTCGAAACGACGATAATGATGGACAGTGGACAGACACCGAAAAGTCTCCAAGATTTGTGATTGGCAACAGCTTCTGAGTCGATTCTACGTCAGGGAGCCACACTATAATCGACTTTCGGTCCCCGGATATCTTGGACTTGGAGGACAAGGCGAAGATGTGCTTGTATATAGTTAGCAGCGAGCCCTCGGGGAATTCTGTTTCAGTGCACTCCGACGTCTCCTTTCGTCGAATGATTACTTTGAACGCACCTACCAAACCCGTCGCTAAATCTTCCTTAAGTTTTTCTAGGTCTCGTTGTTCTCTTGAGAGGGTCTTTTTCTCCCTTCGGGATGTGACGGTCACGAATCCATCATTTTGTGTGTTCTCCTGAGTGTCGGCTTCGCTTTCTGGTGGCGAAGCTGGCTTCCTTCGCTTAGCGCCAACGCTTGGTTGGTATGCTGAGGTGGTTTCACATGGTACATCTGTGTCCATCGTCGGGGCAGATCCAATATTCTCAGTCGTTCCCGTTGGTGGATGCTCGTTAGACGCCGACGCGGATGATGCGCACTGCCGTAGGCGAGCTATGTCCAGGGTTGGTGGAGGCGAAGGCCCTCCCGAACTGCCGGGCGGCATCTTAGCGACTTTCCGTTGAACGTTATCTCGTAGTGACCGACCAAATGGGTAGCTGAGTTATATTACAACTACGTGGTTCGCTCCCACTAACGTAAAAAAAAAAAAAAAAAAAAAAAAAAAAAAGTACACTCCGGGATTCGAACCGGGGTCGTTTGGCTGACGAATCTTTGCGCGACCGCCTAGGCTACGCTGTCTGTTGCCACCGCAGCACGGCTTAGCATCTAGCCTGCGCCGCCGGTTGTAGCCACATGTAAACAAAGATGATCTGTACGTTTGTCAATAGAACGGACACGAATAGCCCTGCGCACTAGAAGAGATCACAACTCTTGGGCACGCTTAGGGCCAATAAAACACTTCAGGATGCACAGCACTGAAAACTCGGCTACACAGGCAATCTCTGTGGTAGAGATCACTGTAGATAAGGCGCTTGAACTTATTAATGCCACCAATTTACAAGAGCGGATCGCACGTACGTCCGCTCTCAGTGAATCGAACGCGAGAAAAAAATCTATATATATATATATATATATATAAATAGCGTCTCCTATATAGGAACATGCTGAATTGCCACATGGTTGACCAAATAAATCGACTCGTTGTGCAAAGCTGTATTGTAACTCATCAGATCGCAAGAGACCGAAATTCTCCTGTCGATAATACACTGAAATCCGGTGTCGCCATGTCCATATTTTTAGATACTCTGTAAGAGAATTCAAACTGCGAGATTTTAGGAAAATACATATTCAGATACATTTAGGACACTATTGCATTTCATTCAATTGACTTAAGTGTGTTGCTGCAGCCAACCTTATACATTATTTCTAAAAATACATTTATGTTTACTTTTGCATATTTGAATTTGAGACATGTAACATTCTGAATCATTGCAATCCATATGAGACCAAAGTACCGAAACTAAGTGGGCTTAAAGAGGTATTTATAAAACCGTGTAAACATTTGTTTTATCGTCATTTTTTATGCTTAGTAAGATAGTATCGTAAAATGCGTGCCATTTCTTATGACTTTCTTGTATTAATGGTATTTCTATTTTCGTTATTTTGATCCGTGGCCTTAAGTGCAAATGCTAACTTTTACTACATATTGTTTATTACGTATGTTACACAATTACAATACAGTTCATTATACAGGGTGTTCCTATTTGTGTGTCCAAAACGCTAGGGTATGGTCAAACTCGGTGAGAAAATCATGTTTGCCAATGGGTGGAAGCCGGGAAAACGTTTTGTTTAGGAGTGAGGATGAAATTTATAAAAGCAGTTATTCTGTCTTTTTTCTCCTACATAGTTGTGCGTGTTTGGCGGAAAATTCTGCACATAAAGTAGACATTACTAGCTTGCGTAGCAAAAAGCGAATAGCCAGATTAAGGAAAGTCATAAAAAGTCAAAATGTTACGTTAACGCTTTTTTGTGCAACATCGTAATTTTTTCCATTACGACCAAAAATGCGCCTGTGAGTAGTCTTTTGGACGCGCATTTTTGGTCGTAATGGAAAAATTACGATGTTGCACAAAAAAGCGTTAACGTAACATTTTGACTTTTTATGACTTTCCTTAATCTGGCTATTCGCTTTTTGCTACGCAAGCTAGTAATGTATACTTTATTGTGCAGAATTTACCGCCAAACACGCCGGTATGATCGGTTCCTTTGTGCGTTGACTGGTTCTCCCGCAAACGTAGATTTTGCACAACTATGTAGGAGAAAAAAGACAGAATAACTGCTTTTATAAATTTCATCCTCACTCCTAAACAAAACGTTTTCCCGGCTTCCACTTATTGGCAAAAATAATTTTCTCACCGAGTTTGACCATACCCTAGCGTTTTGGACACACAAATAGGAACACCCTGTATACAATTTGAGCACTTCAGCGACCGTCCCACCGGGCGAAAAGTGCAAAGACCGCCAATGCGTCTGGCAGCTCGCTACAAATGCTAACTTTTAAAGGTACCATAAACTCGAATTCAGTTTGTCAGGAACCTCAGTGTCTACACTTTAGTTAGGAAATGAATAATTTTAACCCGCATGTTGCCATGTGCACAGTATCCATTGCTCTGATTATGGAGACTGCATTTGCATCATGACAAGCGACGGCGAATAAAATGTATGCCTACTCTCGCGGATATTTTTGTAGATCCTCTCACTGCTAGTACCGCTTTAGCTCTAGAAAAGCCTGCTTGCTTTTTTTGTTCAGTTCACAGGCATTTCTCATTTTTCTTCTCGAAACTCGGGCCAATTTGTTGGACGGAAATAGTCAGCTCGACGACACATCCTCACCGTTGATGCTTGGATGCGCACTGTCAAGAGCGAGTTCACCACGTTCCGTTTCGCGAAGACTCAGAGCCGACATTCTGCTGAACGCAGAACGTCGACTCGTGCAGAAACTGTCCCCCACAAACGAATTTTCCGGAGATAGTTGTGTGTTAGGCGCGCCAGCATTTGTTCAAGTTGTCGTACGTGTCACCAACGGTGCCTGTTCGTCTCCGCCAACATCGAGCTCCAAAAACGGTGGGCGATAATTGGAAATTATACTTAACGGTCGTGGACAATACGCTTTCACGGAACATAGGCGTCGAAACTCCACCTATTTGCCGTCGTAGTCCTTTTCTTTATCGCCTTCTTCGTATTTATCTGCTTCTTTTTGTGCAGTTCGTTCCTACCTACAAGGTAGAAGGACATAGTGGGCCGTCGGGCCGTAGGGCTCTCTCTCTGTAGAGAGGGAGCCCTATACTTACCAGAGATCTTATCTTTCTCATGGACACGGGCTATGAGCAGTCGACTATGCAGTCCTACCGACGCCAGTTGAACAGGAGGCCGCGGCCGCACCACCCCCTGCAAACTAGTGGAGCCTCTAACGTGCTTCCAGAACGGCGAGCGACGGTGCCACTAGAACGTGCCAAGGAGACCAAACCTTCCCCACAAAGACGAAGATCAAGCCAGCGACGAAAACAAGGACAGCATGTGTGCTGGCCACCTGGCCATCAGAGCGAACAAAATTTAATCTGAGACAAGTTTCGTACTACTTGTACTACTACTACAACGATGACTTCTACTACTACTACCTGTACTCCTCAACAGAAAAAACTCCGACTTCTTATACTTCTCTACTACCGGGGGGGGGGGGGGGGGGGGGCAGTCTGTTTCAAGTCAACCCCGACGGTCGCCGCCCCAAGAGACAACGGCGGAGGTGCGCTCGCTATTTCAGCCGATCGGGCGTTCCATTCTTCCGTTTGCTCTCTCGAGCGGGAAAAGGGCCGGACGGAGGTTGGCATAGGGACGATAGACAAAGACAAAGAGCAGGAAGAACAGAAGGAAAGACCGAGCACAAGGAAAGAAAACCAGCTGTGGCACCAGCGAATAGAACAGAGTGCGTGCGAGTGGGTCTCGGAGCGCGTTGTGTGGTCTGCTCGAAGGGGTCATACTTAGGGAGGCAAATCGGCCCGCTGGCCGGCAAAGGAAGGGAGGCAAGGGAGCACGGAATCTCAGAAGCGGCGGCTAAAGGGAAAGAACAGCCACCGCGTCCGGGTTCAGTAGCAATTCGGGTCGTAGCAGCAGTAGCAGAATCACCAGCTGCTGATTTGTCGACCCCAAATGGCGGTGTCGCCATCTTGGTCGTCGAACATGAGAATTACTATTACAACGCGGCTGCTGGCCGCGTGTTCACCTGATTTCATTCAGGTTGGCCCGCTCGAACAGCGACCACGAACGTGCAGCTGATTCTACATGCGAGAAAGACAGACGTATGTATGTATATATATATATAGAGAGAGAGGAGAAAGAGAGATAGAGGCAGATTACGAAACGACAAAACAAAGGAAATAAGAAAAGGAACGCGGGGGTAAAGAGAGAGAGAAGACAATAAAGAAACAATGGACTGGAAAGGGGTACTGCGTCGGTGGGGACGGGGTTTGTTGGGGGTGGGGGGTGGGAGTGGAAGAAAGTAATAGGGAATGCATCGACCGTGCGGCTAAATTGAGTTAGAGAGAGAGCGCTGAACGCGCATTTGGTTGGTGGGCTTCTGGCTCCTGCCTCCTGGTTGGACTGGGCGCCGACTTCTTTGCCTGGCTTCTTCTTCTTTGCTGACTACTGGGTGGCAGCTAACTACTGTGTGGCGTTCGACAGACAGGTAGAAACGAAATCGGAGAGTAACAGCAAGAAAAAGCGAGCGTGCGAGCTGCGACCTGGAAAAAAGGCCCAGCCGGGACTGGAAGAAATACTGAAAATTAGGCAGATTGCTTACGACTGAACGAACGACGCGTGCACAAGGGACGCCGCGGGAGGGTCGTTCAAATGGTTCCTCCGCCGCCGCGAGAGTGGGGTGGTAGCCAGTCAAGTGTCGCCGTTGTTGAGGCTGCCGCGAGTGAGCTCAATCGAAGAAAGAACGAAATTGAGAGCGCCTTCTGGATACAGAGAAAAACCGAATGACGCGAACCACGAGTCCTTGTTTCTAGCTAGGCAGTGACGAGAAAATAAACGAAATACCAAAATACATTTTTAGAAAGTGTATGTGTGAGAGAGAAAGAAAGAGAGAGAGAATGTTGTTCAACTGTCGACGATTGTTTTATTTTTGATATAGGCTTCAACTTTGAGGCCGCCTCTGAGTGGGTCCCTCGGAAGAACATTCTGAAACAACAAATCGAAAAACGAATTTATTACCAAGGACAAGATGTTTAATCGTCTCGAATCGAAAAATATTATCAAACAGCCACATCTGCGCTAAGTATGGAGCCAACCTGTTAATTAGTAAAAGGCTCCAGCTAACAGCAGGCATAGCCCAACATGACACCACAGCTCAGCCAGGCCCCGCATGCCCACATAATGTGACGGCCAGTTAGGATATATATTATGGTGGTATTACAAGCAAATCTAGCAAGTGCTTTGAGGGTAATAATCCTTGTGATTTTTGTTTATTTATTGGTATTTATTTATTATTTATTGGTAGAGCATACAAGGTGGTAACAGCTATGCAGATTCAAGAGAGGCAGGTTAGCATGTTTTAACTGCGGCTCCGGCTTGTCAGTCGATTTAGCCCTTTGTTTATTCTACTGTATATAGCTCGACCAAGCTAGATACCGAGAAATATAAAAGCCGCATACATATTGTATGACACTAATCACGAAATACTGGCCAAATGTAGGGCGTACCTAAAATTGTATCTGAAAGACTTGCATGAGTAGTGCAAATATAAACGTGGCAAACCCAGAAGCTTTCTGATGCAGCAGATCAGCTACAACGAAATTGCATATGCACTGAACGCAATTGACTGGAAAAGCAAATGTATACGAGGTCTCGACAACTGTCTGTCCAGAACATGTATGCGAAACTCGCCAACCTCTTCGACGATATTCTTGCTCTTCACGTTTCCCTAGGTTTTCTCTCGACAGCTCCGTCTTTATCTCTGGACAACCGCACGTCTGTATTTCAGTCCGCTCTAGTGTTTTGAGTACTGTCTCACTCGTTCCCGCCTAGGGCTGCTTTTTTCTCCGTCTGTTGTTATCACTATCCCAAGTGTTCTGTAACACCAGATAGACTGCCTCCCAATCTATTCAAATCTATTCAACAGTCTATCCGTAAAATTGGCACAGCCTCTCACAATGATGTTTCGTTCGCTATCTAGTGGCAATGTTTCTGAGGTATTCTGAGCTCATTGGATGCCTCGCCCATTTTTAAGAACGTGATAACACTCTGTTAAATAACCGTTACCGAGTTAGTTACCAAGCAAGATGGCTTAGTGGCAAAAGTCTTTGCCTTGCATTCGGGAGGCCTAGGTTCGAGACCCAGACCGGCCGCTCCTAAATTGGTTTTCATGGTTCCCAGTTTAAACAAGGTGAATGCCGGAGTGGACTAATAATCAAACATGACCGAAAAAAACGGGGAGCAGAGATGTCTCAATAAAAAGAGATGGAGCATTACTATCCAATTCCCCATTAAGTTAAGTTAACAATCGTTCAATTGCCCAAGAGATCATTCCTTGTCTCATCATGGACAAAACGTATTGTCGATTAGTTGACCCCTTTTATAATTTGTACATCAACACGGACTTTTGAAAGGCTGCAAAGTTCCCAATCCAGCTAAAGTTTTTTTCGCAGGATTGCGAAATTGCGTCTTATTGGTAGAGGACGACCTTGTTCTACTCATGAGATGCGGGCGTGTTTGAATTTATCTTTAATTGGCTGTAATTACCAAGAGTAGAGGTTTATGGTAATGCTCTCATTTTGTTTCGTCAATTTGTAATGAAATAGTAATAATATTCATTTTGTAACGAACAATTCTTGAGATACACCATCCAAGCGGATTTTTTTGTAGATATAATTTTAGGCGTTTTTTGGAGGAGTGTGAATACTTTTACGCACTGTTGCTACAAGTGCGGGGTGTTCTCCTCCTCGAGCAGTGTGGGACTCAACCCTGGCGGTTGGATGTTGGCCCGCCAAGACCCCTACTCACTAATCACACCTCCTACTTTAAGCCTCACTCTCTATTGGCCCAGATATCCATAGAACAGTACTATGGGTCGTTTGATTACAAACCACGCCACCTGTTGGTGCCGTAAGCGCTATCCGTTCTCTTCTGTACCTGCCGAGCTCGGCTGACTCGGTAACCGACATTAGTAGTCGTCGCTAGCAATCTCGCGCCCGTGTAAGTTTGACAGGACCTTGCCTATAGCGTTAGCCGTTTTAGCCGCCTTGGCCGTGCATTTCCTAATGTGATTTGTGCCTCTGAGACCCTTGTCTAGTAGGACATCAAGGTATCTGGCTTTTGTTACTACTTGCTTAACCTCCTGGCCCGCCACCATCAGTTTCCAGCTGTCCACTTTTTTCCTCTCTGTCAGGAGAATGGCCTCGCTCTGCGCTAGTCCCCACATAGGACTAGGGCTTACTGCTGGTTGTCATAGTAGAGAGTCCCGTCCTAGATGAGCCGCGCGATCTCAGCCTATCTAAGCGGGAAACGTATAGGCCAACGAGGGGTCTTCAGAACTGTTTCGAGAGTCTGCGTTGACATCGGTCGGTTTTTGCATCGCTTGACAAGTGTTTAGGTGGTCATTTTTGTTAAGTTTCGATATATGTGTTCCAAGTTTTAACTAACTAGCAAAATAGTCACTTCAAAGTTTGATATACGTATATATGCTATAAGCGTCAGTCAGCAGAACAGATCTAGCACCTCATCCTTGTTAGACTTACGTTTAAGTTACGTAACTCCGTTGACCCGACAAGAGCTGCAGCAGCAGCAGCTCTTGTCATCACCAACCATCAGAAATTCTCTGACCACATTTGCATCCTATTCGTGTAAAGCGAGGCCCCTCCAAGCGAGGCCCCTCCCGGATCGTAGTAGTTTCTTTAGCTGGCCGCAGTTGTCGAAGTTGTATTTCGGCAAACGGAGCGCTCTCATTGTGTAGGTTGCCGATTAAGCAGATACGCTAGTAAAACGCCACGCCAGCAACGGCACGCCACGACACGCCGCCTCGTGAACAGGCCTCGCAATTATGTGTTGCAACTAACTACCGTCCGCTTCATAGTCACGCGTTGGTTAACGCGTATCGTAAGCGAGGCCAAAGAGAGAGAGAGAGAGAGAGAGAGAGAGAGAGGGCGGGGGGCAGAGGAAAAGGGGCACGAGCGCGGAGGAAAATAGATGAATTATTTAGCATTGCAAATGCCTAAACGAAGCGTAGTGTCTTCTGAACCCTTTAGTGACTAGCTGGGTTGCATAGCAACCACACGCATACTCTCAGTTACGTGCGCTTCCACTTTCAATGTCTCTCTCCCTCTCGTTCTTTGCGGCTGCTGCTGCTGCTGCGGCGTAGCGGACTTGTCACGCTGACCGCAATTGCCAAGGGCACTGCCATATTTGGCAGTGACCATGCTCGCACCGGCAACTGGGGCCGCAATGATGGCGAAAAAATGCCGAATGAAAAATGGAATCCTTCGTGGCGCAAAGGCTGTGCGCGTATTCTAAAAACGAACGGAACCTTTACCAAGCCTCTATTGGCCCAGATATCCATAGAACAGTACTATGGGTCGTTTGATTACAAGCCACGCCACCTGTTGGTGCCGTAAGCGCTATCCGTTCTCTTCTGTACCTGCCGAGCTCGGCTGACTCGGTAACCGACATTAGTAGTCGTCGCTAGCAATCTCGCGCCCGTGTAAGTTTGACAGGACCTTGCCTATAGCGTTAGCCGTTTTAGCCGCCTTGGCCGTGCATTTCCTAATGTGATTTGTGCCTCTGAGACCCTTGTCTAGTAGGACATCAAGGTATCTGGCTTTTTTTACTACTTGCTTAACCTCCTGGCCCGCCACCATCAGTTTCCAGCTGTCCACTTTTTTCCTCTCTGTCAGGAGAATGGCCTCGCTCTGCGCTAGTCCCCACATAGGACTAGGGCTTACTGCTGGTTGTCATAGTAGAGAGTCCCGTCCTAGATGAGCCGCGCGATCTCAGCCTATCTAAGCGGGAAACGTATAGGCCAACGAGGGGTCTTCAGAACTGTTTCGAGAGTCTGCGTTGACATCGGTCGGTTTTTGCATCGCTTGACAAGTGTTTAGGTGGTCATTTTTGTTAAGTTTCGATATATGTGTTCCAAGTTTTAACTAACTAGCAAAATAGTCACTTCAAAGTTTGATATACGTATATATGCTATAAGCGTCAGTCAGCAGAACAGATCTAGCACCTCATCCTTGTTAGACTTACGTTTAAGTTACGTAACTCCGTTGACCCGACAAGAGCTGCAGCAGCAGCAGCTCTTGTCATCACCAACCATCAGAAATTCTCTGACCACATTTGCATCCTATTCGTGTAAAGCGAGGCCCCTCCAAGCGAGGCCCCTCCCGGATCGTAGTAGTTTCTTTAGCTGGCCGCAGTTGTCGAAGTTGTATTTCGGCAAACGGAGCGCTCTCATTGTGTAGGTTGCCGATTAAGCAGATACGCTAGTAAAACGCCACGCCAGCAACGGCACGCCACGACACGCCGCCTCGTGAACAGGCCTCGCAATTATGTGTTGCAACTAACTACCGTCCGCTTCATAGTCACGCGTTGGTTAACGCGTATCGTAAGCGAGGCCAAAGAGAGAGAGAGAGAGAGAGGGCGGGGGGCAGAGGAAAAGGGGCACGAGCGCGGAGGAAAATAGATGAATTATTTAGCATTGCAAATGCCTAAACGAAGCGTAGTGTCTTCTGAACCCTTTAGTGACTAGCTGGGTTGCATAGCAACCACACGCATACTCTCAGTTACGTGCGCTTCCACTTTCAATGTCTCTCTCCCTCTCGTTCTTTGCGGCTGCTGCTGCTGCTGCTGCGGCGTAGCGGACTTGTCACGCTGACCGCAATTGCCAAGGGCACTGCCATATTTGGCAGTGACCATGCTCGCACCGGCAACTGGGGCCGCAATGATGGCGAAAAAATGCCGAATGAAAAATGGAATCCTTCGTGGCGCAAAGGCTGTGCGCGTATTCTAAAAACGAACGGAACCTTTACCAAGCCATCTAGAGGTATTATTATTATTACTATTATTATTATTATTATTAACGAAAAGAAAGCAGAGATGCAAGCTTAGCGGGTTCATGCACCGAACAAGGATTTATGCCATACGTATCCGATCGGGTGTGACTTGTACGCCGACGCTTTAAAAAAGCGGCCCGGAAATATTTTGACTCATACCTGATATCAAAATGGTCTGTTCGGACCATTTTGATATTCAGGTATAAATCAAAGATACAGTTAACTGAGACATCTAGCTAAACATAAAGCAGAAAGAGGCCAAAGAGGTGAAATTTGCAAATCAGAGTAGAGTTTCAACAAGCGGGCACGTAGACTCTGGCAGCATTATGCGAGAATATAACGAATTGTGCCAAAGAAAAGTCCTTTAGTAGTGGGACGCACAGCATGCCGTATGGCTGAATTAATCGACCTTCCTTGCTGCATAATATTCTGATGATGATGATCGGCGGCCACGTTGCGAGGTATTGTGCCGCAGATGTTATTACCTAGCTATCTTTTTGTGTGTTTTAAACAAGATCCAAAAGGTATTTGAAGACTACTTTGTGGTAGTGGGTCGTGGTGTCATAACCCAAACGGCAGTCAGCTTACCACAGAGCATCTCAATGGAGGAGCGGTACTTTAGGGCAGTAGACACACACAAGCTTTGATAAAATGTACCACCATGGTAGTAAAATTATATAATCTCACCCAAATGGGCCTTCGTAGGGGATATTGCTCTTTAGCTCATAAAACACACACAGTGCTGTGGCGTCGAAATACGCTCAGCAGACACTGATGTGCTAAAGATTAGATTAACAATAGCAGAGGACCCTTGTAAACAACACATGCTTGTCTATATGACTTTCTGGAACACCCCAATAGAATACATGCATACGCAACGGCTGCTTGCAAATTACGGCGATTGCTGAGCTTTGCTAATAATCATAGAGCGAACACAGAACTTAGGGTAAACGTCTTTGCTTGTTCTTATTATATGTTTTGTTTGTTATCTCGTGACTGCTGCTAACTTTTCTACAGCTAACTTTGCTGACTACCTTTTCTACTACTTTCTCACTCGTTATATATATATATATATATATGTTTGATGCGCATTTAAAAAAATTTGTTGTACAATATGCAGTATGACTTTTTTTCGATATATAGGAACTCGTTCATATTCATTAAATGTTCGTTTACTGCTCCTTTTCCCTGCGCGAGAAGACTATATATATATATTGATAATATTATTATTAACATAAACGGCTCTCTGCTCTCTCTGTCCATCATCGTCTGGTAGTTCTTGACCTCGAAGACGGCTACTCCGCTTGTTTCCATTTGCAGCGGACGGATGAATCATGCATACCTAGTCACGGCGCACGGTGTCGCTCCGGATGGTTGGTCGAACTTGTCGGTTAGCCGACACGATATGTGCTGCCACCGTGCCGCGCCTCTGTCGTGACCAACAGCAACAGCAACGACAACAACGACAACTAGAGAACATCCCTCGTCGACAACGCATGCAGGTTTTGCAACTTTCTTAGAAATTTTTTTTAATTCTAGGCTTTGCAGGCCGTTAGCCAGCTTGCCGGCCAACCTGGTGAGACCTCAAACTCTGACCCAGCAAACGAGACAGCAAGTATTTCTAAATAAAAGATTTTCCGTAAGGCTATTGCCCGTGTACGTTTTTTTTAAAGTCATGGCTGATTTTAATTCCACTCCGGCATTTACCTTGTTTAAATTGGAAACCATGCAAACCAATTTAAGCGTGGCCGGTCTGGGTCTCGAACCCACTCCTCCCGAATACAAGGCAAAGGCTTTGCCACTAAGCCATCTTTGCTCGGTGAAGTACTGAAGTGTAAATAACAAGTCTGGACCAAAGTAGTTGCATTAGCAGCTAAAGTTGCAACAGCAGCAGCACACACAGCATCGGCAAACAGGCAGATGACCTCAGCTGTAGGGATCTGTTTGTTGTTACGTTAGTACATGTTCGTAGTGAAGAACAAAAAAAATGAAAGAAGATGACACACTTCCTGTGACGCACCTAGGTTTTGTGCCCTGGTCATTGCCTGCTGTCACAAGAACTGCTCGCTAGAGAGTGTTGAGAAAAAAGGACCACACAAAGTTGTATCGTCGTTTGAACCGAACAACGAGCTGGAAAAAACAAATCACTCAGAGCATAGCATAACGCAATGAACAATTCTTTATATGCAAACTTTCTTTTGTGGCCTTCTCAAGTGCGATAATGATTCAACATGCAGCAACTCCGGGAGCTGATATGCATAAGAAGGGAGAGTCCGACCGCGGTCGATTGGCTGGCACAAACGTATACGCAAACACGTAACTGCCCAAGCAAAAAAAGTCGATTAAAAAATAGACGCCGAAGCCGGCGCTAAATTAACAAAAAGAAACGAAATCTTCGTCAAGTGAACTTGTAGTTGTACTGATAGTAAGTACCAGTGTAACCTATTGCGCATGCACATTTTTGTGACAGTGCTGCTTGAGTTATCTTCCTTTCTCTGCTATTTCTGCGCGTTTTCTTTTTATCTGAATTTTGTCACTAAGGCGTGTCTGTTTACTCTACAGCTTTCAGACCAGCTGTACACACAGCCGTGCTCTGCTAGTATGTTAGCTAACCGAACAAAAACTGTTGGCCTAAATTATATATAAACGATATACTGTCCTCTAGCAGGGGGCGCCGTTACGCTGGAGCTCACCTGCTTCTACCGCACGCTCAGGATATGTAGATCGCACTGTAATTATTCCCGCATTTTATGGCACCACATATCAGGCTTCTTATTGCCAAGAATCGTAGCATTGCGGGAGGATCGCTGCCACCGTAATGGAAGAGGAAATGATGAATGAGGTCACAATGGAAAAATGGTAGACAGAGTTGCCATGCAAATATGCCGTTGCTCTACTACGGTGACACAGACAGCTGCTGATGCTGCTGCTAGGGCCCTGTGGGCCGTCTCCTGAACACAGGATAAGCCAAGATGGTCGGACGGCCGAGTCCCTCCTCCGAAACGGACTCATAAGGGAGCCTAATCACCTTATGATCGATTATGTATTAATTCGGTCTACCGCCAGCATTCTTCCCTTTGCTGTCTCTGCATCCTACCTGCCACAGCAGCTGCTGCTCTGCTGCTACTGGATCTGTTGTTGAAGCCCGTCTTGATGTGATCCCATAGCTCTGCGTCATAGCAGGCCCATGGACAAAACTTACCGACAACGTATCAAAACGGCGGACGTGCCACATGGGGTAACTATCTATGAGTATCTGTTTACATGCCGATCGACTATCTGAAGTCGAAGTATAGGCTCACAGTAGCTACGTTTTTGCTATGCGAACCTTTCACGGTTTCCTTGAAGAGATAAGCAAGAGATAAGAATTTAGCAAACAAGTTTGCATATACTAGGTGGATAATGAATATATATATATATATGGAGTCAATGCAATCTGAGTGCCAAAATGCAGTTTCTCACGGCTATTTAGCGTCCGTTCCATTGTGTGATAAAATGCAAAGATCGCCGATGCGTCAGGCAGTTGGTCACGCGATACTTAGTGCATTCGTGTGAGCCATGCGGGCAACGGCATTTGTGCCTCACCTGATCAATCCTATGATGGAGTATACTAGGTAATGGTAACCGTGCACAATTTACATTGTGTACGCGTAACTTATTTTTTTGCTGTTGGCATGATACCCACTAAAAGCCTCTCACCTAAATGGCCTCACGAACAGGCGAGAAGCTGAAACCATTCTTTAATACTACTTGAACCGTGTAACTTATTGGTTCATGAAAAGGTACACAAACTTGTATGAGCAACCCGTTTTATAGTTTCTGCCACCTTACCTGCCATTCTCGCAAGAATTGCTGAAAACGCTCAATGGCTGGCGACTTCAGCCTGATTTTAACTGTTTGCACTGCTGGCGTGCAAGCTACTAGCAGGTACGCAATACGGCTCCATGCCGAACGCGGCCAACAGAGAACCCGCCTCAGATGCACTAAAAAGCATTTCTCCAGTTGTGCAGAATTTGCCACTGATATGTGCTCTCAGTGGCCTCTCAATAATATTATTGAATTATAACTTAACATTGGCACAAAGATACAAATGAGCCCAAGGAGTCGCACTGCAGGACACAGGAATCGCTTTCGTTCTGATTATTTCTCGCCTCCGTGTGCACAGACGCAATTGATGCTCGGGACCTATCCGCAATGTGCTGTGAAAATGTCGCACTCGCTATACAGAGGCCCAAATACGGCAAGGAGTTGACAAACTACAGCACTTGACCACTACAGATGCCGCGATCAATCAAAGCCGCCTCAGCGAAATTTTATCACCTCCTTCCTCTGTCAATTCAGTTCAATTATTCTACCGTTTAGGCAGGCTTCGGTATCTCCGACAATAAGCGGGATGTCCCGAATGCTGCGATGTGCAACCACGACGTCTTTAAAAATACAATATGACAACTAGTGTT
Source organism: Dermanyssus gallinae (assembly GCA_003439945.1). NCBI lineage: Eukaryota > Metazoa > Arthropoda > Arachnida > Mesostigmata > Dermanyssidae > Dermanyssus > Dermanyssus gallinae. Next base: position 559,353 of record QVRM01003147.1, on the reverse strand, counting down.
TACCAAACTACCCCGCACATAGCAGGCCAAGTATTCAAAGGCCTTTACACAGTCAATGAAGACTGTACATATTTAAGCTCATACTGGAGACAATGATGACTGTACATATTTGACCTCATACTGGAGTATATCAATTGCGTCCTCTACACCTCTACATCGTTCCTGACCCCGAATTGCTTTGGTCAAAAAGCCGCCAGGTACAGTCGGAAGCACTCCTCTATGAATAGCTTGGCAAAAATATTTTGAAGAATGCGTTCGGAGGCCATACCGTAAAATACGTTTGAACTGCTTACATTGCCACCGCTTTTCCCCTTAAACAAAGGTGTGATGGTCGCATTGTACCAGCCTTGGGGTATGCGACCCTCTCCGAGTGTCTGTGTAAACAGACCACAAGGATGGCCTATTAATTAATTCATTTAGTTATTTAAAAGAGGCATCCTGGAAATATAAATATGAACATAATATATAAGACAAATATGGTAAAAATGATTTGTGAGTATTCTCGCTGGAGCTGAGAGAGCGACACGGATTTAGTACAATCGGGTAGGTGATACAGGGCACATGGATCGCCACAACGACGGCAGTCGCAGTCCTCTTTGGGTTCATAAAAATCGATGAAATCCGTAAATACTGTAGCGAGTGGTGAGGTAACGACTAGGCCGGAGAGACTCTTTCCTGGAGTCCTGGTTAGTCATAGCTGGCGATGAATAAAATTATCTAGAAATTAGAGACATTTTTCAGGACACTCGTGCCGGAACGTTTTCAGGGCGACTGTCTGCGGCAAATTAAAGCGGTCTACGAGTTTATAGATCAATTATATTGAGCTATCGAGCATGTATACTAATCTGTTGCGCGAATTCGACGGAAGAACAAGTACTCGCTTTAAGAAAGCAGGCTTCACTCTATTCAACTGCCATAGATGTGAGGTGTTAAGATGTTTCGATGTCACTTAGATACCGTAAGCAGCTATGGATGCCATTTTGAGCGTTAATAATGTCGTGACCGTCCGTACGGATAACTAAGTTAAGCTTCTGATACCATCTGCCGCGATAAGCGCTTCTCTACAACGCCCAGTTACATATTGTGAAGAGGTTTTACCTCGAAACGAGAAAATTGCCCTGAGACAGCAAAAGGTTTTCACGAACTGCACTTAGTCGCCGTGAAATTGCAGTTTATCTGCGCGGGCTCGTTGCCCGCCACGCCAAAACGTTACTGTCTTGGTTTTTGACATGTTTACTACAAAGCCATTCTGCGAGAAATATTCATCAAGTGTGCAAAGCGGAGCCTCCAGGTCAGTATCGTTTCTGTTGACTACTACTACTATATCAGATTATCTGCGTAAAGCAGGATCATGACTGTTGAGTGCCGCTCGTTCATGACGCGTGACGCAGATCGCTGAAGAACGTTATGAATAACAATGGGCTGAACAAATTGCCGCCTTGCGGATGCCCAGCCGTCTGATCAAACGCGTTATGCTCGCATACACCATCATCGAGGATAATCTGGTTAGCCCCCAGAAATGCGCTGAGTAGAGTAAGCATTCGTAGTCCAACTCCAGCCTGTCCGAACTTCTTCAAGACAATATCACGGAGTGCGATGTCGATAGCAGATTTTGAAAAAATATAAACCGTGACCAAAGAAAGCCTGCTGCTCATCTCGAAAAAACGCCAGTTTATAAAGGACAAGTTCTTAAGGCGCTGCTCAAACGCAAGCGGTGGCTGCTTCGTCATGCTGTGTATGCGTTGCTGCCGGGGCGGACCAGGCAGATGCGAGCAGCTTTTTGTGGGGGGTACCAATGTTGTGCATACACCACATTAAGCTCTGCAATTATCTGGAGGTCAGAATGTAAAACTCTTTCCTGACGCAAGAGCTCTAACATCTTCAGACATTTTAGATACTTGGCATTGTTGAACCAGACCCGTGATTGAGCTTTTGCTATCTTCTTTACTTTACTATTGCCACCTAACGGTGTTTACTCAAAAGCATCGTGGCTTTGGTCAATACAGCCACACAACCTTACCAGCACCGAATCGTGCGAGCACGCAATACAAAGCGCCAAGGTGGGCATGCTGACGGCTGGAAGCGGGTTGCACGGCCCGCGATGGTGAGTTACGCGCAAAGACGTCAGTACTGGAAGACTCCGGAATGTTAGAAACTTCGCATCCTTGAAACTCGCCCCTCATAGAAATTTAGTTCCCCCAACAAAAAGCTTCAGTTATCGGAATAGTGTATACAGAGAACGTACCTTCGCAATTGTGCAGCGACACGTTGCAAACGCCCTTCGCTTCATGCAATGTCTGCAGCGGGTGAAGGCGTCATTGGCAGAGTCGCCAAGTCCTGCTCATCACTAAATTATTTCCTAACTCTAGTCTGAGTCGGCGGAAATTCTAAGAGACAAAGATATGGTGGTGACAAGGATTATGATAGTGGTGATAAGGTGATAAGGATTATTAGCCATGATGACCTAGAAGAAAACACATATATGAGCTGCACTGAAATAGCCTTACTTGGGACAGCTGCTGGACACAATGCGAGCCTGAGCTTGATCTGGTTGCGGGCTGCTTTAAGTCGTCTATAGCACTACAGTATACATAGCGTGGCTAAAGCAATAGGTTAGTTTAAGTCGAGGTCTGAAAAGCAGAGCACAAGTATTGACGTGCTAGAGCTTTGTATATGAGATACAGAGATCCCATCAGACTGAGTGGCCGCAATGCGCCCGAATATCTAGTAATGTTCTCAGTCGATATTGAAAAGCTAGGTTTACTAGAATTGCGCACGGCGTTGTTCAGCGGTTAAATGACTAGTGCGCTTGTCATCTGTCTGGGTTCGACCCCTGTTGTTAATCGAATTTTCTTTAAGCGATGCTCATTAAAAGTAGAATAAGAGCCGTGCAATATATGTATATAAACATACAATCAAGTGAAAAAAAAAGAGTAGAATATAAACCATACCGCTGTGAGGTAGAGACTACGCAGGGGATGGGTAGTCCAGAATTAAAAACAAGTTCCTAAAAAATAAATTTGAATTCTCGTCACTCAGTCAGATTTTCTCGTTTTTTTTTTCTGGTTCGCCGAAGTTTAACGATTTTTTATGGCATGTCGTCAAATAGCTTCTCTATACCGCAGCCCTGCGCATACCAAATGTTGCCGCTAACGCAAATTCGTATGGGTTTTGTTTATGGTTGTGACGACTGCCTGCAGAAACATAGGTTTACTTAAGCCGATGTTAACTGCCGATTGAGTTGCAGTTGGGCAAGGGCTAAAACTCCGTTCAATAAAACTGAGCTTTGGGCATGTGTTGGATCAAATCTTACTCAAGTAGAGTTTTTTTCCGTGGCCATTGTAAATTTGGCCGTCCTGCTGCTACGTTCTTCTGCCGGAGAAAGCCCATGACCTGATAGAAATAAAGTGATGGCATTCAATGCTCTTTTAGCGGCCAACACTAGAACTAATTTGGTTCGATTATGCCTACAATCTCTAAATGAAGAGTCTTGACGAATTAACTACGGCCGTGCCGAGGAATGACATACAGGAATAGAGGCTGGGAGGCTTTAGTAGGGTGGAAAATCTCATATTTAACTTGCCGATCAATATGCTGTTTAAACATGACGTAGCGGTTTAATAAAAGTGATATTAATTGTCTACAATACATGTACATGCAACATATTAAATTCAAAGCGTTAATATATGATTAAACATTTTTAACCACATACATTTGTTATCTCTTATCATATTAACTATTATTACTAGGAATCAAACGGTTCGATTCTGAACAGTGCCATTAAAGCTTGCTGCCTTCCCTTAAAGCTTGACTTTTGTCAATAAGATATCTCCCTGGCTTGACGGCATACGCCTCTGGCGCAAGCAAGTGACTCATATCTGTCTGCGATACTCTGATACTACTGCTGGTGCTACTCTGATAGAAAGATAGGCATGTCTAGGAAATAATATCCCATTTTGCGCTTGCGGATTTGTTTGAAGTCGATTCTCCCTCTCTCTCTCTACTCTGTGGACAGCAAAATTTATTCGACACATCAATCAAATGGCTGGGAGCTTTTTGTAGTTATGGTGGACACCGTCTTACCGCAGAAGCATAGCCGAAATATTTTCCAGTAACGTTTCTACTCTAAGCGATTGCCTTCCTGTCTCTTCCGAAATATTTCCCTTCCCCCTTTACGTCCGGACCTGGCCTGTGGCCCCTTGGGATCGGCTGTTCATTTTGCCCTTCTCTCTGTGCCGGTCGTGGCGTCTAGTTGTCACAGGACCGAGGACCGAGGCCATCAGACCTTCAGACGAGTCAGCGGGGCGACTGCTACCATCAGCAGTACCAGGTGCAGGGCCTGTTCTGTCCTGCCAGTCGGATGTCAGATAGTAGTGATAGAGGTGTCGTCCCGCCTCAATGGCCGACCAAGACCGGCAGGTCGAATTTCGTCCACTGAAACAACTCGACGAAGCGGGCTCTAGACGCTCTAGGCGGCGACTCTCTAGAACGCAAAGGTGGGAGCCTTTGGGCAGACGGGAAGGGGAAGAGTGTGTTCGGGTGGTGACACCGTTGTGTAGTCGTCGCTAGACGCAAAGTGCCTAGTTGCTGATGCACAAACCCGGATGAGTGATGAAAGGGTGAAACGTCTAGAAGAACTTCTAACGCGACACTGTCGACGGGCTGTCCTGTAACTGGCGGTCGGAGGTGATCGGTACGTTCAGGTAGAACAAGCAACCGTGATGAGTGTATCGATATTTCGATTAGAGAGTTAAGCCGGAAACGATACCAGTAATTCTCACGCGTTGCGGAAAACGTTTTAAGAAATTGTGCGAGGGTACGACTGACACGCGCGCAGTAAGTTCTAGCGGGTCAGCCCATAAATATATAGATATATATAAATAACTCGCTTTAATTGTGCCTATTAAGCCAAGGCAGCAGGCGTCCCAGACGGTACCCTCGGGTTGTTCTTCAGGGCGTTAACCGTCCGGCCCGGGTTTCATGTGCAGCACATTTCCCCCGTATTGGCAGCAGCCTTAATAGCCCTTGAATGGGCCACGACAAAACGACAATATGAATTTGTTGCCATCCAACCGATATCGTATGCCTTGCCCCCCTTACCACCATTAAGTGGCCCGGGAGAGTTACTGTTGGGAGTTAACACCGTCTGACCAACTTTCATGTGGGCGCGTGAAGGTCCCTGCAGCGCGCAAAAGTCGCGCACCAGCGGACTGACGCCGGAAAGAGAGTCATAGGTTCTCCCGTCTTTTTGGGTTGGCTCTTAGCCGGATCGGGAACCTCGCGGGAGAATCCCATGGGTAATCTTTCCGTTTACCAGCGGTCGCCACGTGGAGGCGTCCAACCCTGTGACTAATCCTCTCGTCTCTGAACCATGGGAGCGTCGTTATGTTTGAACCATCGACGAGGCATTTGGTGACCATAAGAGAGTCTGGCAAGGTTGAAGAAGACTGCGTACACCTTATCTCGAGCGCCAGCTTCGCAGCCATCTCAATTGGATGGCCTATCTGGCTACCGTCCGTATATATATAAAGTGTGTTGCAAAAAATTAGCAACTCATGTTTTTTTGTGATAATTTCGGCTTGGTTTATTTGAATGGCTTGAAATTTTAAGCGCATGATGTACATGACGAAACATGAGTATGGTGTTGATTTCATTGCAATCTCAACATCGGTTCATACAAAAAATAAAAAAGTGTGAAAAAACAGTATTGCAAAATATTAGCAACAATAGCGCCTTACAGCGTATTCGATTCTTAGCAGGGCTGTATGACTCATTTGAAACTACATATTTTATTCTAGAAACGGGTTTTTCGTCCCTTCTTCTGAATAAAATCGTAAACTCGGTCTTTCATGGAGTTAATGAGCTGTTGTAAGTACGAAAGTGAAATATTAGTCCATGCTTGCTGGACAGCTTCTTTGAGGTCCGATAAATGATTATATTGTCGACCATTTGCGTAAATCTGCTTTACCAAATGTCCCCAAAGATTTTCGATAGGATTCAGGTCTGGACTTAATGCCGGCCAGTCAAAAAGTGGCACTCCTTGTTCTTGAAAAAAGGCTATAGTGCTAGCCGAGGTATGAAACGTGGCATTGTCTTGTTGAAAAACTGCGTCAGGTCCCCCAATTCTTCTGAAGTGGGCTTCTAACTGGGAACCGACAATGCGCTGGTACATGTCAGAATTGTTTCGGCCCACAATCTCGACTAGATCAGACTTTCCATTATATCCAAACGCGCCCCAATATTTCACAGAGCCACCACCGGCCACACGTTTCGAGAACTATTTAGGTTCCTTCCGTAAGTCGTGCCAATAGTACTGACAGCCGTCAGGGCCATCGAGATTAAATTTGTTTTCATCCGAGAAGACGATGTTTTTCCACTCGTTATCCCAAGATTGGTATCTATGCGAAAATTCACGCCGTGCGACAATGTGCTTCGGTTGCAGTCGCGGCATAAGCTTCCTTTTCGCGTATCGCACGTTTTTGTCAGAACTTAACACTCGGTACACTGTGGATCGGTGCACTGGCACTCCCAAAGTAGTCCTGATCCTGGAAGAAGACATTTGGTCATGAGTAGCCAACTGTATGATCCTTCGCCAATCTCGAATAGTCAAAACTGGCTTACGCCCACTGTTAGATCTGCAGCTTTGGTTCACTTCAGGGTGTAAGAACCTGCTGATGGTGCTCTTATGCCGTCCTAATCTGGTTGCTATAGCAGTTACTGTATGACCGAGCTCAGCATATGCCTCAATTCTTGTATTTTTGTTATCCGAAAGATCCTTTGTACGACCCATGGTTTAAACATAAGATTCGTCGTTAGCTCGGAACAACGACTAAGGTGTAGAATATTTTGCAGCTATATAACGATTGATTTAGCTAGACAATATTCCTGACATTTGATCCCTGGGATCGAATATCAGCTGTAGTATCGACTATCCTTTACAAACAAGGGCTGTGTTGTTAGCATGCTATTGTTGCTAATATTTTGCAACACTGTTTCTTCACACTTTTTTATTTTTTGTATGAACCGAGTTTGAGATTGCAATGAAATCAACACTATACTCATGTTTAGTCATGTACATCATGCGCTTATCCGAAATTATCGCAAAAAACATGAGTTGCTAATTTTTTGCAACACACTTTACATATCTCTGTATATCGAGATATAAACCATCAATTTGCACGTCACTCCGCCTATGTGGATGTATATATTTGCAATGTGTGTTTCATGTGTGCAACTGTACGCTCTGTACGGAATGTGTAACTTATACATGTCCGTCTCATTTGCCTAGGACTACGTTCACGATTCAAATTAGCTGTGGAATTCTCGGAAGCCGGAGCAAAGGACGCTCGAGGATACGGTCGTTGTTGTTGTTGTTGTTGTTATTGTTGTTGTTGTTGTTGTTGTTGTTGTTGTTGTTGTTGTTGTTGTTGTTGTTGTTGTTGTTGTTGTTGTTGTTGTTGTTGTTGTTGTTGTTGTTGTTGTTGTTGTTGTTGTTGTTGTTGTTGTTGTTGTTGTTGTTGTTGTTGTTGTTGTTGTTGTTGTTGTTGTTGTTGTTGTTGTTGTTGTTGTTGTTGTTGTTGTTGTTGTTGTTGTTTTTGCTGTTATTGTGGTGTTTGTTGTTGTTGTTGCCGTCGTCGTCGTCGTTGTCGCAAATTCCCTAAATAACTTCTATTGTTTGATGTTTTGTAGAAGAAATTTCTATATCTCCATTCTGAGTCGCGTTTTCTCACTTTCGTGATGCTGCCAGAAAAAGTTCGTGCAGGCCAAACCTGCTGCCCATCCCTAACTTGGCCGGCCTGTGAGTTTCAATGATTTACTTTTTTCTTAAATCATACGGTTGGCATAAATGTAATTTTCCACACCTAAATGAGTGTCTTTATATAGAATTCACACTCTTGTGTGGCCACCATGGCCAAGCAAGGAATGCAGCTCTAGCGTGGACCTTACAGCCAGGAGGCAAACATATATTAGGGCTACAAAAAAGTCTTTTCGGTTTTGGCGCTATAAAGAAAACACATATATAGGAGACACGGGAGGTCTTATTTATTGATTTATATATTCTCCGCCAGAAGATATAACCTCTGCCCAACGATTTACAAGGTTTTCGATTCCCAAATAATCTTCCAAATTTCCAAAACAAATCAAAATATTCTTCCAGTTCAGAACGCCTGTGTTCGATATAAGTAATTTTTTACCACTTAAAAAAAATTGCATCGATCTGAAGAGGTGGTAATCAGATGGTGCTAAGTCGGGGGAATGGAACGGTGGATGTTCCAAAAGTTTCCATTTTAGCTGGGAAATTTTCAAAAGGGTCTCCCTACTTACGTGGGGCCTTGCGTTGTCTTGGTGGAACAGGACACCCTTCCTTGAAATTAGTGCTGGGTACGACTGCTTTAATTTTTCGTGAACCTTTTCTTCGTGAATTTTTTCGTGAAACAACAAAGAGGGAGCCAATGATCTATGCCTAGGCGCCGGGGCGGACGCTGTGAAAGCCGCGCAAGCGTCAATCCGAAACGACTTTTTTGTAGACCCTATATATATATTTATATATATACATATATATATTCATAATTATATGTATGTTTTATTCATTTGTACTAGTGAGCGGGTATCCACTCTTCATTTATAGATGTATAGGACTATATGAATTCGTCGCGCGACTCTGTGAGGAATGGCCCTGACGACATCGTCGACGTGGTTTGTCTTGGCATGTTGTGTCGTACTGTGATGGCGTTTAACCATTACAGTGTTACTGGTTGTGACATCTGTAATAGAAAAAGCAGTAACGGGCCGCGCAATTATCGTCGTTGATAGAAGAGCGTCACCAAACACAGCAATTCAACCGACCCGAACACAGTATTGCACCCAGCAGGCAGTTTCCTGCTAATTTTCCTAATCCATGTCGTCTTTATCGTGTTTCGGGTTTTTTTAATTTCGATTGCGCCGCCTCAAACAAACAGAGTCAGACGTCCTCTACTGCTGAGCTGCTGACTCGTCTGCTTCGTCGCTGAATGGACCAGCGTTAGCCGGCCACTGGCCAAAGCTGCTAGAGATGGTGGATTGGCAATCTAAAATAAAATCTGGATTGATACGTGTATCAACACTTCGTACTAAAATCCCATGACAGACTATGAGAGCTATAACGATCAACGACTTTGGCAAACAAACAAACGAGAAAACTCTACGTTGTGTTCTAAGGGCTTTTCCTGTACTGGTGAGGTACAGCTCAGTGGGGTTAACTCGTGACTCGCGCTTGACTCTACAAGTTGCAGCCAGCGGTCTAGAAGTGAGATCACGTTCGATCACTGGGCTCCGAGAGAGGAAACGAACGTCCGTCGATAAAGGTCTCAGTAGTTTCAGCAGGGCAGTTGCAGCAGAGCAACCATCGCCGAAGAAGCTCTTTGGTGAAGACGAAGATGGGGACCATCACGTTGCCATCTGAGCGGTGACGCCTGATTTTTGACATGGGTGGAGTACCTTCAATACCTGACCACTGGGAGCCTTGGGACTTGAGTAGAGGGTCTTACAAATGTACTCAAATCTGTGATGAGTTTCTAAACCAAAGAAGACGGCTCTCGACGAATTTGATCTGAATTTCTCGAGTCAGAAAGACCCGCGCCTCTCCATTCTAAAATAGGCTACAAGGTACCCACAGAGTAGATTCCTTGGTAAGTCTAAGGCAGTCGCAAAGGATTAAGTGAAACGGCTTTGCATACAAAGTCCAAAGAGCAAGATCGAACGATGCATGCATTTTGTTTGAGGTTTTGTCAACCGCAGTATTCTTACGAACCACATTTCCTCCTCCGTTGCTGGACATTCTTCCGATGTTGCACATTCTTTATGGGGTTTGTCGTACAAATGTTTAGTTTGAAATGTCTTCTACGATTGATTCAGCTCTTAGAAACCCTTGCGAAAAGTTGTAGAATAAAACTGTACGCAGCCTGGTTTTGGATCCTGTAGTGGCACCGACAGGTTGTGGAAGAGTTGAATCGAATTTTTTACTCAACCATTAACAAAGATGGCGATTTCTTTCAAAGATGGACTTGTACTCGTTATACCGCACAGTGCGGAAAAATGCAGACACGCTTTTTAGATTCCCATTTGGGCCGAAGGTACTGTGTCGTTATTGAATAAACATTAGCGTATTGCAATAGCAACAGCAGCAGTAGCAAGCACGTATGCATGTATTTTGTGCGTCATGCGGGAATCGACGACAACCTCTTTCGTCTGTCGTCGTTCAGTCCTATCCTTAGACCGGTTTGACAGTAAAACAAACCGACCGAGACAAATCTAAGTGCTCGCGCCGCGTGCAGCGGCACGCGGCAGCAAACAGCCGAGGCTGCTGTATGTAGACTGTGGCCCGAAGAGGCCCGTAAAGTAGTGTTTAGGTTGGCTTCGGCACGTGCAAGGAGAAGACCCATGGGAATTTCTTCGGAGCTTTCTGCCTCTGCAAGTGAAAAAAAGTGTTGCCAATTTACCTCATAAAATTGTAATACTACGCGCCTCCTGCTCATTCATGCATGCATATTTTAACTCTAGGCATCTCTCTCTATCTTCAGGCGGTAAAATACGCATGGTTCAATGCCCATTTTAGCAAGCCGCGACATGCTTGCCCTCTCGTCGGTGTTGCTCGAGTCGCTGTCTTGTCTGTGAATAACACCTGTTTGGTCGTGTGAGATTGCCTTTACGTCTGCTGCACCTCTGCATCTGCTGATGACTTTCGACTAGCATGACGCACTTTAGCCGGCATGTCCATCTCTGGTCGATTTGCGTCGGGCTTGAGCACTCGCGACCTATTCTGAAGTCGTGGCACGTAAATAATTGATTTGGCATTTCGGTCGGTTGCTGGCTACGTTAGGTGCTTCACCCTGTCAAGGCCTGTTAATTGTTGTCGAATATACAACGCTGCGAGCATGTGGCGTCGCGGGCAAATAGTAAGTACATCAGCCTACGCAGCCGGATTTCCGTGAAACATCTCATCCCTTGCTGTTGAGTCGTTCAGATGTTCTAACTAATCGTCGCCTAAAGCCGTTAGCCACTAGTACTATGTTCCCGATTTGGCGCCTTGGGCAGAACGGCAGGTCTGTGTTTAGAAGCCGTCTTGAAGGAGCTTGTGTTACTTTCAACTAAAGTCAGAACCAGAATAGCAGAACCGTTTCGTGTGACTCTCGTTCCGTACAGCAGGTTTGATTCGTAACTGGTCGACAGTGCCAGTTCCAACTGATGACCGGCTGTCGAAGTTTCGTCCCGGTCGCCAGTAACGTTCCTAGGATCTTGTATAGCTGCATAGCGGTGACAGGTTCAGGACAGGCACAATTCATGACACGGCTGTTTGCGCTAACGTAAAAGCATCTTTCCCTGCAATTCCTTTATTGGTTTCCGGTCGGGTGTACAGAGTGGTCTGGGTGATGTCGATGGATGGCACTTCTCTACATTAGGAGAAAAATATGCTTGCGGAACTTATCGTGTATTCACTTAAACGTGCAGGTACGTGTGTACGTGAAGTTTATGAGCATAACATCAGCCAACAACGGTATCAACTTTTTGCTACTCAAACATTGTAGGATAGTAGGGTAACTACGAAACTTGGGTATAAAAAAACATGATTAAATAGAATGATCGTTGTTAAAATGTATTACAATTTTTATGATTGTACGCGGATCGTTCCCCATTCCAAGTGTGTCACACGTAGACGATACGTGATTAGATGGTAGTTGTATAAATGATCTAGGCTTAATATTTAGTAACTATTTGCCATCGGCAGCAAAAAATAAGTCAAGTGGTCAAAGGCCAAGGATGAAAAGTAAACTTTTGCGCAGTGCCTAACGTGGCACAGCCTTTGTCAACCGCATGCGATGGTTAGGCTGTAAGACAGCATCGTTTCTGCCATTTGACTATTTCCTAGTCACACACAAAGACAGCTTTTTACTTTAATTAGTGTGTCTGCGTTCCCAACTGTATGAGAGCAATACAGCACTTCTATAGGCGAACTTGAGCACATAAATCACCTCCGGAGCTGCAGCAATGACTCTCCGGCTTATTTTCTTAGTAAATTGCACAATTGACTCCAGTCCGATCGGGCCGGAAGTTTTTATGACGACCGGCTGAACTAATAATTGTGACAATAATTTCTTGTATGTCGTCAATTTTTGGTCCTCGGCAAGCCGGGTGCCCGCCTCAACTCCTCGGTTCGTCCACTCGTCCGAAACTTCACGCGACTCAAATTGCAGCCCGAAACGGTCAAAATAACATTGTCGGTTGGCATGACAATTGGCCCGTTCCAACATTTTAGAGCGTACCCTGACCGCTTCCGTTAGTCCGTAGAGCCTTAGGGTGTTGGAGATTGTCGCGCGTCGTTCAGGAACAAATGAGTTTCGCTAATTTGCCTTTTACTGACGAAGCAAAGCCACTTGACCTTGATGAGACCGACACTCCGGTTAGACACTGCACACTAAGCAGGCCAACACTGTCCTCCTCGCCCTCGGCCACAGTAACGAGTTAGCCACTTTGGGTAAACCAAGAATCTTTTACTTTCCACTTTATAAAGCTGGTAAGCGCATCACACACAGCATTAAGGTTTATTTACAGTCAAATTTTCTCTGCCGAGAAAATGATAGCCTCCGGTCGTCCTTAATAGTGGCCATCGGCACAGCTGCGGCTGCTGCTGATGCTGCGGGACTACCACTTTACCCCCAGCCCCTACCTTACTACATCTAACGTCATCTTCCTTATTAATGGGTCTTCCCTGCACCGCAACGTAATCCCCCCCCCCATTAGAATGGTGTCTGCGTGGTTAATTGATGACATCGGTATATCGGCCGAAACACCAAGCGTAGCGTTCGCTAAGCCATTGGGCTCCTCGGTTGTTTCGCTGGCACCTTCAATGTTCATTGAGGGGGAAAGGGGGGGGGGCAGGGATCCCAGGGGGAGTAGCCTGCGATACACGCCTACCTATGCTTCGACCGCCGGGCTTGATGGGGTCCGCTTCCCACAGCTCGTCTTTGCATGACAAAGCGGTCCGCTTTGTCATCCGCCCGCATCAGTGATGGCTCCAACAACGTCGCGTTTATCCACGGCCACTGCACGATCTACATGCAACGATGTACATCGTTCAAGGAGTTCCCTCGGTTGTGGCTTTGTTGGCGTTCGTTGCACAGGCATGATCAGCTGCTGCGCTGCGCCCGTTTACCGAGACAAGATATTGTTGTTTGTTTTCAGGCGAACGCAGGCCGGGCTGAATTGACATTCAATAGTATGAACATGGGACCAATAGGCTTCATTTATTATTTAATGTTATGTTCGATAGTATTGTAATGATGGTGACCGTAACAGAAATGGAGGCAGCGGCGACGTCATTGAAGAAGGTGGTGGTGGTGGTGGTGATGATGATGATGATGATGATGGTGGTGGTGGTGGTGATGATGATGGTGGTGGTGGTGGTGGTGGTGATGATGATAATGATGACGACTGTGATTAATGGTTAACTGAGGTGAATGATGATGAAGATAGTGAAAGCATACTATTGATACTGAAGCTGGGGATGGTGATTGATGGAGAAGGTAAAACACAAAGATGGCGGTGGTGGAGACGACTTAAATGAGGACGACGATGTGACTTATGGCGATGGTGGTGAAGATGAAGCTGACGATGATGATGATGATGATGATGATGATGCTGTCGGTGGTAACGGGTGACAGAAGCGCTGAAAGTAATGATGATAATGATGAAGACGACGGTGGAGTTGCATGGCAATAATGATGGGGTGGTTGTTTAAGTAGACACTGTACGTATAGTTAATATGCATCCAAGTAAGCTGCAGAGTTTCACGCTATTCGACTCCTCTAGCCTCACAGATTGGTAAGATTGCGGACTAATTAGCGATGATGCATGATATTCACCGCTATATGGCTGTATGCATTGTGCTCCAAATTTAGCGATACTTCCCAAGCGCCACACACGAACACCGTTGCGATCGAAAAACAGCTCTCACCTGATCGTCGTTATATTGTATAAACCGTCCGATCTCCCTTAGGCGGCAACCATAAAGTGCGGTCGGTTGTTGGATCGCACGATATCCGTGGCCTGCGTGGTCTGAGTCATATAACCGATAAACAGATGCGTGTGTGTGTGTGGGGGGTGTATTAGAGCTGCCCTGCCCATCCCAGCCGAGTAGAGGTAACTGGATGGCAATAACATACTCTGAACGGAGAAACTTTAGAAAACACCATACACATTGTCATTTTCTATGCTAGGCAGATCCTTAGCCGGCTTGCACTGGCCGACAGACACATTGTGCCAGCGAGTGCGCGACACTCGACGAACGGCGCAGGATCAAATGTGACAGGAAATCCGTGGTCCGGAAAAGCGCACTCGCATTGCAGGACGGACGGACGGACGGACGAACGGACGAACGAACGGCGTTCGTTATGCTGATGGTGGTTTAGGGCCGCCGGGGGTGTAGAGCCGCGGCCAGGATGGCTGCGGTAGCAAAGGCCTGCCTGCTCTAGCAGCAAGGCTGATGCGAGCCATTGAGACGCAAGGGCTGGCACTTAAGTTACTACGGCGAGCGCACGGCACAAGCTGCTGCAGCAGCATCAGTAGCAGTAGAAGCACCCCCACCAGAGCGGCGGAACTGTCTGTGGTAGCAGCAGCAGAAAAAAGAAGATTGTCCCACAGGGGAAGCTTGTGAATGTTTCATGAGAAACCCTATGTACAGTAGTAGTAGTAGTGATCGTGGTGGTGGCGGCAGCAGCATCAGCAGCTCCTACTACATACTACTACAACTACTACTACTACTACTACTGCTACTACTATTGCTACTACTATTCCTGCTGCAAAGAAGAAGAGGAAAACTCCAGCTAGTACTGCGCGACTGCCCGATCACGACCAACGCCAGCATTGCGAATCGTCCCGAAGGCAATTCGAATACGCGACCACGCGATGGTTGGAAAACGACAGGCTGCTTTTTCGAAGAGAATTGTCTAATGGCCGCGGGCGTGCGGGCGTGCGGGCGGGCGGGCGGGCTTGGCTTGGGCCGGCAGCTGTAGCTAAGACCACTACTATACCAGCCTTTAGCTGCTGCTATCCAGACGTTTGCTGCAGCTGCGCTACGGCAACCGTAAGATTCTCTTCTTCCACGGTCCCACGAATGTGACGAAGCTATTTCGCTGCTTAGAAGAGCAGTCGCGTTTCATCGCACGCATATTGTACAGTGGCAATCTTCTCTAAACTGTTTGTATGCTTGCTTGGGGCCTTTCCACCCGATGTTCCGATGTTGGCCTCGTTCCACTTACATACATTATTTTCTCTCAGGTGACCACATTGTGGCGTTGATTGTGTCGTGCGTATAGCGGGCGCTAATGTGTCACCCGCACACTGATCAAGTATAGCCGTTTCAAGCGGCCATCGACAGTTCTCGATGTGGCTCGGGATTATCGCACACAGCGCACTTTTTTGAAAAACATAACATAACATCATTTTTGGTTCGCCATAAAAGGGTTGATATCAATATACGTACTTCTGTAAGACAATCGTGACTAATCACCAAATAGGGGAGCGCTATTTGGATTAGCATGGGCCCATTTGGCCATACGCCAAGCAAACAGTCTGTTTACGAATTCACCGCGGGCCACGGCTTTTGAGGTGATTGATCGTTGACTCCTTATGCTATTGGAGCGTGCATCATTTTCGTAATTGATGTAGAACAGATAAGTTGCCCTGCATGAAAAGTGAGTCAATACTTGGAACAACGTCATCTAACACGCTGTGGGGGCACCTGATTCGCAGGCGTCTTAGAAACATGTTTTGGGCGCGATTTACCAACTTCCTATATAGATGTCACTGACAGCAAGTGCAATATTAAAACGTATGGCGCGATGATTAGATTTTATGGGAGGGGGGATAATGGCAACATTATCAATTGTATCTGAGTCAGTGGTAAGAAGAAGGTCAAGTATGGATCCAGACACATGAGTCGGAACTAGCATCTAACGTATCATTATCCCCCTCCCTCTTCAGTCGTTACAATCTATCCTGCAGTCAGTCGATTCCAGCAAAAACCGCCATATGGCTTTACCTTTTAGAATATGGACTTTTCTAGCTATGTCCGTGTTTTCTAAATATTCTTACACTACACCACAGCCTTTAAAACTTGGCATAGAAATCATTTCTTTACTGTTTGATGGTGCATTAAGCATTTACATTGCACACGCAATTATTCCGATCTGTAGCATGAGGCATCAGAGCACACTTCATCAACGATATTTCCCTAACTTGATTGAGTCAGTCATGCCTCTAAGATCGGAAGTTACTTTTAGGGCTACACATAAATTTGCGTTCAGGCGCTCAAACAAAGCAAGCGTTCACGATGTGCTTTCTCAAACCAACAACTAACAAAAGGAATGTTTTTCTTTTTCTAATCAAACATTGCCACTCTTATTTGGTATTCCATCCTATTAAAATCAAACGGCGTGTCCGCGGAACAGGTCGTGCGCTCGTCTTAGTTACACGATTTTGGGCACGATTGTGGGATTAGCATGTTGCATGCGGGCATACACAATGCGCGCCGTCCGGCACAGCTTGATTAAGCCAAAGTGCTTGATTGGATAACACACGCATAATCTCTTGGCTAAGCACTGCCAAAACTACAATGAACTGCTGTCATTTAGAATAAAATAAGCGCATGTCCAACGCAAAAAGATTCGAATTAACGTTAAAGCTGTTTAACGTAACGCCACAACACGCTCGACACTGACTTATTGAGTGAACATTAGAAAACATCTACAATACCTGAAGACAATATCTACTTGAGTATCCAACAGTGTACATATCATGTAAAGCTTAGACTCACCTGGCATCTAAATATATTTAAAATAACAACGTTTAACTTTGAAGAATGATTTTCATTATGCTTTATCTTAATGGGATAATTGCAGTTCGAAGGAGAAAGATGAGTTCATGGCACTCGAGAAAGACCACGAGATGTTTTGGCAGGCACATGACGATAGCTAAGACTCGAAGGGTTTGTTAAAAGTAGGCTATAGGAAACTAGAAAGGATGGTCCACTAGAGAACTAGGATCGGCGGCACTCCGGGGGTCCTGTAGTTTGATTACGAATTTAGCCCGAAGCCGAAGCTCATGATGGAGTCTACATGCCATCTAACCACCTAACGCTCTGTGCTCGCGGCGGTGCTGGAGCCCAAAAAAAGAAAGTACTGGGACCGTCAACTCTAAAGATCTGGGACAGTGGCAGAGAAGACGATGGAGCCAGAAGAGGAAAACGACCCCCCACTGATGCATACGACCCCCGAACGCCTCGCGACGTGGGCCCTCCGTGCCTGTGGACTGTGCTGCAGGAACGCCGGTGGTTAGGGCCGACTAGAGGTGTGCTTAACTGCCTTTGTGTGAAAAATAAACCTGACATACGCTCAGCAACGCAGGGAAGCCGTTCCACTGTTAGAGTGAAATTCGGTAAGGGGAAGACGTTTGCCGAAATCATCAAAGTATGCTATCGATTCGGCATCCAAAATATAACCCCCACGAAAAAGCAACAGCAGCAAACATTAATCAAATCATACCATTTTGCTAGCAGACTAAAGCAGCGATTGAACTTAAGCCGGATGCAACCAAAAACCCAATGACGTTTAAAGCTCTACAGCCAAATCTAAGCCGCGGCGGAGCGGGAAACGATATATTTAAAGAAGTAGGCTTCGTTCACTATCCAAGCCTAACGTAGGTTGCGCAAGGTTTAGGACAGACTGGATCGTGGATTCGGCAGCGGCAACAGCGGGAGCCACTCGCCATGCCGATAGAGACATCTGGCAGGTTTAAACTGGACCTTACCCTAGGAGAGAAAGCGCTCTCCCGCAGGTAAAATCTAGTAGCGACGTGGACGCAGGTGATTATAGATACAGACCCTCTTGATAAACCGGCCGCCCCACGGAAGCGCTGCACACGTCGCTACACAAAGATGGGACAATACATTACTACTGGCGGAACTACCGGCCACGCTGGTGACAGCACCGTTACTGTCTGCTGGTCTTGCGCGATGGTGTGAGGATGAAGTATGCAAAAAGCGGGCATAAATGGCGCTCCTTATGGAGTGCCTGCTTACTACTCTGTATGATCATTCTTATTGATTATTTTGGTGAAAGATTAAACCTAATTTCTACTTTGACTAATACAATTGCCTGACGCGAGCTTTCTGGCTGCGGAGGCTGGGCAAACTGGGGGTTGTTTGTATCAATAAACATTCCCCCTTCTCGGGTTCTTCATCATCCGTCACGAGAATAGGATATTATTATGTATGGAGCGGGCGAGCAGACATATCCATGCAGGCGCTCGCGCCCCTCGAATATGTCATGAGATATGGAGGGCAAGTTCGCTCGCCCCCTCTCCTGTCTGCCCTCTGGGGCTTGGCTTTGTAAGAATGGAATCGCTGTTTATTCGGAATCCCGGGCTCGAGCACACACAAATGCCGACAAAAACGCTAAAGTTGTCCTTTGATTTTATCGCTTTATAGATATTTATGAAAAAAAAAGGATAAATAGGAAACAAATGAAAACGATTTCGTTATTCATGTATTTTACAACCGAGTTGCATGTTAAGGTTTGCAAATTCCGAAAATAACGCGTTAACCGGTTGTGTACCTTATGTGATGTCCTTTTTAAACAACGTCTGGAAATTGACATACAGCATGGAAACGCTGCCTCCGTTCAGGGCACACTCCTGAAGTGGCTTGGGCTTGAAAAACGGGAACTTAACAAATAAACAAACCATAAAGTCTAAGTGCCGCAAAACTAGTGAGCACAGAGGTGATGCACCTCAACTATTTTTCCATTTAGAACCAACCAACTGCACTAATTTCAATCGCGTCTGTTAATAAACACGTGTTTAACTTTTGCGTCTTATTTTAAAGTCCGCCAAAGATTTAGGCGCCTGGTTACAGTGCCTTTATAAATGCACTCCTTGAGTCACTCCGTCGATAAACTGGGACATCACAGCCTCTTGTGTATCATCAGCGCAGGACGACGCCCTAGATATGCCGGTATTAATGGGACAGCAGAGCCTTTAGTTCATGCGGTCGTTCGTGCATCCTTGAACCTTCAAGCCTCTGCGCGGAGAATGGCAGGCGTCCTGACGGGATTACACTTACACCCTTCGAGAAAGGCCAAATGCTAGTTTTGGATGCAACCGTTACCGATTTCCTTGTATGGTCGGTAGTGGCGTATCCGAAGAAGGCGTTGCAGCCCACCTTGCGGAGACCAGCAAGCTAAGAATATACTCATAAATCGGGTGTCCCGACGAATTCTGTCCTCTCGTATTCGAAACCTTGGGTATTCCTGGAGTTTTTATTAAACAACGTCTTCAACGGATCATGACATACAACGTTGGGAAACGCTGCCTTCGTTCAGCGCACACTCCTAAAGTGGTGTCGGCCTAAACGAAACAGACGCGTGATAGTCACATTACATGCCAGCTAGACATAGTGGCTAAGTTAATTTCTAACGTGTGTAACATATGCATAATGTAATATACGGACAATAAATGTTTACTTATATATTCGTATAAACATATATATATATATATATATATGCAGCTAGGTAGATGTGGATATGGCAGAGGAAATCCTGTTCGTGGTTTACTACAGCGTGATTTTTGCCCAGCGTGGTCTGCGAAATTCGCCGTTAAGTGGCTGAGGCCCAAATGAGTGGCCGAGGTCAATCTGGCTGTCTTTGTCGCCAACAAACAATTAACGTGATAAGTTGAAAACGTTTTAAGAAGGTGTCATTACGCTTCTTGTAGACTTAGTCCGCATTACAGGGACGAAATTTAATGCGATGATTTGTCCCTATGCACTTTTCATTTGCAGAATTCTCTCTAACGAGCGTTGCATTTGGATCAAATTGAAAGCAAGTCTTGATTTTTCTGAGGGCATTAAGTTGATCAAATCTGGTACGACGCAGCACAGAGGCTTAAGAGACCACAGTCTTGGAAATAGAGAATCAAGTTATCGGAAGTCCTCGAGTTGTTGAAGACCTCGAGTAATTACGTGATGATGTCTCTGCCAGCTAGCGATGCCGACAACTAATATCATTTACTTAATCTGCGCACGAGTCGCCACATAGAGCATAGTCGGCACTACAGTGAGATGCGGATTATCGGTTTTCCGAAACGATCCTAATGCGGTAGGCAGGTGCATAATACGGTTTATTCTGTATAATCGCTTCACGCGGCGATTAGACCTTGATGTATACAGGGCGAGCGCTGGCAGTGACAGAGTGTTATCTCGATAGAAGCAAAGAGGAATGATGCCGTGCGTGTGTTTGGTTTGGCTGATAAGCGTCCAATACATACCGTTAAAGATTTGATACCCGCCGGGATCAAAAACAAATGCGTGATGTATATTTTTAAAAAGGTACAGGTCGCATTGCTGCACGCCATGGGTTTGGCACAAAATGGAGTGCAACTGTAGCAACAAACGTGAAAAAGTGTGATGTTTGTGGTTATACCAACCTTGACGGAGTGCAAGAGAACTGGCGGCGCATCTTCAAATTGTAGACAAAGTGGTCTAGCGCATTTTATAAGGTGATGTGGATAATACACTTTTCAAGTTTAACAGGTTCATTACTCACTGCAAATATGAAGATAAAAGTACGCTATTTGAGAGCCACGTATTCCTTTACGTGCTGAATGGTGTCGAACTATCCAACATACGTTTCAAGCATAAAGTGTTAAGAGCCTCTTTACTTATAAACAAACAAAACCTAAAAAACAAAAACAAAAAACCACCGGACCGGAGAGCGCAAAGTCACGACCTTAAAGGAATGTTGGCAAGGAGAACTACCTGGAATCGAACTCTCATCGTTGGTATCCCGGTATGCATGGATACATATTCTAACGAAATAGAACTGAATGCCTCTTTTTACTAATAATTATTAGTACTAGTTTGTGTGAAGCTTTAGTCGTGAGCCCATTTCGGCAACAGTTTACACACGTTCCAACAGAACTCTGCGCTATCCCAGAAGAAAAGTAAACACAACGGTGGCTCTACAACGTGTCAACATAAATTTATTTAGGAAAATGGCCCCAATACTCGCCCGACCTTAACTGGACCTGGATATATTTATAGATTCTATACATGTGAAAGGCAGACATATTAACAATTGATAAGTTATGCTGGAAATATCCTTCAAATATGCTGTAAATAATTTAATAAAGATCGTTTATTAAGTTTAAATTACGTGAATTATTAATCTAGTTTTAATTATTGTGTGTTTTATTATGTGACAGCCGTATACAAATAAAACTGATTTGATATAACGCTAGATGGGCGTCAACTGGTACGACAGTAGTCAATTCATCCAGAATGGTGGAATTGTCCAAAGAGCTTTTTCCAATACCGGGTATACTTACCGTCAATAGCTACACTGTCAGTATTCCTGATGCGATTACAAAGAGCGTTAAAATAAAAACGAATTGTAAGAGTTTCCCTTGGTTCTGACAAAAAAACAACGCAGGGAGGAAAGCACACATCCTGGCAAAAGATCTTCCTCAAATGGCAGCCAGCTACATCGAAACAAGCCGGATTATACAGAAAAACGGTGAAGTGAGCCAAAGTAGCGAGGTAAGACAGAAAAAGCTTTTGGGCGATTGAAAATGGCCCAAAACAGTCGCCTTCGAGGTCCAAATGATTACAAGCAGATATACGCTCCATTGCGTGCTCTTTCACTCCGGAGGTGCCGGCAGAGAACTTTCAACAACCGTTCACTAGCATTTGTATAATCCCTAGCCCCGCTGCCCTATCCCTGGTGTCAGTGATATGGGATGAGAGAATCGTCGAGGCCCGCCAGGATCTAGCTTCGTCCTTCGAGGTAGCGGACGTTTGGAGCTCAATACGAAGGGCCACGTTAGGTAGGTGGGCAGCAGGCCCAGACCTGAGACGAAACGAGCACCTACGGCAAGCAGCCTATCTTGCTGCCCTTTTTAATGAGGCACTGAGGACTTCCTGTCCATCCGTATAGAGGAAATCAACCCTACTCAGAGTTACTTCAAATGGAAAGGGCGATTCACTGCCCCCCCTCGTCAGATTGTAGATGTTCTTAGAAACCACGGGCCGTATACCTAAAAAGCAACACGCGTTCAGGAAAGACCGATCGTGTGCCGTCTTTCGTACCCGGGAATAGCCGTTTAAACGCAGGGAACGACGTTTACATAGCACATGAAAGAAATATTCCGCATGCGACTGCTGTCCTTATACAGCGTGGCAGAGGCTTCCAAACTATCGATGAATATAGCCGACGGTCTATTCGACCTGCGGATAGCGCAAACGACGTCGTATGGAATACAGGTCGTTTAGCCATATTTAACTTAGTAAAATCTCAGAGCCCTTACAGCACTAACGCTAACTTCTTAAAGAAAGTGTCAGCGTTGCTTGGTATTTGCCGCAATCGGCTAGTTTCTTCATATAGTATTTGCCTTCCCATGTAAAAACCTTTAGAGAACACAAAAACTCTCGAGGGCAGATGCGCTGAATGCCTTGGGTGACATCAAATCTGACAGAAAAATACGTGCAAACAGAACTGCACGTCGCATGTTTGCAAACCGCAAATGAGGTCAAACTCCAGAAGAGGTTAAAACTACAGAACTTGATACCTAATAACCGGCTTTGCAGTCCATACGAAATTATGCACGCGTGAAAAATATTAGGAAGGCCCTCGTGAGTGCCGACCCCGATGCTCGAATTCTCCGCCGCTAGGCAAAATACAATAATACAAAATTAACGTGTGAGCAATAATATGACTCTATTAAATGTTAGTTAGGCACATATATATATATATATATATATATATATATATATATATATATATATATATATATATATATATCTATACCGAATCGCAGCTGTATATAAATAGATATATATATACAGGTGCGAATTCGGCTTACTGAACCGAAACCAACTGTCCAACCAAGGTTACTTAGTTTGTTTTGCCTAGAAGCGCCATTTATCAGCTACACACAGGCCAAAATTTGCGTCAATCGGTGGCGGCGTTTATAGTTTGTGTTTGGCTTAAAGAAATAAAGAAAACGAACTTCGGAGACTTTTGAGGGACCGATGAGCAACGAATCTGCATCAAGTTCTGCATTTAAAACAAATTCGTTTGTTCTAAAGTGGCGGAAATTTATGAACTGATTAAAGTGATCGAGCAGGATCCCGAAACGCCGTGTATACGTGGTACCCCCGTTCAGGAAGGCTTTCGAAGTCAATAACAGAAGAATCTTAAAAAAAGGTTTGTGATATTGTACTCAATAATGCCGATGTTGTCGGTAAGGGATCGATAATCAGGGATCAGTTGTAACTGTCTTGACCGATATTTTATGTGACAGAAGATTGGCAACAAACCGCGTTCCAAAAATGTTGAATTTCCAGCAAATGAATGCCCGTCAGGAAATATCCGAATTGAACCTTCAGGCGGTAGCAGAAAACCCTAGATTGCTTTAGGAAGTGACTATAGGAGACGAGTCATAAGTATACGACATCGAGACCAAAGCCCAATCTCCCAGCGCTGCTTCCAAAGAGAGAGTCAATCGAAGAAATTTGAACAGAACAGATCCAATACAATGCTTATCTTGACTGTTTTTACTATAAGAGATTATTTGCCGTCTGGTTTTACAATAAATGCAAAATACTATCGCGATATTTTGAGAAGATGGCGCGAGGTCGACGCAAAAGGCTTGCACTCGGGGCAGACGATTTGATTTCTAGATTTCCGGAATCTCCCTATTCGCGGGACCTGGCTCCGTGTGACTTTTCCGGTTCGCCCGGATAAAAACGATCCGAAGGGACAACGTTTCAAGATAATAGACGAGATAAGAAAGCAATCGTAGAAGCAATTCAACTGTTAAGGAAATCAGGGGCCATTTTGAAGGGAACAAAAACACTCTGTAAGATTAAATAAATAATAATATTGTTTATTATATACTCTGTTACTTACAGCACAGTATATATATATATATATATGTATATATATCTCACGTTATTCTATAACATCCGTCTGATGCTCCTCCAATAAAAAAGGTACATTTCACAGAGTTTCGTCGTTTTTTTTCTCTATAAGATTTTGAGATAAAGAAAACATATGATATTCCACAGGAGAAGTTGTTACAAATATGAAGTGGGTGCGGCAGCTCCCACTTCATATTCTGTATAGTTTTATTCTGCAGAAGTTTATAGTGCATTATGTCATGCCCACCTTATAGAGAGCAAGGCTTTCTTCGCGTAAAGTCTGGTTTTGCGACGGTGTTAGGCCGGATGCCTCCTCTCGACCATGACCTTATGAGAGTCGCGTTATTGTAAAAGATCTAGTATCTACACATCTTTAGTGCTTACGTTTCTCAGTGAGCTCCTTGCCCTTTCTGAGAAGAAGAAGAACGCAAGCGTTTGAGCCGTTCATTACGTCGCTTTTGATAAACTTATGCAGAATCCATACATCGATATTTTACGTGCGGACAGCTAAAAAGGTCGGGTGAATTCATACAGGGCTCTCACCATCCGTACGATTTCTTCTACTCTTCAGAGCGATTCTATTTTTACAAAATAAAGTATTTGATGTAGCTCTCGTGATAAGCCAGTTTCAAAGCCGTCGTTAATCAAAATGTTATGAGACGCTTATTAAAAACACACGCTCACCTTCACTAGATTCCGCAAGATAGAGTGGAGTTCTTCAAGCTACAGAACATATACTGCACTATGACAATATGAAAAAATGCTATGACATTTCGTCAGAGTGTTTGTGCAAACCCTGCGTCGGGCAGTGCGAATTACACTAGCTAGTGAGTCCTGAATGAGTCAACATATTACATTATTAAACTAGTAATAATCTTACACACTTAATTATAATCATATGTTATGTATAAGTACATTTGTACATTTTACATGTATAGTGTTCGGCTTTGCAAAGCACTTACTCTAACAATGAATCTACTTCGTTAAAACGCATATGCTAGGGCGGAGAAAAGCGGGGCGCTCAGATGGATGACGAAAATGGAATAACAGAAACAACCTTAGCAGAGTCAACGGAGGTTCTTTTACGCGCTTGGTATATATGTATATCTGCGCTTTGGTTATATATTTGCAATCAAATGCTGAACATCTATAGCAGCGCGCGGCCAGTGGCCTAATCGCCTACGCGGTGGTATTGTTGGTCTCGGAAGTATGTGATGTTCATCTCCTTCTCCAAGGGCAAAATAACAAGCTTATACTGTATACAATTCACGCAAAAAGTGACTACTGAGCGGCGGTTTAGTAGAACAGCTATGGGCTTAATTCGCGTGGCCGTGGATTTAAACGCTGGCTAAAAACCGACCACTCGTAAATTGGCTTTCAGGGCAATGACAATGTATTTATTCATATTTACTAAATATCACTGCGACACATGTACACGAAACGTGGCGGCGATACATTGTATAGTAGAGCTATTGGGTAAGTGGCAGCTTGAATTTATTCATTTATAGCCTTAAGCCAAATTTGCAAAGGTTAAGAAAGGGTATGCGTCGTGCCGGCATTGAACCCACGAGTCCAAGTTTCGTCTAGATCCAAGCCGTCGATCTTCTTCACTCCGCCCCGCCCATAATCCAATGGTCAAAACGAGATAACTCCAATTGCAAAACGTCTCGTTTGAGCTCAAGAAAACTGGGCGCCTACACATAGTTGCACCTTGTATTTTCATCTCGCGGTACAAAATGCTGTGCAGTGTTTGGCGTGGTACATATTGACTATGCCTCGTCATAGCCATAAGGCGATAAAAAACATTTCAACATTCAACCGGGGGCAACATTTCAACAGCGTCGACTACTTACTTAATTTCATTGAGCGTATTAGCTTCTTTACATAGCTTTAGGGTGAGTGGCGCCGCAACATTAAGCTACGACTATTGAGTTCTCCTAAAAATAAGTGACATGTGTATAGTATTCATACGCATGCGGGCAACATTACAACTGTCAACCTACGTTCTAGTCACAAATGTTCGCCAGCCAGTGAGAAGAGAGAGAGAGACAGCTGCGTGCTGGTTAATAATTGAGCAGCGAGCTCCATTTTCTAGTGCGGGATGTTGACCTGATCCAACCTGCTACCCTAGCGATGCCAGCGTAAATATATGACATCAAAAGCAGACCATCGCGTCACACGCTGGGGCTGGTCTCTATCGGTGGAATTTAACAGGCGAGGAACCGACCTGCCTTGAGAACCGACCGACTACTGATGTAGGCGTGATAGCCCAAAGCTGGCCGCCATCTGCGGAGACGCAATATTTTACTGGCATATCAAGTCGCACATATATTATAGGGCCCACAGGCAGGCGTAAAAAAGCGTATGAATGCAAGACCTCCTTCTAAGAGCACACGACACACTTCGGCCGACGAAAGGAAACGCCCCTACTGAAAAGAGCGCAAAAGTGGACGGGGATGGGAAGACTATGTAAATATATATATATATATATATATATATATATAATATAGTAATAACGCAATCTGGTCAACTAGTGAGCCCTGCATAGACATGGTGTTGTAGGCGCTTCAAGTCAGAATCAATGATCAATTATTTGGTTTAGACACGATTCTGACGTCATAGTAGTAAAGTGCTTTGCACGCTATATTATATATATATATATATATATATATATATATATATATAAATAAATAAATAATGGGTTGATGCAAGAGTTCAAAAATTCTTGTCGTTTTTGCCTAATACGAAAACACACAAATTCACTAGAACATGCGGGTGTATTTAATAATCAATTTGATCTCCCCCTCTTTCCATGTTATTTTGCCAATGATCAACCAGCTTTATATTCTCTTGGTATTGCAACTTAGTTTAGACGTCCTCAAAAGACTTAAATTGTTTTCCAGTAAAAGCATTTTTTATAGACCGGAATTAGTGATAGTCTGAAGGTGCAAAACCCAGAGAGTCTGGTGGGTACTCAATTAGTTCCAGCCCAGGTTTTTCTCCATTTATTTTACTCGTTTGAGTTGTTGGCAGTAGAGATCCGTGTTGATCCGTGTCGTCCGGCTTCATCTTAAACATGTAAAGTGACCAATGCCTCTGATATTCCACCGGCAAACATAACATAATCATATTTGGCTGGACGTCTTGCTTGGGTTGACTCGACTTGGAACTGCCTGCGCGCAGGGAGTGGGGTCCTTGCCGGGCGCCTACATTTTTGTAGAAGACCCATAATCATTGTGGGTTGAGTTCTAAGAACAAAGGTTGGAGGTGGCGATTAAGGATAGAGCATGCGCTCCATTTTGTTGACGTTACTCAGTTCGTGAGGAACTCACTTACAGCTTTTGACAGAGTTGAGTGGAAAAATGATTTTAGAACGCTCAAAACCAGTGTTTACGGCGTTCTGAGAATGGCTGCTTAGCCAGATTCAACTTTTTCCTCGGATTCTCGAGTGGTAACCGATGGATTTTGTTGTTCTATTGCCTAGATGGTGCTGCAAGCCTGTGAATTGAGTGAACGCCGAAACGGTGAGCAGTTTTACATGAACCTAATACTTGTCAGCCGCATTCCGCATGTGCGTCGTCGAAATGCGAGCCCGCATGCGTGTATGTGCAGAAATAAAGATACTTGTTTGTTTGTTCACTCAAAACTAACGAGTGCCATCTTCCTTTGTGTGGCTGCCGATCCAATTGTGCATTAGCTGCCTACTTGCAAGTTTAGCGGCAAAAACAACTGAGTGCCTTCCTTAGGTATTGTCGCTTCTGTTGTTGTTCACGTTGTTGTTGCCGTTGTTTTTGTTGTTCTTGTTCACGTTGTTGTTGCTGCTTCTCTTGTTTGTTGTTCGTTGTTGTTGTTGATGGTGTTGTTGCTGCTGCTGCTGTTGTTGTTGCTGCTGTTGTTGTTGCTCTGGCTGAGCTATGGAATGGCTGACAGCATGGCATTCATGTCGTGTCGAGAATATCATAGCGCCACCGTCGACGTCAACAACCCTACGAGAGAGTGCCCATTTACGAGCAAGTGAGCCGCTAACCGCCACCGCCAAATGGGAACAGCCGGTGTGTAGCCAGTTCACGCTGCCCGCCGTTGCTGCGGCAGTTGCTTCTGGTGCTGCTGCTGCTGCTGCCACAGCAGAAGGCCGCAGGAGATACCGGGGTAAGCTGGTGGCGCCAGACCATACGTACATACAGACATACACATAAAGCCACACCCAAACACAGCGGATGTTATACATACGCACACACACACACAGAAACACATACGGAAACATGCACACACTCTCAGACACCGAGAGCAGGCTAGGCCAGGCCAGCCTAGGCCAGACGAGATGAGACGAGAGACTCGACATGCAGTGGGTGCGCGGTGCCCACACGGGAATAACTTATTCATTCAGCGTTCTTTCCTGCCTGGCTCCCTGTCTGCGTGTCTGCCTGCCGGACTGACTGGCTTGGTCGACCGACCACCTGGCCGACGGACCGACGAAATGAGCTGGCCAGGTTAAGCATGCAAGTAGTTTTGCTAGCTGATAGCAGTAGCAGTGACGGTTGAGGTGGTCGTGGCATGCGGCCGTACGACGCGACATTTGCCTGTAG
Organism: Dermanyssus gallinae; assembly: GCA_003439945.1. Taxonomy (NCBI): domain Eukaryota; kingdom Metazoa; phylum Arthropoda; class Arachnida; order Mesostigmata; family Dermanyssidae; genus Dermanyssus; species Dermanyssus gallinae. The sequence goes on along the minus strand of QVRM01003147.1, from coordinate 530,760 downwards.
CACTGGCGGCACCAGTCGTGGTTCGCCACCCGCAGCAACCATTCGCTGGCCAACCATGCCCAACCACTCAAAGGCTGCTGGCTGGCTGCCTTTAAGCAGGTCTTCAGGCAGAATTCGCTTCAGGCAGGCCGTCAACCCCACCCGGCCCCCTTTCCGATGGTCACCCGGCACCCCATCTCCCGCCCCCGTCCGGGATGACTCAGTCTTCCTAGCAGCTCGGACCCCCTCAGACGATCAGGGGGCGGGTCGGCCCCTCTTTCAACGGCTGCTGGAGCAGCGGTTATCTGTCGGCGAAAGGTTTCGCCCGTCAACAAGACCACTTACGAACGGTGAAACGTCGTCGCCGCTACCATACATGACTACTACTACTACTACTACTAAGGTTAGGCTTGCTACATAGCGACTAGTGCGATAGGCCTCTGATTCTTCAGTGGTCGATTGTCCAGTGGTCCGACCGATCGACCCACCGACTCCTTTCGAGCCAGTAACGTAAAAGCGTCCACTTCAATCCTCCTCCTCCTCCTCCTAAGTCCGAATCGCCATCAGTGCCCCCATTCGACCATTACCGCCATCAGCAGCAGCAGCACCACCATCGTACCGCCATCAGCACGTTTTCAAGTAGCGCCAACGGTCATCGTTAATGATCCTGAGGAGGGCAGGCGGCGGCGGAACTTTGAAGTATGCACTATGCGCGCCATCCGATAGAGCGTCATGATCGTCGTTGTTATCGTTGTTGTTATCGTTGTTGTGGTTGTTGTTATTGCTGTTGTTGTTGTTGTTGTGGTCGCTGTCGTCGTCCTCATCATAATCAGCAGCAGCATCATCATTATCAGCCTCCTCCTCATTGGCCTCTGAAGCCAATGGCGTGTCTGAGTGCTCGTCCGCCTTGACAGGCTCACTTTCAGGGCCCCATCTTAGTATAGCGAACTACCTACGTCTCGTTGTCGATACGCTCAAAAGCTGCCTCTAGCTGTATGTGACCTTGCTCTAAGGACTATTTTCACAGCAAAGAGCAGGAGGATCATTAGGCATGTAAGGCGGTCAGGCAGAGCGTATAGAGACCGTTGCTGGCTCATAGTGGGCAGGTGTAGCAAGATAAACCAAACATAAATTGGCCGCCACATACGATTTCCTTGTTAAACCTTCCTAGGCGGCCGTTTCCAGCATCGGTAGTTTAGTGACTATACCACAGTGCCTAAGCTGCATTACTCGCCTAACAATACAGTTCGTGAAGCACCCACCAGTGCATTCCGATTATCGCTAGGGCTCAAGAAGACACTACTCCTTTAAACAAAAGCCTTTTTATCCGCTCGATCGGTTAGGTGTCAACGGTTGGATAAACCAACAATATAGCCAACCAAAGTCCGCAGCACTAGACAAGGTTACTGTAAATATTATTGCAAATTAGCAAAACAGCGTACTTCAGACTGGTCGAACCATCTCTGCGACCCAAACTAAAAGCTAATGTGGGCGTTACAGTTGCCTCTAAGCCTCTAATCGAGCATACAATATACAGAGTATGACGATTTAGCCTGCATTTTTGTTTCTCGTCGAAAAAAAACCCGGACGTTGTGTGATGATCACATTCGTGGTAGTGTAAAAACTGCGATCATTACATTCCTATTAGTGTATCATCGAAAAACTTGATTGAATGTAATTTGTAGGAAGTCACGTTCATTCGTAGAAATTTTATATAAAATAATCCTCATGAAGTTTGTTACTTACAAATACAGGTTAAGCGTTGTTGATACTTAATAAAAATAAGAAGGATAGTATTGACAGGCATGACCTCTGTAATACAACATAGAAAAACGCATGACACGTCGCAAAGCTGCCATTTATCTTCATACAAACGTTTTTTTCTAAAACACAAAGTCTACACGTAACTGGTTCATCTTGTGATGAGTAAGGAGTGGTTAGGTCTGCCTAACGTTTTAACAAGATCAAAATATATGTATCAATAAATCATTTACGGTTATTCATTTGTTAATAATCGGAAATTATTTAACGTGATTATGGTCTGTAGCTGCTAACATCTGCCCAAGTTTTTTTAATAATCAGATAACATAACAAAAAATCTGAAATGAGATAAACCAACCATGTACAGCCTATTAAATGTTTAGTATAATGGTTCTTTAATTGCCTCACCAGTATTCATATTAAATGTAAAAGGAATCAGAACGGGTGTAAAGCTACATTTAACTACTTATCCTAATTTAAATAATTTGTTCCGTTATATCCCAGAAGAACGCCACTGTGTTTTTCTAATCTAAGTAATTCATTCCTGGGTAGGTTAAGCTAAGTAGTTACACCCATCCTGATCCTGACTCGCTGTGTCCTAAAAGATATGTATTGTATTTCCAAAGCAACATTATATCAGTGTTTTCGGTGTGCATGGCAAAAATTACAATCGATATAGCGTTAAAATAGTTGTTCTCCCTAAATGAATTTAATCACTTTCGCTCTAAGAGAGTTTTCGGGACTGGATAATATACATGCTGCGTCGCTGGCAGCTATCAGCAACTAGTACAGAATTCAAATCCACTAGACCCCTATTCCTCCCCACGCCCTCGGCCCGAAATTGCGTGGCATTTTTTCCGACACCGTAAGGGAGGAGTCTCACTTCTCTCTGTGCCTCGTCTGTTCTCCTCCGGCCTGAGGGGTTGCGTCGAGACCGCGCTGAGGGCCCAGCTGCACCCTCTCCCCTTCCTTCCTCGGCTCCTTGTCTCGACCTGCTCTGCCAGGGCGTTGACTACCCTTTTCCTCCTGTCCGCTGTAGGGTTATATTCAGCTTCATGATGGAATCAAATGTTGCCCTTTCCTCCCTCCACCTCTCTTCTGACGCCATCATGTGCGCCACCACCTCCCTCAGGTGAAGACCGCGCACGGCTGGCTCGTTCCAGGGCTTGTATGTATATAATATGCTCCATATCGTCTGACTCCACCAAAGGGCAGAGGGCACATGTGTCCTACTCTGCCTTTCGGATCCTGATCATGTATGATTGGAACTGCCCAGGGCCAGTAAGCACCCGTCTAGCTACCTTGCTTTTAAATTAATCACCTTGCTCTAAATAGTGTGTGCTTTTAACACATCAAAATGCCAAGCCATCAGATAACATTTTATATAAACGTGAAACAACTTATGGTTCATGTACAATTCACGAGTCCATATAGGCAAATACTTAATTATAGAAGCATTCATTAAGTGATGCGAATCCAAAATATATATTTATAGTCAAACTTGGAAATAATTGCGCCATTTTTTTCTGTCAGAGTTTGTGTTGTACGGAGTGCAATCGAAATGAGTCGGCTCGGTGGTACTTGGGTAAGCCCCTGGCCATTGCTCGAGACGAGTCTCATAGGAGAATTGTATTTATATGTCAAGACATCAAAGATAATACTAGAGCCGCAACACATCACCACAACAATGTGTCGACGTAAGTAAATCAGCAAAGCACTGTCAGACATAGACCACTTAAGATAGAAATTCGCGCCTTTTCGCATGTGGTTACGTAATCGCGTTTGTCTATGTCAGCAATGACGCTTCTAGATAATTTAGTTGCTATGGTATTAGGCGTGACAGTACTTCGTGTTGAAACATTGAGTACTTCCAGATCTTCACATTATCGTCTCTCTGCCTTTGTACGGCCCAAGTCACATTTGTAAATTCAAGGGTCTTCTATGCAAGTAGGTTGTTTTGTTCTATCTTTACTACAGGTCAGTGACACAAAATGTTCGCAACTTACTAACATTCCGACTGAGCAAAGCTGACAAAAATTTACTTATATAGAAGACGTGTTATTTTTGGAAGAACAAAACAAGAGGGGAACATGGTGTGTATACCCGGGATGACGCATGTGCTTCGTGGAATACTCTTTAAGAAGAAAACCTCACTCTTGCCTTTCGCCTCCTTTACGCGTGCGTACCGCGCTTTACCGTCTGGCTGGGCTAACGGAGAGGGATTTACCAAGTTGAAATATGCTGACTAATCGGTATGGCAGAAGAGCATCGTTCAGCCGCTAACGTAGGCTGTATTTTATCTCCAGGCCGGGAATAAAGTTTTCTTTCTGAAGTCAAACCACCATTAGATTTAATGAAAGTTTAAGCTAAATTAGAGAGGTTTGTGGCAGACAATGCTTGCTCTCAGGGTGTAGCTCATGCGTTAGCGAGGTGCAAATTTTCTATTTGCCGCTTCTTAATAGACCCCAGATCAATTTGTTGTAGCATTTTTAAGGCGAAATAAAACATTTTTTAAAGTTTAAACGTTACTGAACTCATTCAACAATATGACTGTCAATTACATTAAGAGTATATTTATATGCAAACATAAATAAGGTGGATATAATTATGAAATAAGAGTTGGGCTTCTTCAACATTGTTTCTGGTGCGCCCAGATTATTGCCTCTCTGAGGGCCAATCGCAAGCTGATAAACGAGAAAGTAACCTGTCTTTGTTTGACGGTGGCAAATATCAGTGATTCGGAAACCATTTGAGGCGAACGATTATTCAATAAATCGAGCTCTTTTAGTATTTTAAACGCTAGAGAAACGACGTTGTGCATGCAACAAAATCCAAATTATGTACGTAATTATAATACCGGCAGATTTATTTATATAACTTTGCTATGTTAGCACTTTTGAGTGGACAATTGTTTCCACGCGAACGTGTGATGTACGTAATTTGTTATATTTGGTAGGCAACGCCGCATAACCAAAGCAGAACGTCCTGAGTCCAACAACAGAGTGTCTAAAGGATAACCTCGTTAGATAGGTCGCAATATCGCCCAGGCGTGTAGTGTGCTCGATCGCAGTTTCGATCACGAGTGCGGGGATCTGCTTCCTGTATTTGGATATACCAGAAGTGTACTTGTAACGCACTAATAAAATTATACACTTTGATGAAGGCACAAAAGAGAAAGCCGTCGCCAATCAGAAATATTTGCGAGCTGTAGTATTTTCTTCTTTCTTTCCCGTAGATGGCCTGATCTTAGCCCACCAAAGACCTTGTTCCTGTCGGTCCTCTCTACGATATTATTGTATGGAATAGTGGGCGAAAACGTGGACCCACCCGCCTGCCGGAGACACGAGAGGTACGCGGACACGTTCCGTCATCACGGACTTACGCAAGTGGTATACGGCACAGGGAGCAATGACATACTACACTGCTCAGGCGCTGAGCGGACATGGCCACTTCCAGACGTACATGATGAAGATCGGAAAAGCAACAATGGACACATGCATTCTTTGCGGCGCCGGGGTGCCGGGATGCCGCGCATGTCATTGAGGCGTGTACGGCGTTGTCTGCGTACGGGAATAGCCCACCGTTCACCCTACGGGCATCTACCGCGTAGATGATCGTCGCGTACATGGTCGGTTCAACGACTGTAACTGGGGTACCTATGACTCTCTTTCCGGCGTCGGTCCGCTGGTGCGCGACTTCCGCGCGCTGTGGGGACCTTCACGCGCCCACATGAAAGTTGGTCAGACGGTGTTAACTCCCAATAGTAACCCTCCCGGGGCCACTTAATGGGGGAAAGGGGGGCAAGGCATATGATATCGGTTGGATGGCAACGAATTCGTATTGTCATTCTGTCGTGGCCCATTCGAGGGCTGTTAAGGCTACTGCCTAATACGGGGGAAATGTACTGCACATGAAACCCGGGCCGGACGGTTAACGCCCTGGGTAACAACCCGAGGGTGCCGTCTGGGACGCCTGCTGCCTTGGCTTAATAGGCACAATGCGTGCGAGTTAGCCACATGAACGCAGACCGCCTATCGAGAGGACCATCTGGCTCCGCTGCTGCCCTTCGCAGCGGAGGCGAACCCCTGTTCTGGAGTGGTCGAGCCTCCCTTTGGGGGGGTGGTGTATATTCTGGCCGGTACGTTTTGTTATGGTCGTTCCGTTACACTTGCTTCTTGCTAGGCTGATATGGCTACTGCATAACTAACAAAAAGTATATGCTTATGGCTGTTCCCGATTGAGAGCAATCGCTTAGAATATTTTTAATAAAAAATAAATAATTATAATATGCAATTCCTGCTATAGACTACGTTTGAATCTTGAATCTATCGAGTGGCTAAAGTTCTGACTATTTTAACGTCGATGTCATGTATATACGTCCAAACCGGTTGAATAGCCGTTTGAAGAGTCGTCGAGGCGGCTCGAGACCTCCGCGTGAGTAGTTTTAATAGGACCTGATTTGTTCTAGCTCATTTGTTTACTATTGGATAACACGCATTATGTATCCTGAAGATTAACGAGTTCTGAGCGTCACAGCGGTAAAAAATCTACTAAGTTCTCCACCTGGCACACGGCTGACAAGCGCGACCGAAGCATTTTTGGAGATACGTCCGCAAACATACACCGTTTATCTATATATGCATATATATTTTCTCGGCTGAAGAGAACGCTGTGCCAACACAGAGAATGCTGATAGAGAGATTTAGTCAGACGGGACTTTTAGGGCGTGGGGGGGAGTAAAAATCCGCAAATCAAAATGTGTGAGAGAGCAAACCTCAGTTTTCTTGAAGTGAAGTTAATAGGCAGGTAGGCGTTGCACAACCACAATAAGCCACAGTTTTCTACGTCAAATCTCGTGGTTGCATGCATACTGATTGTTTTCAGTAGCTCACGAGCACAGAAGGTGTCCTTAGGTACCCCTAAAACGCCTTTGTAGAAAACAATTTATCGCAAATATGTTAGTAACACTGCTTTTTCTCGTTATATCTTAAACGCTTTGGTGACGTTTTATGTGATGGTGAAATTCATTTGTTCTACGTTAATGAAACACTAGATACAGTAGCTGACCAGCGGTGGCAGACATCAATGCGTAGTAACCTTCTCTGAGGCGCAAACAGCAAAATCATTGGTAACGGAGTAGCCCTTCGCATACTCGTATATACGTGCGCCTTGAACCTAACTTCGCAGCCACATTTGTTGAATCTTCGCAATTTTTCCTTTTTCAGTTCTTATGTGGCTGGCTATTATATTTCACACAGAACATAAGATAATACAACCTATATATATATATATATATATATATAACTGGTTGGATTTTTATCATCATTAAAATCATTAGCGTCCTTCCTAGCTAAGGGGGAGAAAACAAATAGGCAAACCAATAATCAGAAACGCAGTTATGATATTTTTACACATTAGCGACACGGGTGCTGATGAGGCACAGCCAGTTCCAAACGTACATGGTAAGGATTAACAATGCAAGTATAGACACCTGCCCGATATGCAGATCGGGTGAGACAGACAATATCGAACACATAGTTTTGCTGTGTCCGGCTCTCCGAAAGGCCAGATACGCGCTTGCGGCCACTATAAGAGGAAAACCGATCAATAAAGTTGTAGCACATATGCTGACATGGGCGGAGGCGTGGAGGGAGTTCTGCGCCCTTTGCCAGGGACCCTCTAGGCGGTGGCTTTTGACGCATCCCCAGGTGGTGGAACTGTGGAAGTCGTTAACGGTCTGGCTGACGCGTCTGTGCTGTACCAAGGCAGACAGGAGGCGCTGGATGCTGCCGGATTGGAGTAGAAGTTAGTGCAAAACCCGCTCCCATGGGTTCGAGGCAATGCGTACGCAGTTACCGATCTTGTGGGAGTGGAGGACGCGAGTTTACTGGGTTTGCGAGTCCCAGATTTGTCACCATGGGTGGGGTGGCGCATGTCCATCAGGATTCCCGTATTCCCTCAGTGTAATACTGGGAAGTTTTAGCAGGAAAAATATATGATATTTGTACCAAAACGTTTGGGACAAACACAGCGAATATATAGCAGTTCACACAACACAAAATATATCATGGACTTGCTATTAAATCTCACGGGAGAGGGTGACCTAAAGGGGGTATGGCTATAGCCGTCAAGGGGAAGTTGTCCGAACCAAAAATTACTCAAATGCACTGCAAGGCAAATAGTGCTGGAATTAAACAATAATACCTGGTATGCATCAAAAGCCCACCAGATAGATAATCCGCTGATCTTATACATAATATTGGAGACGCAATGAAATATTGTATTGATCTAAATAGGCATATTGTAATAGAGACCGACTTAAACTGTGATATATAATAGTTTAATATATAATGCATAAAGTGCACCTTTTTATCAGGAATACATTTGCTCAGATTACAGATCGAAAACAATGAGAATAAGATTGTGCACGTACAGCAGCCACAATTTATAATCAGCGAGCTGCATTAAACTCCCTCAGCTCATCAGAAACACTAGAATTAAATTCAGGTATTTTCATTGTTTTTTAATACGCACTATCAGTGTTACCGAACGAGCTATCTAGTAAGTTATTCAAATTTCGTGCCTATGGAAACCGTTACGAAAACCCACTGCACACAAACACATTGTTTGATGAATAATGCAACACCATAAAATACACTATATGTAGTCACAGGAATCTTAGCCCGAAGGGACTTAATAATATGAGATAGAAATTTTCATCACGCATCGCAGATCACAGATCAAATTTCATCACAGATCTATGAGATGTCGAATAGCATGGCATGATTGCCATCACTTCATGAACGGAAATTGTTATGAAATCGACAAGTGCGTATTTAAAAAACTGTGGATAGTGCAATAAGACATTATGAGATACCACTGAGATGTCAGTATATCGAAGCGTTGTTACGACAGTCAAATGTCAACAATATTATTAGCCTACAAAATAATACATAAACAATTATACTACACCACCAATTCACGATAAATGGACTTGAGACACTAAATCATCAGGAACGAACAATTAACAAGTGAAGCTAGAGATACGGCGTCCGTTTCGGCCGGACGTTTCATGCAAACTAATTTGAAACAGCGGTGGTTATGACCACAGGGGTAGCATCGGAAGTAGTGACCGTGTCGAACAGGCATTCAGGTTCGGGGCCTTCCGGTCTAATGGCTTCAATTAAATGAAAATGTTAGCCAGCGTGTCTCTGCTTTTTTGTCTATGTATGTATGAATGTGTATATATATATATATATATATATATATTGGGAGGTGGACGGGAGAGGAAAGCAACTCATTTCCATGCACTCACGTAAGAGAGCGAATGCTTACGTTGCCGGGATTAAAATTTAATTACACACTTGAGTTGATGGTCTTGCGAGCTAATCCGGCCAGTTCGAAGAGCTGTCCACACAAATCGTCACTCGCTAAAGTCTGTGCGGACATGCGATAATTAGAAACTATTTTCTACATTTGCGGACAGTTAGACAGCTTGCACTTGTTTTATACACGAGTCATTTTAACAAATTAAGCGCTTGAAGACTTTTTATCGGCTAGTACAGATATTATTATATTAAACCCGTTTTGCTCTTTGGCCACATCACGTGAATTCTCTGCAGAATTATTTTCTATTGTAGTTCAGTCTAACAAAAAAAACGAATTAAATTTTGGTAGATTCCGGTGGCTATGCTATACCCATTATATTAACCCGTAATGTATGTTTTTGAGCAATTGGTCATTGCCCAGGTTTCATTCATAGGCTTTGCTGGCATTTATAGCCGAGGTAATCCGAGGTGTCTACCGGGGTGTCGCAGGTTTGATCCCTGTTGTCGATCGAATTTTATTTGATCGATGCTTATCGAGAATAGATGGCAAACCATATACCGCTAAGAGTCAGCGGCCATGCTGCTACGGATACTCTTAGGGAACCCTAAATATCTCAACATATCTGGCCTTCTGTGCATTGTAGATATGCCTCACGGTGAGTTCCAAGCCCGTAGGGCACGGGCGTAGTGATTCCTTCGGCTTTAGGGAGCCGGGGGACTCGAGCTGTAGCGTACTACTTAAAACCATAACGTAGCACTTGTAATAACACTTACGTGGCTGCCTCTGCCATTCTCTGCCGACTAAGCTTGGTGTCTAATCAGGTCCATTCTCTACTTGGGGAGGATCATCTATCATCTATTTGAGGAGGATCTTCATGCCTTTATTCAATACTAAGAAATATATTCATGCATTCTAGATCCTTTACTTGGGGAGGATCTTGTTCTAAAAGCAATCCGAGTTTGGATATAATCACTTGAAGCAGATCTTTTTAGGCAAAGATGGTAAGTAAAGTTTAGCAAAGGTCCGGCGCCTGTGGGACATATCGACATTACATCTAAGGCGATCTTTGAGCCATAAGCCATAGCCTGTGCTGGCTGAGGCGTGCACACTAAGTATATAACTCACGGTTACTACTAACTGATGTGTCATCACTTATAGGTCCCTTGTTAGGTCCCCCTAAGACAAGGATTGCTGTAGCTGCAGGGTTTGCTCGTTGTCTTACTTTTTTTAGTGGACCAACTGGCAACTGCGATTGCACATACAGATACCACGGCAGAGAGGCTCCCTGCAAGCGCGTGCTAGGGAACTAAGGGGAGACGCAAGCACGGCTTTTGTCTTTTTCTGCAGTATATTTTTAAAAGCTTGAGACATTTCGTTCTAGTACGATGTAGATTGCGTAATTTTCTTTATTATTTTTTTTTGGTTAAACGCTGTTATGTTCCTTACAAATTTCAGCAGGTGTGCGCGCTGCTCCGCCGTGCTGGTGCTCGACGCGGTGTGTTCCGGGATGACGTACGTAGGGCTAAGGGCCTTTCTGATCATAAACAGTTAGGACTAGATGTTGCCGTGGCCTGCGAAGACGTATGTGGTGTAGAATATTAGTTCTTCCCTCAGTCGGCTCAGCCAGCTTCCAATGTTTGGGACCAGGGTGTGGAAGCTGGCGCCTGGAGCACCCTGGTGAGGACCATCCCACTCTTCCTGTCAAGGTCGATTGTGCGATGATGTTCCTCGTCTTTTTTGGGGTCGAGGTTGTCCCATAAGCGGTGGCGCTCAGCTGCTTTCAGATCCCGATCGGGATCGTTCCGGAAAGAACGAGAACCGCTACTACGCTAAGCGTGCCCTGAGGACTCCAGAACAGGCGTGATGTCCTGTTCGCGGCGCATTTTAGTATGCCAGTGGGCCAAACCGGAGCTCCGTACAGGGCGGATTGACTCGGCTGTCATTGACTGCCTTCGTTGCCTTCTCCGTCACCCGCCGCACGTGTTCGGTTTCACGGAAACCCTATCAAGCGTAGCCCCAAGCTAATATTTGTGTTGGACTAATATGCACTTGAACTGTACACACTGACTAAGTGACTTAGTCTATTGAACTTAAGCTAGTCGAGTACGTAGGAAAGAGAACACGATCGCCTGCGGTCACCTGTAGTATGTGACTACACTTTCTATGGTGCTGTATTTAATGTTTCTCACAGATTGTTTTCAAATGTGGTAGATCCGTCTCGGTCCAAGTAGACGTTTCTATTGAAACTTCTGGACGTTTTTCGTACGTGATAATCACTGAGTGATCCTTCATCATGTTGTACTTTGTGGTTTAAAATTGGGTAAACCTACACTACCAATTTATGGTGAATAAACTTGAAATTGGGTAAACCGCCGCCTTGCGCGTGATAGTTCAGCGCTTTGGAAGGTGGGAGTACCTGTGCTACGAACAAGCAGGTCTATGGCCGCCAACCAGTCGAGAAGTACGTTTCCCCTCCGGTTGGTGTCTATGGGGAGGCCCACATGTCAGCAGAGTCTTTGAAATGCTCTGGTATAATTGAAAGCATGTCACTTTTTTTTATTTGATAAAAACATACGGGTAGGTCTTCTAAAAGCTATGAGAAAGCTATGAAAAGGTCTTCTAAAAGTTATCATAGGGCCCTCAAGCGGGACGTTGGGTCTGCAATATCATGAGTAAAACCATTCGCTACGCCATAGGTAAAACCATAGCCGCTGCCGTGCCCCAAGATGCAGAAGTACCAGCATCTGTAAATTATGACGCTTGCTGCCTCTTCGGCATTCGCGAGCAGGCCCGCGCGGCGCTCTTCTGCACACCGTACGTTGGGCCCGCTGACCAGCAGCACGTCTGTCCTGGACCTGCTACTGGCCTCTTCCAGCATTGCATGGGCAGCCCTGCTGCGGTTTAAGTTCAGCTGCAGAGTCTGGTCAGCTCGGGGTGGCCTCCGGAAGTGGATCGGACCACTGCGGGGCAGGACGTTGGCCTCGGGGTGGAGACCGCGAGCGTCTGTCGGGTGCTTGTTGTCTTACTGTAGAGTTTTTTTTGTTTTCACCGAGAACCAAAAATAAATGGTTCAGTTAAGGCGCATATAGATTTACACAAACAACATATTATTATATACAGGGTGTTGCAGATTTTTTATAATAGAATATACAAATTGTAGAGCTCGTTAAAACTAATATTTTTTCCAACGGAACATGGTCTCTGAGAAGTCTTGTTTCGGAGTGAGAGCGAAATTACTACAATTTGTGACACCAGTGTTTTTGCCCGACATAGGAGCATAAAATGTGCTGTTGCGAGACAACCACCCCCTAGACAGAAACTAAACACACTGTCGTGTTTCTGAGAAAATTCTGTTTCTTCCGAAGGGCATATAAGGCCGGTCAGAAGATGCGACACGGTCGTTTAAAAGGGAATTCGTCAAAAATGAAGTTCTTTATTAGCTTTTACGCCAAATACTTCAGCACAGGAACACGACAGTGTGTTTAGTTTCTGTCTAGGGGGACTGGTTGTCTCGCAACAGCACATTTTATGCTCCTATGTCGGGCAAAAACACTAGTGTTACAAATTGTAGTAATTTCGTTCAAAGACCTTCGTTCAAGCCCATGGGCTACCTTTGCAGTACAGAGGCTGTATACTTTCGAGTGTATTTACAAGTACTCATGAATAAAGCTATGTGTTTCATTCATTCGCTCTCACTCCGAAACAAGACTTCTCAGAGACCATGTTTCATTGGAAAAAATATTTGCTTTAACGAGCTCTACAATGTGTATATTCTATTATAAAAAAAATTCAGCAACACCCTGCATATATATATATTATTTTTTTTTAATGTTCACCTACACGCTGGCATCAGCGATTTAGAGGTGTTGTTGAATTTTCTTTAATTTGGTCACTTATGCTCCTAAGCGCCTTTCATTATTCTTGACGTGCCACTGTGCACTGGGCTACAACGAACTCAACAGAGAAGCGTACATTGAATTCCTCGCTATTTTCTATGAGCGTGTAAACAGGTTTAACTAAACCGAGGTGCAAGCACAGACGAGTAGAGCTTTCGAGAGAGATAGAAAACAAGAGAGCGAGAGAGAGAGAGAGAGAGCGGAAGAGCCCAATAACGGCGACCGACATTTGCTGGTTACTTCAGCCCCGAACAACAATCGAAGAAAGAGTACAAACATGAACAAAGGCTCCATTGAGGACAAACTTGCAATGTTGCTGCTGCTGCTACTGCCGCTTCTGTTGTTGTTGCTGCGTGACGAAGTGTCGCTGACACTTGCGCCGCCCATAGGGCGCTGGCAGCGGCGGCGGTAGTAGCAGCGATGAAGCACCTGCAATAGGATAAAATAGTTAGTCCTTTGGCCTTCCTGCTCTGCTGCTAACGAGAGCCAAGCTTAGAGAGAGGATCCATCGCGAACAATACCGAAACGATGTGCGCTACGCTTTGTCAGATAACGTGTATGACATGTATGCAAGCAAAGCCGGTGGCGCCAACAGCGTTCACGATAGGTCGACAAAGGACAAAATACGGAGACAGGAAAACCTTACAGCAACGGTCTGTCAAGGTCTGCGGACTCTCGCCACGCAGGACTGGCTTTGAGGGATCGGGCTAGGTTTTCACGGGTACAGAGCCAAAGCTTTATACGCAACAGTAACAGTGGGTAACTGGCAGACCTGTGTGGGCATACTGGGACCAAACTCCTGACTCAAATTAGCTGGCAAGCAGTGTGCAGGTGCGAATGCAACATAACGGTTGTTGAAACTGATTATACCAGTGTATCAGAATGAGGTGTCGCCGGTTCGATCCTTGTTGTTGATCGAATTTTCTTTGAACGATGCTCATTGAGGATAGATGATAAAGCATGTACCGCTGAGAGTCGGCGGCCATGCTGCCACAAGGACTGTTGGGGAAACCCTAGATATCTCAACATGTCCGGCCCTCGGTGCATTGAAGTATACCACACGGTAAGTTCCAAGCGAGTTCCAAAGAGTTCCGTAGGGTACGGAGGATGGTCTAGAAATAAAAACAACCTCTTTTGAAAATAGTTCTAGTGTATCAGAATAGACGTTCTTGTCGATAAACCGCGGTACAACATCTGCCCTATGTGACCACATTCGCCCCTGTGATATACAGTCGATCTGACTGTTCGACGGTTTATCTTTAATGTTCATCTCGTTGGTCTAGAGATTCAGAATAAGAGAAGCTCGCGACTTCTATTGCTAGCGCAATAGACAACTGTTGGCGTAATAGACTATTTGCCTTTTTTGTACTGCTTTTGATACATTTAAAGTAAGAAAAGCACCGGACTGCAAATAATAATGGGCTTTCATAATGAGCCAAATTGCCTGTGGCACCAAGGCGTCCAATTGCACCCATCGTCATTGCGTTCTATTACTGCATTTATATAGGCTATCTCCAGCAGAAGTATGTGGCAGCAGGGCAATGGCAACCACATACAACAGAAACAACCAGCAAAGCCAGAGCTCAAACGTGCGATTGTCGGTCTGTTATTGATCCTCACCATGGCAACTATGGTGTTCTGTAGTTTCAGGGTACTTTTACCGCAGATAAATTCTGCTCTGTCGGCCGACATACGTGAACTTAGAGGGTTAAAGGTTGTCTGCTAAATTGAGGCAAACACAAATAAAAAAAACTGCTGTACAACAAGGTGCAAGTGCTTACAATCCGTGTAAACGTTACTGAAAGCTTCAAATTAGTATGCCTGTGTAGATAAGCCTCTGCTTTCGAGCAGAGTAAGTGCTATTGTCGTTGTTGTGGAGAAGGCCGTCTTCCGCATACCTACGTAGACAGAAATGTTCTCAAAATTCCCGTCTAGCTCATGTCGGAGCTCACTCATTTATAATGCACGTTATTTGTTGTACAATAGTTCCAACGGTAACATCAATAAATATTAAAAAATCGTAAGTATGAAAGTCATAAGAAGCATTTGCTGTTATTGTTTATTGTTAATCGTTTTGCTATTTTTAACGATCACTAATAATTGCAATGCCTATGATAATAACGATTATTGTTAATATTGTTACTTCTAGTATTGCGTAACTCATAGAATCGCCACCATTGCGACGTGTTTTGACGTGAAAATAATACGCAAATCAAGGTATGATGTAACGTTGCCTCTCAACGCTTTAATCTATGGCAGGTATCGCTCCAAGGTTGTACTTCCATAGTCGGCCAAGTATGTAACCGATAGGGCACGCGCCTGGATTCCAAAATTTGGTTGGGTAATCAGAGAGAAGCTAATGGTAGAGCGCTATAGTGAGCTCCCCTGTGAGTCCCTTACAAACTGGGTGGTTGTCAGTGCCACTTATCGTCTCTGAGAGGACGACAAAGAGAAGAGAGGCAGAGAAGCAGAAAGAGACATACAGAGAATTGCAAAGTGCTCGATTAGCCGCACACATCATCAAGATGGGCGCCACAAGGCAGAGAACGGGCGAGAATCGCTGCGTTAGAATACTTCAGATTCAAATGGAAGCTGAAATATTTGTCGCTTCAGTTATGAAGTTAAGTAGCCAGATTGAAGATTTTACTTTCAGAGCTCGCTTGTTTGCGATTAGGACTGAAGTAAGCGCTTTCGGTTTTATCGGCCGCCATCTCTAAGACCCGCATATACATATATGACTGACAGGAACCCCCTAGCAGCCACAGGGGCGGATGCGTTAACTCAAAAAAGGTTGCCCTCAACGTTGACGAGTTTCATGCATCAGTAAGATGCCTAAATATCTCTTTAAATAGGTGGTGCATTTATACTATTGACCATAGGAGGAACGATCTATATGAATGTATTTATAGATAATTACAGGTGTATATATATGCATATATAGGGTCTTCCAAAATTCGCCCCACGAACTTTGGGGTCTAGTACAACCCGGCGAAAATCTAATTTTTTTCGATAGAACAAGGCGGCGGAACGACGGTCTTGTTTTGAAGTGAGAGCGAAATTACTAATAGCGATTGTATCAAGATTTTTATTCGTACATATCTTCACGCTCAAAGAGGAACAACTGCTGTATTTAGGATAATTCTCAAGAAATGAATGTTTTTATGATTGTTATCGCAATATTACCAATATTTAGAGGACATTTGCGCCCCCTATGACGACATTTTTGCCTCCCGATATGGACGATGACCGTTCGAGGCGCTCGAAATGTAAGCGCTACGCCACCATACGAAGTGGCTTCGAATGGTGATATTCTAAGATGGGTAATTAACAGCTAGGGTAGATTCTGTCCCTGCGGGTGAAGTAATCATCACATGCTCGATGGATTCGTGGAAATGGAGCGATGCAACCTCGTCTGCCTTTAACGGCAATGCTTTTAAGGTGTTTTTCTTTTTGCCGAATGCCTGCATATCTACTACGAAAATGAGCTTCGTCCGTTCGTCTTATCGACAACAGATCTATTGCCTGGCAGCAAGCAGAACAATACGACGACCTATAATAGTCAATTATATTATTGGCTTTATAAATAATTAAATATCGAATGTCAGATGGAGCCACGAAAAAGAGAGTTACTGATATTGTAGAAATGAGAATGTTGCGAGCAAGCAGATATATATATATATATATATATATATATATATATATAATCTGTTTGCTCGCAACGTTCTCATTACTATAATATATGTAACTCTGTTTTACATGGCTACGCCCGATATTCGAGTTTTAATTATTTATAAAGCCATTAATTATTTTTTCTATTGTAGTTTGTCATTACGTTTAGCAGGATAGTTTTTACACACTATTATGAAAAAAAATGTATACATGTATATATATATATATATATATATATATATATATAATTTATGCAGCGCTATCTCTAAACTACACAAAATTGCTTAACAAGTAAAACAACAGCCAGACAAATTTAAGCGTATAACGAATTCAAAAAGTCTTGTACAGCGCCATGCAAACTTTGTAGTAACATTACAATTCTCTAGCATGCCAACATGTCAGTTGAATCAACGATATTTACCTGTACTATCTCTTATATACCAATACGTTTATTGTTTGCTAAGTGAAACTACCAAGATTTCTACAAATTCTTTGTAGTGTGCCAAGGGATAATAAGTTTGTTTCACGTTAGATCTTTTGCAGCAAATCTCTGACGAGCTAGCTCGAAGAGAAGGCTACTGAAGCCTTGCAGAGAAACGTTTGGCATTCATACCGCACGGGTGTGACGTATGTTCCTGAAGAAGACACAGGTCATGAGTATTCGGCCATGGGAGGCGAGACGCCTAGGGAGCCACCTATCTATCTATGTGTGTGTGTGTGTGTGTATATATATATGCCACCATCTAACGCAGGCGTTTCATGGGCATAGTTGCGTTTAGCAATTCTTGCTATTGGATTAAGCTGGGCTCGAGACATTACTCAAGAGAATGCATGAGGGCTACGGCAACGGTAAGAGACCGCGCGGTAAATACATGCCCGGCGCGTCGGGGGCGCTAACTAATCACCAGCAGGCACCTGCTGCTGTTGGCTTTACTAATTTGACTCGATTGTACTAGATACGCGCCGCCCGTTTGGACAAGGACAACGTCAGATAGCGGCATTCAACGGCTGCTGCTTGCGATACCCATCTGCCTGAGTTACCGAGTCAAGAAACTGAAAAGTCATGGACGGCCTCATGGAGTGCACCGCAGACAGCTAAGATTGGCCAGCGGGCCAAGACCACAAGCGAAACAGATCATCAATAACAAGCAAAAGGAATTCGAGACCTCGCAACAAGGATGGCAGGCACGCCCGGTGGACCTGCCAATCAAGGTGGACGAAGACGACACTGATAACTACTGAGAGTACCAGTACCAGGCCATAGAACGCGAGACGGCTCGGGAAATGTACCATCATCTAAAGCATGCCTTCAGATGTGGCGGCCATGGTTGCGTTTAGCAATGCTGGCAATTAGATTAGGCCGGGCAGACAGTTCTCAAGAATGCAAGAGCTCCTGCAAGGACGCTAGAAATAAGCTCGAATTCCCGAGGACGGATGGCTCTAATTTGCAGGGCAGGTTAATTATTAACTTAATTCGTTAATTAACAACAATCGCGCCAAGGGGATGGGGAAGGCCTGAATATGTGCGTCCCAGTCGCAGGACGAGTTAAACCCGACTGATAGGCACCGAGTGTATTATTAGTAGCATTGGAAGACCGTATTCCAGACATGACTAGCTTAAAAAATATAGATGAGTTTTTGGTGGGTTATAAAGGTGACTCTAACTAGCCAGTGTCGAGTTCGACACTTCTTGCCGGTCAATTGAGTAGATCGGAAAGTCATAAATGAGGTTTCTCCAATGAGCCGTTGTTTGCCTGGCGGAGGACAGAAAATGCTCTAAGTGTCGAAAACTGAAGGCAAGCGTATATCGTATACCGTGCAGTCGATGGCGTACAAGACGCTGGACCCGATAGGACGCTGCACCCAAGCTTTTTTTTCCAAGTTGGCCACCAGATTATCTGTGGCAACTGGAGAAGAAACGCTGGGACCTTCCAGGTGCAGAAAGTATTCATAGAGATCCACAACGTGGAGACCTAGCATCCATCCTGTGATTTCTAGCAACGAGCGAATGATTTGCGTTCCCGCCGTAGCCGTTTAATGTTGTTGGGAGTCATATTGTTTGTATAACGTACTAATAAATTTGTCACGATTGTGATGAGAATATAACTGTTTGTACTTCTGTTATTTAACCTGCTAATATAGTAACCGTATATATTAAAACAACAATATATATATATATATATATATATATATATATATATATATATATATATATATATATATATATATATATATATATATATATATATATTGTCTGAGATCTAATCTTAGTCAATCCATGAAGGGTAAATTAGGTGAAATTCGTGGCTAGATTGGCAGATAACATCTGTCGAGCTTAGCTGAATTTTACGACGCAGTTCCCGTTACAGAAACCCAATTAACGCTAGATCTACTTTTAACATTTGGTATAACACCATTTGCTAACGATAAATAGATTTAGCTGAAATAAAAAATACTATTGTAAATATGATTCGTTGTGCGTCCTTCGTCAATGTCTTCGTTGTCAGAACCCTTTGCGAGTGTTTTGCATAATTTGTAATTCACCAATTAGCTTGCTGTCCCATATTTTAACCAACACAACTACGCTATTACGGCAACTAAATCGAGAATAGCTGATGTTGCGTTCAACTCTGTATCCAGAGTGAAAACAAACATTTGAATGAACTGAAACGGCACCTACATTGCATAACGGACGTATTTGTTCAATGTAAGCGCCGTTCGCTTGAATCACCACTTGAACTTGAGACCTAGACCACTTACAGCCATCTTGCGAAACCTGCCTACCAAGATTGCAAATGGAGGTCTGTTGAATGGAGGCGGTAAGCGAGTCTATGTTGTCAAGTCGAGCTTTGTTAGATCCTTCGCTCAATAACGCGCCAGACATAGTGGTCCAGGGGATTTGAATCCAGACTGTTAGGCGGCTACGAGTACGAATCTCCAAACATGCTCATATGCTCTGCTAGCCGCCCTTCGCACTAAACGGTATGAGCGGGTGCGCCGTTCTTTCAGACCATTGAAAACGGCCTTAATCACGGTTCTACTACAGTTTACAGAACATATCCTGCGCCACGGATATGTTCTGTAAACTGTATCCTGATATCTTGTGAAGCAGACGTGATGGATGACACAAAAACTATCGTGTCATCACGTCTGCTTCACAAGATATCATACTTGGGGACGTGCACATAAGCTGGAGATTTGCTCATTTCTATACTAGGGGCATACTCTGGACTATGGGCAAAGCAACGTCCATTTGACGTATTAACTGTTAGCGCTTACGGTGAATATCTTCTCGTTCGAGAAGAATTGAACACGCTGCGCTGCGCTGTACTCGAGGGAATCCAAGGACACCGAACATCGAGCAAGTCTGTTCGGTTTATTGACCTCAGAGAAATTATTCTGTTTTACTTTCATGGCAAATGACTGCAGCATCTGGATGGGCCTGTTCACGTCACGGCGGCCACAAAAGCATCTATAAATGGTCTATAGAGAAGCTCCCCGCTAGGCATGCGCTCAACTCTAATACCTTAAAAGAGCCCGGAGCAAGATTTTTAGAACGAATAAAAACGGTGTTATTTCGCATGAGAATAGAGATAAATGTTCGCACGGCAAGGGTCTATTCTCTTAACAACGGTAGCCTGGAACAAGCTCCTCATAGTATATTAACTTTATTGATATCATTATTAGCATGAAATAATACTAATGACAATATTATCCACGACTACACAATGCTAAACTATCTAGACAGGACAAAGATCGGCGACGTGGAGCTGCATGACTGGTGATAGTATCTGGAGCCCATCACTTCGCAGTAGCCGCACACTCACTTGAGGTCGGGCTCGTCAAATCCGTTTCGCAGACATAGTGTATGCAGAAATCGGTGCACCGAATAGCGGGTTACGATATTCCGACTTTACTAAGATAGAAGCACCTAGCCTAAATCTAACATTGCAGGCCTAGTGTAGAAGTGCCGGGAGATTTGTCTAGTCTTCCAGTCATATGGTTTGCGATATTGTCGAACAGCCGGTGCCTGGGAAAACTTGAACCGCTTGGTGAGGTCTTCGATAAATGGCGCCGAATGGACGAGACAATAAGTAAGGAAATTCTGAGCAGTATTAGGAGGTCCAAGGAACCGCTTAGGAAAAGTCGCCTTTGTCCAGGCTATCCAGCTGCGTTGCGGAAAGATATTCCCATATGAGTGTGATACCATATGAGGCCACCGGTGCGACCTTCATGTTGAAGAAAAAGAGGTTGGTGTTTGTTTAGATTCGGCTTGTCACAGACTCTCGTTGTTTACACGACATAACGAATAAATGTATACCGAATACCTTCAGGCAGCCTGTCCAGTCTTTTGATCCGGCTTAGCGACCGTAGTATGGCTACTTCGACCTGATTTAGATACAGAGAAAATTTCCTATAATTTATTCTTTTTAATATTGTCCACTACCTTAAACGCTAAAAATGGGATCACCGACAGATAGGCAGGTGATTGCTGAACACAGCAGAAAGTTGCCATTTCATACCAATACCAATAGTATTTGGTCTAATTGACAACCTTGAAAAATTAGATGACGCCACCGGACCGACCGCACACCCTGGTCAGCCTATTAAACACATGTAAAAGCAAATACTACTATGACCCAATGATCATTTCAAGCGGAGTCACATTCACATTCTACGTATAGGTGGGCAAGAAGTGTCGGGACGTCGAAACGTTTATTGCTCGTATAGTGCGTTACGCCTTTGTAGTAAAACGTTGCAACAGCTGTCCTTGGCCTGGCGCCAATGGCCTTTTGCCAATGGGCCATTGTCAACAAGATGATGAGGCTTAGAAGCTACCATTGCAGCTATAAACGACAACACGGGAGGTAGGTGGTGGTCGTCGTCTAGCATCATTGGTTGTCGCCGTCGACATGTCTCGCTCCGCACCGAGAACCCCAACAAGAAACGTCGGGCCTAGGGTGCATTGCGAGGCAGATCGGGGGTTAGTCCCGCTTCACTCATTCACGGAGTGTCGTTTCTTCTTGGCAGACGCTCAAAAGATAAAGGCAGCCAGCCAGCCCTAACCGCTCGCGCCCTCTCCATAAAACCTCAATTGGTCCCAAACGACTTGCCATTGTATTGGTAAATGCACTGTGGCGATAAAAGCCCCCCCCCCCCCCCCCCCGAAATAGCAGCAGGCTAACTACTTGTTGAGCCACGGGCGCAGCAGCTTCACAGAACACAGGCGCCACAGAAAAGCCTTGCCGTAGATCCAAGAGAGCTTTGTTGTCTAGAAAATAAACAAACAACATTATATTTCATTGTAACGATTTCGCAGAACTTCTGCCCACTGCTGCCGCTGTGCCCGGCAGCCCGGCTTGTCAGAACACTATAATAATGATATAAATTGACTATTATTAAATATAGCTGTGCTCTAACGTAAGACGAAATAGGAGGCACACCTGACTACTGTATAAGGAATTAGAGAAAAACAACTTACACTCTGCATACGTAACTATAATTGACTTTACTTAATTATTTTTAATATCATGGTCCTGAGTTACTATTAAGTAGTGTTTCAACGTTTTCGATATTAAGAATAAACGCCTTGTGTTTCACTTTTAAATGCAATTTATTATTTGATCCGTTTTGTTGTACGTACTATATATACATCATTTAATATGGCTGGAACATTCGAAACCTCTTTTGCTGTCACGTGCGGCTCTAGAACTAAGTGGGGTGGTAAGAGAACACCTTGGTGCTGACCTAGTGAATATGCATAGGCAGAGAAATATAGCTTCTCGGGCAGAGAGCATGATGACACACACTGTTGTTACTGCCCTGGCCCGGAGTGCGTTGTCGCCCCATATTTCTTTCTGACCCCGTATTTTCCATTCCGACAAACGTTTACAAAAGCGCTTAGCGGAGTGAGACGTGCGGCTTGCGGACGTGCGAATACAGGCTTAGGGGAAAACTTGCATATGTGGGCGTGACTATGTACGTGCCTGGTATAGTGGTTTTTGAGGGAACAGCAGAGATCGAGAGTCCAGTTTCAGAGGAGTCTAGAGGAGCTAGTGCCATACAGCCATCCTGGTCATACTACTACTACAGATTTGTGTAGGACAAACGTAATTCCTCACCATCGTGCTAGATTAAATACGACGTGTGCGTGGTTTTGGCTACTGGCGGCTGGCATCTTCAGATGCAGGTCTTTGAATACATGCATGTGACAATCGCCAAGTCTATACCAAATGCATCGTTCATGGCTATCATTACCTGGTCTGTTCAAACACGAGCTTCCACGAGAAGTAGACCGAGTGTATCTGTCGATTATGGTACTCTCAGGTGTGTACGAAGTTTCATGCATCTGCCTGCCTGGCGGCCCTTGCGAGGAGATCACTGCTCCGCCTCTCTCGAATAACATGCCGCGAGCAGCTGTACAACTGTATAATTGTATAATCTGTATAATTGTCTATGTTATATGCAATACTCTATATGAGTGAAACAAATATAGGTGATTATCTTTTAATACAGGTCGAGCTAGGTCTGTTGTCGTCAAGCAGCCACCTAGTTGATCGACCAGGAAGTTTCCTTCTGTCCTACAATTCTTCTTTTATTTAATTCTTTGAGTGCTTATATGGATCAGGTTTACTTGTTCGGTCACTCTGAGGCATCGCCTAGCAACGTTTCGTCAAACTGTGACATTTCAAGAAGATAATTTACGGGAGTTTAGGCACCGTAGCGCCGTTTGAACAACGATAGGCAAACGCTTGCTGCTCAAATGCCCTACCCAACAAGGACATCTAGGATGGGCATTCCCAATATCGATGTACTTAAGCGTACTAATCTCTTGCAACCAGCTGCTACTCAACATGTGTGAATTGGGTAGTCTGACCGAATTGGTAATTCAACCGAAGATATCACCAAGAATATTAAATGTTGATTATTGTTCAATGTCGCCTTATCACTGGGAAGTACAAAGGCATTGTACGGCTTTGCGACACTTCTGGGGAGCTGGCACAAACCTAAGTCATTGCTTGTTAATAGATCTGTATAGCTTCGGATTTTTTAAATCGTGATATTACTTTGAAATCGGTTATACGTGCGTCAAGAGTTTCAACATGCCGTGGTAGTGATGTATGCTGATGACATCGTTGTTGCTCAGCGTAACATTGGTGCCATATCGCGCATTACCGCCACGGTAGAGGCGTATCTCTTGAAAAAAAGGCTAGAAATAAACTCACGCAAAACCAAGGCGATTAAGTTTCGTCGCGGCGGACGTTTAGGTGCAAACGACGTTATTCGTTGCTGCGGGAAGC
The DNA here is from genome assembly GCA_003439945.1 of Dermanyssus gallinae. Taxonomy (NCBI): domain Eukaryota; kingdom Metazoa; phylum Arthropoda; class Arachnida; order Mesostigmata; family Dermanyssidae; genus Dermanyssus; species Dermanyssus gallinae. The sequence continues at coordinate 506,825 of QVRM01003147.1, read as the reverse complement.
CATTGGAGTTTCTAAACTCTTTCCCATATTTGGGTCTCCGGATTCACTACAGGGGAACATCGTTTACTACACACATCGAAAACAGTGTTACCTTGGCACTGGCAGCTCTCTACGGAGGGGTCGGAGATGTACGGCGACTGTCCGTCGGTACGGCAGTGCGCTTGTTTATGTTAAAAACTCTGCCAAAGTTGGCGTATAGCTTAGTCAGAGTGTGGCAACACCTATCTCAAGCTAATTTTAATTTGCTTGAAAAGTGCTTCACACTATACATGCAGCGAGTACTCTGCCTTTCAATCAAGGCGAGAAGCCGCTTCGTCTATGTATTGTCGGACTGTGCGCCGATGGTGGAGATGCTTCGGCTTAGGCTGCGTATGCCATTGACGGAGCCACTTAACAATTTCTTGGAAGAGTGGCGACGCAAATTCACGGAAGCAGCGACGGAGGTAAGAACGCTCGACGTCTTTAAGTCTCCTTGGTTGTGGGCCGGGGTGGCCTGCGATGACAGGCATGTATATACCAGGTACATCGAAATCGGTTGACGCGCTGCGAATATCAAATATGACAGCCGAGCAATGCTGTCAGATGAAGAGAGTCATGGATTAGCCTGCCTCAAAATAAATGCATCTAAGGTGAGTAAGGTGTAAAGTGGGCTACTATAAATCTTATTTATGCACTTAATTACCTACATGCATTGAATATCATAAACAAAACAGTATTAGCTAAAACATTTTTTTGACAAAGATTGTTTCTCTTACACAGCACTGCGGTAACTTGTAAATGCATTTGTGCCCTATTAATCCATACTCGTCAAAACGTCGTTGAAGCGCGTCGAGTTGAGTTGATCCTACAAATTAAAATGTATCTTCATAGCCTCGAAACGTGGCTCTTCAATTTTTTTGATCTGCGGGCACAGGCAACAGTCGCCAAGGAGTCAGTTCCAGTTCCGGAGGCTCGCAGAGCTGTAGAAATCGCATTTTTCATTAAATAATCCAAAATCAGTAACGATCTGTGCGTTGGTGCGTTGTCGTGATGGAGGATTCAAGACTTGTTTGCCCAGAGTTCAGGCCTCTTGCGTCGGACGTGCTCGCGCAATTCCCCTAAAATTTCGCAGTAGCAGTCCTTATTGAACGCAGAATCAAATTGCAAAAAAATCGTGAAAGACGATTCCCTATAGTCAAAGCAGCCTTGGTGTTGCATGTTGTCGACTTTATAGTCGATTGGTAAGGACGTTCCGCCTATGCAAAAATTATAATGTTCGATGTATTTACCACTAAATATCGACGAACGGCGCAGAACTTGAGAAATAGCAGACTGAATCTTTGACTAAAAGATTACTTAGTAGCCTTGAAGGCCGCCTGATGAAAGAACTAGTCACACATATTTGGTGTGATATTACATGTGTAGCATCGCTCCGTGATTTCAATTTCCCGCGTTTCGTTTAGTTTCTGGTTGGTGACTATCTCGTGTAGGCAGTGCCAGGATCATTCTGAGTACACTACTATGAATAATAGGTGGCATGTCTCATTACCCGGACGGCACCATTTGGGGCACAACACCAGCTGCAAAACCTGACGGCGAAAAAGTATCTGCGGACGCTACGACTGAAATGTCTCTATGCACGAGACACTCCGCGTAAACCAGGATTACGCAGGTTAGCAACTACATACGGTCCAAAAAAATACGTTTGCTGCGGTAGGATTCTTTCAAACTCAAATAGATTTCATATAGTTCCTAACTTATGGGGGAATATCTCATATATAGTGAATTTGAAGGTCCGCACTGGTAAATTTGCCAAGGCAAATGCATCACGCATGCCCAAAAGCTATTAAAAAAGTCTTCTTTAGTCAACCTAGAAGTTTAAGTATGCACAATTAAATACCATGCTACATTTGATATCATGTTGCCCCAGATCTGTCCGTGCTTCTAGAACATAGTAAACATCCTCAAGCATGTAGACTGCATTCGCCGGGTGATGCAGGAGAGAGAAAATGCTTTTTCAAACTTGATCTAACGTTTTTTATCCAAATAAAATAGTTTGCACGTGCCTTAATGGAGTCATTTTTTACGCACATGCGTAGATTCTTGTCCACGTCATATGTACGGAGAATATAATTATAATCATTTAGTAATATTCTATGTTGACTATCTTGTCCACTGTAAGCTCTCGTCTATGTCACCGTTGTCCCGAATTACCGTACTTTCTACTCCAAGTGAAGAAGAAGAAAACACAAACACCTTGCCTTACTTAGCCAGCTACCGTCTCTCTGACGGTTGACTGTGTAGTCTTTATTGCTACGATGATGATGATAGAGAAGTGGTGCTCGTACAAGTGATCTCGTATCGTGGTGTCCGTTGGGTTTTGATGCTCAAATTGAATGCTGCGACCGTCGGGTGCCTGCGCAAATGAATGGTTTTTAACTAAAAGTACCCAGCAACGGCAGCACATACTGCTTTCCCTGTAGAAATGCAACATTCTACGAATCCTCCACCAGCGTTGTATCAGCGTTGTCAACACCACAAAGCTTTACTGCAAAAACCTCACAAGGAGTGTACAATATAAATGGAATTAAGCGATGTGATCAGTGGAGTGTATATTCTAGTAGACACATATATATATATATATATATATATATATACATATACGATTATATATATATATATATACGTATATATATATATATATATACATATATATATACGTATATATATATGTATATATATATATATATATATATATATATACATATACGATTATATATATATATATATATACGTATATATATATATATATATATATATATATATACATATATATATATACGTATATATATATGTACATACGCTAACCAACATCTGAATGTATTTGTATGCTGTACAGTTTCTGCGTCTACCGCCCAGAATTCCATCAGCCTGCGCACGCAGCCTAATTAGACGGATCAATTCGTCGCACCTGTGGTAAAATATGCCAAGCGCTCAGATATGGCACGATGCTCAGCTAAGCTGTTTCTCCAACCTCGAGCGGTCAAAAACAGACTCACTCTCTCGCTCTCTCTCTCTCCACTACTCTCGTTGCCTCCGATCTGCCGCCTCTGCAAATAACGTGTCGGCGGTCGACATCTTCAGATGAAAGCCCCGCATTGGCGTGGGCTATGGTCGCTGATCGACGGCGCCCTGGACACCTCATCTGGACTAATTACCCATATTCCTCTGTACTTCTACCGAACACGGTGCTCCATGTTGACTTTACTTGATGCAGCCGTGTTGCTCATTTAGCATATAGCCTGTCTCTACCTCTCCCTATATGTTTATCCATCTCACTCGTTCACTATTCCGTGTCGCTCAAACGTCGTCTCATCGTCGTTCTAGAACATCCATTAGTTTCATTAGCGTATAGTGTACGTCTGTACCGGTTAGTGCAGCTCAACGTACTCGTGCATCGGGACGTCATAATGTATATGTGTTCAAATACATAATATATATATATATATATATATATATATATATATATATATCTATATATATATATATATATATATATATATATATATATCTATATATATATATATATATATATATATATATATATATACATGTATGTTTGTGTGTGAGGGACAGACACACCACTCGTCCGGGGATGCACGGAGTTCTCTGTAACTGTGATGTGATGACATCAACACATGTGCCTTGAACTGCAATAATTTGACCTTATCGACTCAAGGATTTCACCAAGTTGGTGATCAATGTTGTTGCCGGTTTTGCTCGCAGATATGCGCTAAATACCATGCAGCAAGTTGCCAGACGCATCGGCGGTCTTTGCACTTTCTCGCCCGGTGGGACGGTCGCTGAAGTGTTCAAATTGTATATAATGACGACCGTATTGTAATTATGTACCATCTTGAAATGCAAAGTTATTGCGAAATAAACAATATGTTTGTATAATCGACCTTATAGTGTACATCATGGCAGATGTCTCACGGTAGATCTTCGATCATTGGGCTACACACGAACAAAGTCTTCTGCACGTACGCTCTAAATGTTGTGAACGGACTTTGAATCTTGAAGTGAAAACATCGCATACAGTTGCAAGCAATATCAACTATACTGCTCTGCTGATGTCGTCCATCGAAACTATAGTCGATCGAACGTGGGCCAGGCTTGGAGACCCGAATGAGAAGCACTATTCAAAATAAGTGCGTCTTTCTTGCTTTGTCTAGCGAAAATCCCACATCTGTAGTTGGCTTAATTACAGCAACTGTAAAACTTTTCACTGTGAACAAACCAATGAAGTCAAATGGTAATATTGATATGATTGGTCTGGCATACAATTCAAGTTGTTGCCCGGCATGACAGCACACCTTTAAGTTTGGTTAGTTCATTTTCGGCGAGCAAAATATAAATATTTTTCTTTGCTACACAAGGCACTTTTGGCTAGCTCTTGTTAACTTATCACACGTTATTGCAACTCTAATATCATAATGTAAATATAATCTAATAATATGATAAAATAAATACGATTGATTAGGGTAGCTCGGGTAAGCTTGATACGTTCTGAGTGGTAAAACGTGCCAGTAGATATCGCTTTTTATATCACGCCCCCGCTTCTAACTTTAAGGAGCTGTGCTTTTTAATATGATGGTTAATTAATAACACTTAGCTTAATTATGAATCAAAGTTAAATTAGGCATATACTCATCAAAAGGGTATTTTTTCCCAGAAAATTATTAACGCGTTTTGTCGAGAGATACTGTATAACTGACACAACCACAGAATTCGCTCACCAAGCAACGTCAAGTATGTGTTCGAGATGCCCCCGACCACAGACGACCTCCTACCTACGAAAAGCATCAAATAACGAACTTTAGCACGCACACCTGCGCTCAGGGTCGGCACCAGCCAAGTGGAACTTCTGATCAAAAGGTCACGCCATAGCAGCGTCGAGAAGGCTGTGCCAATTTCGCGCAACATTTAGTCGTTCGCTTGCCTAGAAACAGCAAACATCTTTGACCCTTTGGCCCTTTACCAGCTACACATTTCTAAGAAGAGAGTTTTGCAACCCGAGTTACTGCAGCTGTTTTCGACTGGCCAGTGAACAGTCTCAGTAATAAATTTCATATCAATATATGTGTTTTTTCGTCTAAAGTAAAACCGCGGTAGCGGTTTCGAATAGTATAATATCGTGTCAATTGTACAACGATAACGTTTTCGGAGAGCTTACCTACGTGCCATACGAATATTAAAAAAAAAACGGTAGCTGCAGTGTTTCTTAATGTTGAAGCAGTTTATTGGTCTATTTGAGTTGGCCAGAAATGTGCCAGAAAATTTCAATTTCTTATTGTGTTCCACACCTTACAGCCATAAGGCAGAAATTTGTGTCAGATGTATACAGTTGACTTTATAATTTCATTATATATATATATATATATATATAATATATATATATATATATATATATATATATATATATATATATATATTATATATATATATATATACTAAATATATATATATATATATGCATTTTTTAAATATATATAGGAACTCAATTCTATTATTCAATGTAATTAATACACGGTCGGAACATAACATTTGGATCTCTGTAAACATGTATATATATATAAATATATATATATATATATATATATATAAATATATATATATATATATATATATATATATATATATATATATATATATATATATAGACAAATATATATATATATATATATAAAAATATATATATATATATATATATATAGACAAAAATGCAAGTTTATTTATCCATCATGTCAGATCCGCATATGTGAGGACCTGTCAACACATCCACGAAAATCGTTTAGACATGTATGTTAGTAGATCTTCTTCTCGGAATATCGGTGTTATCTCATGCCACTTGTCGGCTTTGAGGAAAACTGTTGTATCAGAAGAGCTGTGCTAAGCTTTAAAGTGCATCCTATTGGGGAAAAGAAGCAGGGCGCCTGAAATGGCAAAACCTAGTCTCGGAGCCTAAAGTGGGTTTAGAGCTAATAATGCTAATGGCAGCGGACTACATCTACCCTTACGAATGTTCTGGAGTTGGATGCTTACTTGCAATATAAAAATGTGGCAGTGCACTACCAGAACAACAAAATAGCCTGCTTTCCGTTTAACGACTTCTTGCCAACGACTCTGCGTGGTTCCTCGTTTGTACACAGGATGAAAAACCGTACACTACGTTGTTGCCTCCTCTATAAACATTGCAAAGTATTGCTTTGCCCAACAAAGTGTTTTGAGTGACCCGAAAAACAGCTAATAGTCTAACGTACTAGATTTAGAACACATGTGGCGCTCAGTGACTCTATATGACTGATTGTCGGCCTCAACAATGTTGCTCTCCAGAAAAGCATTACCGGAGCATTTGCTGTTTCCGTGACATGCGTATCAGATAAACACACCACCTGTGGTAAAAACACTGGAATTATATTACAGAAGAGTGCTGATGGACTGCTACGGCGCGTTCCTAATGGCACAGGATATCAAGTAGTCTTCAGACCGATTTTGTGGCAGTTGGTATGGTATTATGGGTAAGGTGCGCCACCGCCTTTGCAAGCAGAACCTACACACATATGTATATATATATATATATATATATATATATATATATATATATATATATATATATATATATATATATATATATATATATATATATATATATATATATATATGCGTAAATATAAAGTATATGCATATCTACACATATATACACAATAATATAATTTGCATTTTGTCCCCAAGCCATTCTGCTCGCAATTTGTTTCGACAATGGGAACGAGGTGGGCTCAAAAGTACAGAGGTTCCAAGAAGGTACGAGATCAGGTAATACTCCGAATAGCCGCACGTACACCAGTAACAACGTTTTGTAAATAAGGCCTATGGCTGCGATCGAAAGAGAGCATTGGACATCACAAGCATCACACCACGCCAATTTCTATGCGATCTCTATATATATATATTTTCAATATTTTTTCTTCCTCGCAAACTTACCTAGCTGAACTATGGTTAACTGGAAACATCTGGCTTGTTATAAAAAATCACTGCATTAATTTCTTCGTCCTTGACGGCCAACCGTTGATGCTAACAACGTTAACAGTATGTTTGGTCCACCTAGAGAGAAATTCAAACGCAGTACGCGTAGCTTAATAAACTAAGCACGTAATTAACACGAACACGTTGTTGATGGGCGTGTATCGATATAAGGCCAGTATCGGCCGAGTTTCTGGGGATTCGAAACTTTTCAGCGCAAAACGATTGCCTCACCGGTGAAATCAGGTACGGCATATTCCAGACTTCGCTGCAGAGGTGTATCTGTGTGTGTGTGTGTGCCTGTACCTGTGTCACGTAGGTTTGACCCTCTGTCAAACTTTGCCTCAAACTCTAAAAGGGCGGCCGCATGCAAGCGAGTCACCACAGAGAGACTTCATTGCGTCAGGCTACCTCTTCAGGCCAGACGAGATAGTTGGTGTTGGTGGGGTGTTGATGCTGCTGCTGCTGTCACGGGCTAATAACAAGAATACTAGATATTCGGCTTGTCGAGCCCGGTAGCGTGGTGCATTTGCCTGCGCCTCGCGACCGGAGAAAACACATAGGTGCGCGGGCCCCTTCGCTGCACATCTGTATTTATACGGGGGTTCGTCTATGAAGCAATGCGAAAAGCAGTCCCGTAGACGTTAAACCTTGGCTGAGGTTCAGCCCGAAAGGTATGTTTTTAGATATTCGGCTGGACGTTTGTATTGCTAATAAAAAAAACCGCCATAATTTGGTAAGTCACATTTGTCACACCTGAGAAACCGTGCTGTTCCCCGTCATGTCGGCGCAGACGTCTGTCAAAAAACAGAACGGCATTCCACTACCGTCATGGTCCAGATCATTTCGCATATCTCGCCAAAGAGATGTGACCACGGTTAGTCCTGCGCTGGGGGACCTGGTAGGACTACCGGATGGGGTGTAGCAGCGCCCATCTCACAGTCACCGCATGCAGAGTTGCCTTATTAGCTGTGCCGCTTTATTTGACAGCGCATTGCAGGCGATGTGAGTCCGTCGAGGTCGAGGAACGAACGAGGTTGCTGTTGTTAGCACACTGGTTTCGTCTGAGAACCTAGGCCCTCAGGACTTCAGCGACTGGCTGTACATAGAGGCAGGTTCATTTGCGCCGGCCCTGCCTCCCGCCACCGTCACATTTGCGGCAACGCGGCGGTGGCTGCTGTTTCTGCTACGGTGATCTTCCCCACGTAGGTAGGGAAAAGTAAGAAAGAGCGAGAAACACAGGCAGACAGAGAGTCCGCGAAGGAGCGCGCGCAAATTCAGTAAAAGAGTAAGACTAGAAGAAAGTGTTCTCTCAAGTTCAGCGACAGGATTCCATCCACTTCGAGATATTTCATCTCAGCTGAAAGCAGGCGATAGGGAAGGTACAGCAGCTGTAAGTGGGGGGGGGGGGGGTGGTGTCTGGGTCTCTGCTCCGGCGTCCGGACGAGGGATCAGGCAGACAAGCAGCCCAGCCCGTGGGGACGAGTGCATTTTCAACCCTCTACGGTGCTGATGCAGTTAAGTGAGGAAATGTTCTAGGTACGACGAACGACACATTAGCGGTTTCGCTCGAAGCGTTGTTTGGGTCACTGTTTGCTGTGCTGTGCTCCGCTATCTACACTCAGTTTCTTACTGACGAACGAATACTATGGCAGCGACAACCTTACAACCAAAAAATACATACATCTTGTTTATTTCTCAATAACTTTGCATTTCAAGATGGTACATACCTCACAACCAAGAATACAGCAGCAGCAGCAGCTGCTGCATCATCAGCCAACGATGCCAGTGCAACGCAACGTAGAGTAAATACTCTAGTTGTAGCTAAAAAAGAGTATATACATATATATATATATATATATATATATATATATATATATATATATATATATATATCTTACTCGGGTTACGTGTGTAAAAATACCATGTATATGTATATAGACAAAAATGAAATAAGAAGACTCGTAAAAGTAGTTGGTAGAACACAGCGGCAAACGAGCAACCACTTTATACAAAGGCTGGCTCTCAGCATTGTACGAGGCAACGCAACAGCAGCAGCACTGGGCTAGAGAAGTCGTGAACCAGAGAGTCGAAGATGACTAACATCGGAGGGCTGAAAGTCTCTCAATAAAACAACCACTTGTCTTTCCATTATGATTTCTTCGAAGTTAATTATAAGTTAATTACGATAATTCTAAGTTAATTCCGCATATATCAGAAAACAGGTTGGTTTTAAAGAGCACAGTTTACACTAAATGACAAAAGCGCTCGTTTGTGCGGAACTCAATATGCACCATGTAAATGCGACTTGCCATAGCGAGCTGAAAACAATAAGGGCAGTGAATGCGGTGACAAACATTTCAAGGCAGCGCTCTATTTGAATCGTATGATGGTCTTATTTGTTATGCTGTTTTTTGGTATTATGTTTTTCTGTTACTATACTATTAATAAGTTGGATTAGACGAAAATCTGCATCGAAAATGCATATATATATATATATATATATATATATATATATATATATATATATAAGCATCTTTCACAACGCGACCTACTTAACTCGATCTATTCAAACACATGTGCGCATACATAGAAAAACTCCCTACGCCCGGCAGTCTGCCGTGACACATCTATAACAAAAACAAAGAGGATAGCGGCTGGCAATCTTTTTGCTCATGTATAGGAATTTTATGCCAGCCCGTTTGAAATATCTTAAGCGCGGGCATCCCTTAAGGCTATCCCTCAAACGTTCCGTAAGTGGCGAATGCCCAGATCTGGGGATTTCAGACTAAACTCGTTCTTTGTAACGGGTATCCTGAGACTGTATCGACATCGAATTGCTTAGTGTTCTACTCGAATGTGGCCTGAATAAAAATCATAATTTTTTAAAAACAAGAATGCCAGGTTTGTACTCACATAAGCAATGCCGCCTGTATATTTCTTTGACACTCTGGTCTCTGTTTTAGTTTTAAAAAAAATTATCGCATTGTTTTACTTTGAAATGCTTGTAATTTCCTTAAAAGTGTAGCATACCTGTTCTTGGATAATATTAGCTCTTATACACATTGAGTATCATGACTTCTAGTAATACACTCTTAGGCATTTTTGTAAGACGTGGCATAACGTGTGGTAGTGTTTCTAGAAGTCTAGAGCGTTTCATTGTAGCACATTATAGTATTTAACTAGCTGTAATTTGTCCTATTAACAATCTTGAACTAATTCGATTGAAATTTGATTACAAAAACATAAAATATACGATATAAGTGAAGCCAGGTTAACAAAGACCAACGCTCGATCGCAAACAAGCAGTTAAGTACTAAAAGTACGCATTACGGCAAAACCATGCTTTTTATCCTGCTGTATTCAGAAAGTCCTGCGGAATAAATTTCTCAGAGACTAGCTTAGACATTAGTCAATCTGATCAATTTGATTGGTTGCGTATTTTTGCGATTAAATAAATTGCTAGTTGAATTCAGCAAAGACACCGCTATGTGTATAAGAGCTATCGAGATTGTCAAGTACTTAGTCGGCCTCTTAAATGACAGCTGACTACATGGTTACAACGTCACGGTACAAAATAAAATGGCGTTTGGTAAATTGGAAAAAATCCCTTGCACTGATGGCCAAGATGCTGTCAGCAACAGATTATCGGAATTAGCTTTAATAATACAGAGATATTGCTTGGCATAAATCCGCATTTGGTCAATGACATTTTTATGTTTAGAAGTTTTTCTGGGCACGGATCGCTGTTTGATACTTCTTCTTCAAATATGTATACCAAGATCGCACTAATTAACAATTGACAGGTTATTATTATTATTATTATTATTAGTGCACTCCTTTTCTCAGAACTACTTTCTTATATATTATATATGTTTTATTATGCTATATATGTTTTATATATTATGTATGGTAAAATGTGGTATATATATATATATAAATATAGCCGCTAGAGGACGTCTCTTGCCACACGCTTAGAAGGCAGGCGACAGGAACCAATGACACAGCAGAACCGATAGAAGAGAAGTTGGGTACTACTAGGAAAAGAAGGACACGTAACGTCCACGACTCAAGCGACTCTTAATCAAAGAGGAACCGCGATCCTTGGAAAGACATTTTTAGGGTACTAACGGGCAAGATCGTAGGCAGACGGGTGGATCCGGCCGTGTTAGCTAAATTGAGGGAGACGCGGACACTTGATTCTCAGTTACGATCGATATGCGTGAGGTAAGTAAGTTGTGTATGTATGTCCTTATATATATTTATATCAAATCAACCGATTCTATAGCGTTCTATAACGAAATAAATGCATATATACGATACTTAAAAACTACTTATATATATATATATATATATATATATATATATATATATATATATATATATATATATATATATATATATATGTTTTTTTGGACATAGTTTATAACGATTTGTTTATTTAAATAACATGGGGAGAATTAGTATATACATACATGTATGTGTACATGTAAAACTCTATGAAACTATTATTTAGAACGTTTATGTATATTGCATACAGTCGCCGAACTTCTAACAACGTTAACCTCCAGGCGACGCATCTGACGCCAACGGTAATATTCGAAATAACCCCAGGAGTGTATGAGAAACAAGGCAACCGCCAGAAGCGATAATGAGCGAGAGTTTTCGAATTGAACAGCGCCGGTAGAAATAAGGAAGACCTGAGAATGCCAAGAGTAAGGAATATTGTATAAAGTGGTGTGGTTACGGTCAGGGCTCTGTACATGTTTGGTGTCGCAGTTAGGACCGTTTGAAAGGTTTGCGTGCAAGTCATAGTAAGGATGAGCTGCATAAATTGCTCTAGTGATTGCACAAACAAAAAGCGTGCACGCTATACACACATAAACATTTCTGTATATATAGAACATATTTTATTTACTATATACATTAAGTTGAGTACCAGAACTTAACTGCTGTTGCGTGTAGGAGCTTCCATACGTAACGGGTTCGTTCTCTAGTTGGGAAAACACAATGAGGCTCTGTGTCGTTGAATATTCATCAGACAGTAATCGACAAGAACAGCCTGGTTAGCAGCCGATGCAGTGTCGCTTATGGAAAAGTTTGTCGGTGGGCCAGGTCCGCGAAATTGCATTACAACACCAGCGCAACTGATTTGCCCCGAATATTGAACATGCGTCCTAGGTGTTTAATAGTCAATCACTTGTTCGTTCATAGCTAGTTTAGCACATAATAATAGCTTAAACCACCTTTGAACGCAGGTCCAAGCAACCATTTTCACGCCGGGTCGGCGACGGGTACAAAGCGATCGAAGGAAGCTAGCTCTCTTGGCAGCGAGAAGGCCGCCATTAAAAACGCCAGGCACTGTGATGGCAGCATAAAACAACGAGCGGTCTCCAAGGGACGTATGTTGTCTCTCGTCCGTATATACCCTCCCCCTTACCACAACGGAGATAACGGAAAATAGGGAGACAAGGGCGCAACTGCTCCACTTGGAGAACGTGGAGACAAGTGCGATGTGGTATCCGCCCGCACCCGCGCACAGGTCTCTATCTCTGTGCTCAGTGCGGCGTCAATGCTCGACAGATTTGCAACTGTACGTAGCAGTGAACGCAACCACGGCTGCTGTTCGTGGCGCCCGATCGGATAACTCGGGTAACCAACCACCTTAAACCAAACCTTAATAGCATAAACCAGAACCCTATACTTCATAGGGCGAAAGAAAACACACGGAGTTAGCACCTCGTTAGACAAAGTTTCCCAGTTCAAATAGGATGTCGAGCCCGAGCCAGTGGCGTGGTGCATTCGCGTGCGCCTCGCGACGGGAAGAGACACATAGGGTTCGAGCCCTAACGTTGCGCATTCGTATTTATAGAGTCCGTCTTACGAAACAATGCAAAAGCAGTCCCGTGGACGTTAAATGTTGGCTGAGCCCAAAGGTTTAGTTCGAATTAGATGGAGTCTTGATTGCTGCGGGTCTCTCAAGTCTGTCACATCTAAATTCGTGGCCAAAAAGGTCCTCTCGAAACCTGGCGAGGAGCATGCAGAACCAAACGACGACATCTGGCGACCGTGGCGGAGTTGGCCGCATTATATGCGACCTCTGTGTGGGCGGACCCAGCCTTACGCACAACCTGGAGACGGCTATCCCTCCGTGCCTCCACCCAACAGATAACGGCTATCCGAATCTACCGCGCTTAGAGAGCAACGTCGACAGCGAACTTGTTGGTACTGGCGTGCGTGATGCCTTGAAATATGCTGGCCAGCGAGCGAAGCGTGTCCTCGATAATGCTATAGATTGCACGACGGCACAAGAGAGAACCATGACCGCATGGCAACAGGAATAGAACCGGGCGGCACGTAACGGCGGTCCGACGAGTTCACCAAAGCATTCGTCTCCTGGGGTCAGACCTACGAACGTAGTATGAATGCCCGCACGGCAGTTCCATTCATACAGACATACAGGTATGTGTGCTATGCGACACCGGGGACCGTGATGGTGTGGAGCATACAGCCATGCAACGCCCGGCTTTTGCTCGAGAGCGCGCTCAGCTCGCGCGGCGTGATTGTCCACATGATGACTTCTAGGAAAGGGCATACGCAGAAGGAAGGCGTGTTTGCAGAAGGTCACGGTACGGAAAACTTAACTTGAGAACGCCAGGTGGGAATGGATCGAGAGTCTCCCACGGCATAATGGTACAAATGAGGTGCCAAAGGAGGAGCGGCCGGGACAATGCCCTCGATTTGAGTATGTATAACGCTGCTGCTATTCTCAAATCGAAAAGACGTAATTTTATCACGTAACTTTCTAAAACGAACGCCGCTGCAGATAGACAATTAAATATTATAATCATACTTTAAATATTGACTGTCTTGTTTCTATTACTGGTGGTTCACAGACAAACTAAATCTCAAGCAATTGCAATATTAATTACCCCTCTAGCATAGACTATGTCGAACCATACCTACTGTGCCGTTCCGGTTAATGCCAGCGTATCAGTCGCAGTAATAACAAGAATTGACGCGAGAGGTCTTTTGAGCAAGAGCAAAATTCCTGGCTTGGAGGTGTCGGATGATCTATCGGAGACGCACGACAACGTGCATTGACTATGATGATGACTTCGATGCGGTTGTTTAACGATTGATCTGGCGATTTGCGATGACAGGAACGCCCAGCCAAAACGACGGCCAGCCAGATAGATAGTGGCTGCGCACTTTGACGTGCACTTGCAAATCGCGCTAATTTGCATGGAAAGAGAATGGGCCCGTGCGAGGAAACACGTAGAAAACACCAAGCTCTCCGAGCCTAGGCGAACGTCGGCGCTGGCTGCGTGCCAGCGCGTTTGTACGGTACACGTAGAAGCAAGGATCGGTCGAGGTCGACTGCTGAGAACAGCGACAACAGTAACAACGAGGATTTCCTATATGCCAGGCGATCTAACCGGCTGCTCCGTGACAGTAGTAGGAAGGCTGTTCGTTCCTACACGGGTTGCTCCTCGAAGAGAGACTTTTCGTGTGTGTAAAAGTCATCTGTCTTGGCTGTCAACTTCGGTGTTGTCACCACCGCCCCCGGCAACGTCAGTGCCGCGTGCTATGTTTTTTATCGGCGGGAAGAATCGGAGCATTGCTTATGTAATGCTGCTATGAGGGCTGCGCGGGCCGACTCCCAGCTGCATCCCGCAGGCTGCGTCAGATGGGCTGACTCGAATGCGACGAAGTGTTTGGCTAGAAGTAGGATTCAACTGTCTTCAATCGCTGCACCTATAGCATAACCAACCCTGTGTCATGGCCAGCTCTATAAAGCTGTCCGTTTTATGCTTTAATGCTAGCAATAGTGACACGCGGTGCATCCTATGTACGTATAATTGATGTCATCATTACTCAGCTCTGTTCGATCTGCATATATTCGAGCTGTATATATATATGTCCTATTTTTTTAAACTTTTTTGTTTAACTTTTGCCACATTACACGCATTTATTACAACCACTCGTGTAAAAACTAGTGTGACACATGCTCATAGTGTAACGGCGGAGACTTCCATCGACAGTTGGGGTCTCCAATTACTTTGAAACACGATCTCTTTATATTTGACACAGCTACACCGCGAACAAACTATACTAGCACGATGTATGTATTAGTGAGGGAATTAGGCGGAATTTCGACGTCACGACAATCACGAAATTTCCCGTCTGTTTGAGCGTCGTGCCCAAGTAGTGAACAATTTTCTTAATTTAGGTAAGAGTTACGCCGTAAAACAGTTCCGGGCCTCCAAATGCCATTTCAGAACGAAGCAAGCGTGCAATTCTGAAGGAAGCGACGTACTCTGCACTTTCGGCAAGGGCAATTGCGGCGGCGGCTAGTGTGCAAACGAACGTGCGAAATGTGCAATACCACCTCAGGAAGACACCTTGGCTCACGAGAGAAAACACAAGAGAAAGCCACGATTGACCGCTGAGCATCAGAAAGCTCTTCTCGACTTTGCCCATGATACGATGTCATGGAGCACTGAATGGCACCGAGTGCTCTTTTGAATGAAAAAAGTTCAACTTTAATGGACCAAATAGATTTAATTTATTTTCACGATGTTGGCAAGGAAGAACGAATTTAGTCAAAACGGCACTCAGGTGGCGGTTCGGTGATGATTTAGACTGCTGTCGGATATTATACAAAGTCGCCGACTGTGTTTTTAGACGGTTGTGCTTACTCGAGGCGCTATAAGGAACTACTAGAAGAGCAGTCGGCGCATTTTTAGCTGATGGGGAGGGCCCGAATTCGTTTTTCAACTGGATTGCGCCCCGATTCGCACCGCCAGGCTGATCGGAAGCTGGTTCGAGCAACGTCACATTCAAGTCCTACGCTGGCCTGCAGTCTCACCTGATTTTAAAATAATCGAGAATGTACGACGCTGGCGTGCCCGAAAGGCTTACACCGACGAAAAACAATTTTCGAACCAGGTAGAACTGAATGAAGCAATTATGCAAACCTAGAGCGAACTCTCGCAGGACGTCATCCTAGACTTGTTCAACACCATATCAAACCCCATTTTTGAGCTGAACCGACTTACCAGGAAGTTCACTTAGTATTAAGTATATTGCTGGGTGCACTCAGTGTGTCTGCCTTTGTTTCCGTCGAGTCGTACAGTGAGCCCAAACGCCGTTATTCCGCTCAATTCGCTCGTTAAGACATGCATCTTGTTATGGGCTGTATCATTTTTTGGCGGTGTACCTTTGCCAAATGTGGGTTTCTCGTGTTTCAAAGTATTCCGATACTCCAAATGTCGATTGAAGTCTTTGCTGTTACTCTATGAGCATGTATTGCTAAATTTACTCTATGAGCATGTACGCTGTCTTCGCGGACTACATATATATATATATATATATATACGCCGTACGTTTTATTGAACATGCATTATTCATAATTTAATAGTCACTTAAAAGTAAAATAAAACATTAAACAACTAACGTTGTTACATATTCTTGAACATCGCAGGCTATAGTTGCAGGGTGTTTTTATACAGATAATTTTTTTTGCGTATGCTTAGCATATATCATCAAAATATTTGCGCGCCCTCTTGAGTTTTTGCAAGCTTTTTCCAGAGCTCGCCGGGGGACGCTTGTAGTAGAGAAAAGTAATTATTTAAAATAAATAAATATATGATACGGTGAGTTTATCCCGTTAACTCTTCTGAGCGATATTTTTTGTTTGGTTATAACACAAAGTATTAATTCGTATAAATCGCTAAATTAAGGGTGATCTGATCTATTAGATTGAAAAACGCCAGTACTGCTCGTGCATATATTTTTATTTTGTAAGTGTTCGGGAATAACTCCGTCAGCTCTGTCCATCAGTGATCTTAACATGGATGATAAGCTAAAGTCTGGAAGGCTCTCACGTTTGTGAGATTGGAGAATAACTTGGAGGAAACACGTTAGCTCTTCGACCGAGCTCACGAACTGCTTTGGGTAGAGTATTTGGAAAAAAATACGATAAATTTTAACGTTTGTGCAGCTTACTGTTTTTAATCTAGGGAAAGCGCATATATATATATATATATATATATATATATATATATCTAGAAGCTGAGGGTGGCCAATTCGGCAGGGTCGGCAAACTGGCCGATGAAGAGCGAAGCCAAATTATGCTGGCTAGAGCAGGCTATTTCGATTTAGCAAGTAAAGCACTGTTTGGTTAGGATCTATTTGAGAATGCTATTTGGTACAGAACATATATATATATATATATATATATATATATATATATATCTTATTATCGTTACATAAAGCGCAAATAACGGCCTCATTGAGATTCATCATCATATTTATTTCACTCATATTGAGTATATATATACCATATACCATATACAATTATGCAGCTCATACAATTATACAGTGAGCTGCTCGCGGCATGGTATTCACGGGAGGCAGTGCAGTGATCTCTTCGCAAGGGCCCGGCAGGCAGACGCATGGAACTTCGTACACACCTGAGAGCACAGTCGACAGATGCACCCGGTGTACGAGTACACCTTGTGAAAGCTAATGTTTGAACAGACCAGGTGATGATAGCCATGAACTATGTATCTGGTATAGACGCGGCGATTGTCACATGCAAAGCCAGACCAGAGGTAAGAGGCACTGTAAATATCCAGGTCTCCAATCTCTCGTCGGACTCGTTCAACCTTATTTTCCCATGTCGAGATAAAGTTCTCGAATGGTACTGTACGCGGCATCTTCAAACTTAATCGAACTATCTCAACAACCGGTGCACAGCCTGGCATTAGGTACACATCATTCAGATTCATAACTATGTCAGCTTTCCATGACATGTGATTAGGCTCTAAGGAATCGCAAAAGGATCGCACGGTGGATGATATCACGTTGTTGGTAAGTATGCTGCACACGAAGAATTAGATACGAAATCGTCCTTTACCGATCGTTGCTATTTTTATATCGTTATCATTTTAAACTCGGAGCAGGCAAGGGCAAATCTCTTATGCCGAACTTTCGACGTTCAACACTGCACAAATTTCCGTTAATATCGACTGATATTTTTGTTTATCTTGCGCTGTTACAAACAGTGTACACAGATACACAGATAACATTCTGCAGAAGCATACGTCATCTACGTACGTCGCAAATTCGCAAAGCATAAAACAGACATGTCGCTATCAATGTAGTGGAATTGTGCGCGAAACTGGCACGCCGCGTAATTGTTGTTTTGTTATGCCGTATCTGAGTTGTACGTCTATGCGTGCGAGTGAATATAAACATCGACTAGATCGTCGACTGCATAATATCACCAACATTATCTATCTCTGTTTGCGCTTCTGTACAGATGGATCTAGAGTGTCCTTCTAGGGGCGTCATAGCTTTGCAAGCGAGAAGAGCATTATTGGCACGCCGACGCGACTGTCTTCGTTTCGTCTCGATCCGAATGTGTCTACTGTCTGCGCGCCAATCAACCGAGTTTAGCGGCGCTATTGTTAGGCAGGGCTATCCCGCCGCCGATGGCCTGATGGTAGGATAAACGCACGGTCGCACTAGGTCGCAGCCGACTGCCAACATCACACAGATCTTACAGCTATTAACGTGATAGATAGGCTAATAGACATCAAACCCTCCCTCACTAGCAACAACGAGTAATAGTAACAAAAATCACGCAGATAGCAGAGGGGTGTGGTCAGGGGGGTGTAGTCAGGGGTGCGGGTATCACCTCGATTCCCGTCACGATTGAGCGGCGACCACAATAGAGTGAGGCAATGAGCGACTATTACAGACGACCACAAAAATAATCACAACCTGCCTCTACGCTACAATCTATATATATATATATATATATATATATATATATATATATATATATATATATATATATATATATATATATATATATATATATATATACATATATATATATACATATATATATATATATACATATATATATATATATACATATATATATATATATATATATACATATATATATATATATATATATACATGTGTGTGTGTTTTTTTATTAACGCGTAACGGAATAACGAGAACAACCGTGGTTTGTCCTATAGTAGTGTTGCAATAGGGTAGTGATATCTTATAGATGATTAGATGGGATACCAATCTTCTAGATTCCGTAGTGCTAATAAACGTGGTAGCAATGTTAATGAGAGCCGAGTGAACTACAGGGAAGCAATATGTACTGTACCCGTACATAAACCAGCATTGTAACCGTTTCGTAACTGAATGAAGAAAGCCTAATTAGATCAGAGACATGGAACAGACGATATATCTTGTCTAGTAGGACACGTGATAGACTTTCGATTGAGTGAAGAAAAACTCCCGCTGGAAAGACGCCTGAGAGATAGGTGAGGTAAAGACATTTAGAACATACTTGGGTAGCCTAGTTGCCTATCCTCAGACATATTCATTTTCTTGTTATAATACTGTTGTCGGAATACTTATTACAAGTCTCCTCTAATTATGTAGTCTCTGGCGATGATGGGAAATGCATGCTTATTGATCAATTATAGATAAGCTATCTGTTCGACATAGACCAGATTGCTGGATTTGATTGTAGAAGACGCGGTTTTCCCAGTGTCTGTCAAACATGGTTAATACCGGTACGACTATACAAAGCATCGCGGAACATCTATTTAGACGGCATACTTGCGGCTCTGAAAGACGAATCTCTGTTGCGCAAGTTAGTGCTGAATGAAAAGACAGCCAGTTGTTAAGGACAGTCTTCATCAACTGTGCTCTTTCTAAAGTTCGAGTTTGATAGGTCACAATACAAGCGTTGCAAAAGTTCGCCCTAACACGGACTATCCAAGGCAATTGATGTTATTTTGAGCAGCTAGGTTGTTATGTTGTCATGTTAGCATTAGACTTATAGGTCACTTTTTGGTAACTATAAGCAGTCAAATTGATGCAAAAGGGTTTTGAAAGAAACAATTATATAAGTTCGTTATATTAGCACTTTGAAGTGGACAATTGTCTCCGCGCGAACGTGTGATTACGGGTTCTCTAACCCAGGGTTAGCCCAGTTCAGCAATTTGCCCCGAACAGACGCTGCATTTCCTCGTTGGATGTCAAGCGACAGCCTCTGACGCAAGAATTCGGATGCTCTCGAGTCTCCTGTCGAAAGATTAAGGCTTCTGCCTACGCGTTGAATCAGTTTGAGCGTAAGGGGGCCTGCAGCTCCCATAGTCTCGCACGCCAACGGACAAAATTCGTGCGGATAATCCACACTGGAATATTTCCTGCATTTGTTAGCCTCAGCTAACCTGGAAGCATGACCTGCTCGGTCCGCACCTGCACCGACCATCGAAGGGGCTAATGAGTCGGTTACAGTTGGGTCCCAAACAAGCATGCGGCCACGCTCAAAGGGCGTCAAAGTCAGGCCGTCAGGTCTTTTCCGTCATTCCTCGATAGGCCCGGGGGCTCTAAAACAACAGGGGAAGCCGGCAGATCGAAGTGCGCGACTAAAGGTGTCATTTAGAGCAGAGTGACGTGCTCGTCGGCCTGCACTTAACGCGCATGACAGGCCATGATGGGCCAACGCGTCCACAAAATCACCACAACGACATCGGTGGAGCACGACTAGGTCAACACCAAGCCGCAGCCCTGCGCTTATGCGCGTGGTCTCGTCGTCTAACACAGTCCCAATTCGAGGACATGGTAAGGCGTGTAGCCAAGCCCCAGCCCCTTGACTACTAACAGCTCGAAGCCTGGCTTAATCGGCAACAGACGGTGCTCTATTAATCAAGTTTGCTAGTCGCTTTTCTTGTAGGGGGGTTGTCCAATTGCCCTGGTTAGCCCTATCGTCGGGAGGTGAATCAAATAACAACGACAATTCGTCGGTCAGTCTTTGGAGTTCCCTGTTATAGGCGTCCCACCCATCACTGTCCAATAATGCTTTAACCCTGTCCGCGGCCTGGGTCAATGACGACACGATTGCAGGTCCTGCCGTCATGACCGCGTCCGGCACACCTAGGCCGCCTAAAGAAACCGGGAGCATTACCTGTTCCCTTGCCGCAGCGGTCAGCTTAAGATTTAGATAAAGAAACAATTACAGCAATAGTAACACTAAACATAAAATCACGTTTATTATGCAAGTGGGTGTATGGTACAATAGTACTCCCAAGTAGAATTCTGTGATATAATTTTTTAGTCACTTACAGTCTATTAAAGTCATTGGACCTGGCCACTGCATTTAGTGCAATATGCCGTTGACTCTTTAGCTTGGATCAAGCATTGAAGAAGTGCGTGAGCAAATGACAACATTTAAAATCACAATTTTAAATCGATTATTTTTATTTCACTCAGATTGAGTATAATATACAGTTTAAGATGTTTCTTCATAATACTCTATCTTCTTCACGCTTTCGGCGAGAGAAGTAGTGCAACGCTTTTTGTCCAATCCACGGCATGGTACTTGGAACATCTCTGCAGGCAGAACCGGCAGGTGCACAACTCGTACTCCTTGTGAAAGGCTGCGTTTGAACATACCAGGTAGTGATAACCATGCACTATGTACCTGAAGTATACGTGGCGACTGTCACATGCAGGACCAGGACCAAAGCTGCAATCGAATAGGCAAATCACAAGTTCAAGTGTTGTAAAATGTAAAAAAAGAATGTCATATACTGGGAAGAGTTGGCGGTTTAATGCCTTTTGTTAATCAAGTTCTCATTGAGTAATGCTCATTAGAAATAAATGATAAACCATACCACTGAAATTCAGCGGCAGTGCTGTCCAAAAGGACTGTCGGGGAAACCGTAGATATTTCGACACGCGAGGCCCTTTAGAGGCGACCTTTCAAGAATTTGCAAATTCGGTTAAAGTAACTAAGTTGAAAAAATCAGTTGCAGTATTTTAGGCGTAAATTTACCTGGGGCGTGTGTTTGGTTTCTTTAACTTTGCTAGTTTATAAACTTAGTCGAGCCCGGTGGCGTGGTGCATTCGCCTGCGCCTCGCGACCAGAGAAGACACATAGGTGCGCGAGTTCGAGCCCCACCGTTGCACATTTGTATGTATGGAGAAGCAATTTGAAAAGCAGACCCGTAAACGTTAAATCTTGGCTGGATCAGCTCCAAAAAAACTCGTTTACATCAAAGAGCAAACACAAGTCTGGAATGAGCAATTGCTTCATAAAGAATGAAAATAGAGCCCAGACAGGTAAGGATGAAGCAGCGGAAAATAGCGTGAAAAGACGCAGTGAGGCATCTGCAGCATAGGTAATAGGTAATGTGATGGTTGGAGTCAAATTCAGGTAAAACGTACTTCCATATCGCGGGTGCGAGTAAAGGCCGGCATTCCAAAGCATGTTGTCATTAGTTGTAGAGTCCACGTCAAAAGTACTGTGTTTTAGCACCAGCATTTTTTCGTCGAGAAGAATCTACTAAAACTTTTCGCCCCAAAAAATCGCACAAAAGATGTCTAACGTAATAGACAGACTGCTTTCAGCGTTCATCGTGTATTAAATCAGGCCCACTACATTTATTTTGAGAAAGCGACCGGAGTATAGCGCTAACTTCGTCCGCTGTATGGCCGGGGTATTCATGGCGTACTATTTAAATGTGAGCGAAAGCCCGATTACTGGTATTGATCGTTTCGCGCTTGCGTTAAACAGCAGATTCCTGAGCCGGTTGTGCACCTCCTGCTCGTGAAAGTAAGTGATTCGCTCCTGTCTGCCTACGAGTGATTTAGGCGGAAAGATCTCGCTTCGCCTTCGCTGAAAGACGTGCCGTCTTCCTTCTCGCATATTCGGCTTTTTTTATTTTAACGGAATTCGACATAAAACTTCCCACATTTGGCATAGTCACTCCTTTGTTGAACCTATTGCCCTCGCCGAGCTCTCGGCAAACGCAGAGTTTCAATTACAAAAAGTGAATGTAGGAAAATGTCTTATGGACAATTAAAACTGCATACCAGCCCTTGATTTAGCAAGTAAAGCACTGTTTGGTTAGAACCTTTTTGAGATTGCGATTTGGTACAGAGGATCGCAAGACCTGTCGATACAATTTGGCAAGGTTTTTAGGTATCTTTTGTCTACAGAAGTAATTATGCTTAGTCTAAAGAAGTTAAGTACTAATCTGACGTTATATAATCTTGGAAGTTGAGGTTCAGCAGCTCGGCTGCACAAAGAAAAAGGTAAACACTTAAAAGAAGATGGGAAATGGATTTTTCGGGATAAACATGGCTGTAGGTTGAAGACAAAAAGGAGGATTTTTTAAAGAGCTTGGAAAGAGACTAAACCCTGTCACAAGGGATCCTCGTCTGAAGAGTTCCTACTGCAGCGAGTATCGATCGAGCTTCAGCGAGGAAACGCGGCGTCAGTTTAAGGGTTCCTTCCCTCCGCCGAAGGATTCCCTGAGATCCCGTAGGAATAATAATGTTCTTAATACAATTTTGATTAAAAAGGAGGATATTTTGTACTTAGGAAAAGTAATGCCTTCATCTTAATATGAGCTGGTAAACGTTCGGTAATTAGTAAAGGGCAAAGTCAGTTAAAAAGTGTCGAGAAAAGTTTGGCTAGGAGCTCAGACCTATGTCAGCTTGCGTAAAAAAATGACGTAAGCCTTCCGCTAGTTGCAGTGATGATAGTAGTGGTGAAACGAAAAAGTTGAGTAGTGTCATTTACTAGTTAGGGGATATATCAAAAAGCTGTTTGAGTTTTTCGTATTGAATAACTTACTTAAACGTCAGATGTCTAGCTGGTAGTCCAGTAGATTTGCATACCACAGAAACACCAAGGACAATGAAATGGAACATATTTTTTCACATAATTTTAAATTTGTTACGCTATTGTAAACACGCATATGTGGAACGCAGTGTTTGGCCCCAAACTAGAATTATGCTAGTCACCACTACGCACGTGTTGCAGACAAAACGGCAATAATACATTAAAACAGAGTATTTAAAATCTACCGTACATAATATTGCCATTTTGCAAGGTATTGAGTTCTACTTGATCATTTCTAATGAAAGTCTCACAGTGCAAGAATTATGGAATGATCACTAATGTTCTTAGTCTCCAAGGTCCAAAATGTCATAGGCACCTAGCAGGAAATTTGCTACACTTGCTACTGTATATCTAATTGATAAGACTGTAGTTAAGCTGCGACAAAATGTTTACCAGTATCACAATCGTTTCAATGAATGTTTCTTAGTGACAGTTATTGACATTATCTATTGCGCCGAATGGACCGAACGAATTTTTGCCTTCCTTTGCCGCGGGAGACAAGGTAAAAGAACAACAAAATTGAAAACAAATAGTACACACAACAATCACATATGTCACTAGAAAAATGATGTACATGTTAGGGAAACCTCGGGAATTTAAGAGGCATGCCAGTTAACAATAGCAATATTAGCATCCTCAATGAGAGTGGTAGTTAAGACTATGCAGTGCGTATATTTTGAGTCTCCAAAAATTATAACTTACGCAATTAAACTCAAAAAGTCATATATAAATAAATGACTAACTAAGGAAATGAATGTTTAAACAATTTGTAGAGCATACAAACGGCACGTCCAGCGTGGCGCGACACGGGAAACCGCAAAACATGCAAACTTTGGTAGAGCACGTACACAAAGCTCTCTTATTGTAAGTGGGCAACAAGCATGACTGTTGATCGAGCTATCCTATGAAATGAACTTACTCATGCTAAGCCTTTGAATTCAAGAGTTTTAGTTTGAGTTTTCAACCAGCCCCAAAAAGTTCTGTATGCCCGGGAAATTTTCTTTCAAGGTGTTCCAAGGCGCCTTTGAAGGAGAACAGTCGCCAAACAACTTGTGAATTGGCCGAAAAAATCGAGCTCAAGAAAGAAAACAAAGATAAACGCCTTCAAATTAGGTTTCAATGTGTCGCCCACCACAGAGTAACACGCGAACACAAACGTTTTCTGTGCTAAATCGTCACGGGAGATAAGAAATTGCACATATAAAACAATTTGAAGCAAAAAAGGAATGAATGGCTCTAGGAGATACGCCGAAGCCGAGAATCAATCAGAATCTCCACCCAAAGAGGACTATAATGTGCGTTTGGTGGAACTGGAAAGGTATGGCGCATTTCGAAATGCGCCATACCTTTCCAGTTCGTAGCTTCTTCCATAGCTTAAAGAGAACGCCACGGTCAACAAGGAGTTCTAACTGCCTAACTGCACTTCGTAAATGAAATTATTCGACTGACAAGAGCCGACAAACAAGGCCAAACCACACTGTTTCACGAGAACGCCAGACTCCATGTTGTACAAGTCTAAACCGCACTACTAGAGCTTAAACGGGAGGTTTTGCAGCACTCACCGAACCTTCCGGACCTCGCGCCAACCGATTATCACATTTTCTGCTCTATGTCAAATTATATGAGAGGAGTTACCTTCAACAACAAAGGCTGCCGTAACAACTTCTTTAAAACGAGGTGGAAAGAAGTCGTAGACAGCATAGAAGAATACATTATTGGTTAATGTATTGTTGTAATTATTGTTTTTGTTCAAATAAAAAACTCTTCGATAAAAACGCTACGATTATTATCTTGCAACCTAATATATACATTCGCGTATAACTTACACGACCTTAATGTGAATCGATAGGCATTTGAGCGTGAGACTTATATATCCAGTTTTACGGCGAGGTTTGTTTTGCGCGCCGTGTTACCGAAGTAGAAGGAGCACGGTCCAGCTATTCTCATCGGCAAGTCGGTTGTTGCCGTTGGTCGATCAACCGAAACGTCGATGGTGAGGACCACCGCAATTGTAGGGCCTTTGGGCCGGGCTTGCGTCATACTGAAGAAGGCCCGCCCTCTGTGCGACACGGCGCACCGTCGGCGGCTCGCAACGAACATTTGGATTCGTTTCCAATAAACGTACGAAGAAGAGTTCGCGCCCAGAGGCAACGTGCGTCGCCCTTTTCTCTCTCGCACCCCTCTACCCCCCACCGTTGTCCCCCCAGCGGTCCAGCCGCCGGCCGAGCTCCGCAACAACACAGTGTGGCAAAAACGTGGCACTGCTTTTTGCCTGTCTTGCCTTGAAAATCGTTGCCCAAGCAACAACAACATTGCACGTTGTGCAGACGGCACAGGTCTCTCCAAAACTGTGCTTCTTTTCTTTCAACTACGGCTTTTATCTCATTTTTTCTTCCTCTTTATCCTCCGCCACTCCCCTCGCTCTCTCTCTCTCCATCTGAGGGTTTCCCGATATTTCCCCAGCGTATGCTCTGATTTTCTCTGCTTTTGCGCAAAGACGGTGAAGCCCCATCCAAAGCTTGGAAGCAAGGAACCTCAATCGAGGATCGTGCCTGCTCCATTGAGGAAAAACTTTTTGTCACGGCTCTCCTACGTAGTCGACAATGCCCTCGCGGCCTGCCCCCTGCCACGCTAGCAAGCCGCGCCATCTGGCATTGGCCATGGAATATTTCACCATTTGATGGCTCATTTGTTTGCGAGCTACCACAGAGAAAACGAGATGCGCAATTGCTTACGACTACGAACTCTTACTACAGTTGCTGGTACTGTTACTGAGGGTCCTAAGCTGTGCAGTTGGAGACGAACAGCAATCCAGGGGTGGAACACTACCAAGATGAAAGGAAATCGACATGCTCCTATGGTACGTAGTTAACATGCTTTTGAAACGCAAGTAGAGTATTTAATCTAATTGTAAAATAAGAACAATACCAATACAACAAAAGTTTGCTTTATTAGATGGATGAATGTAGTTAGAATCTCTCTTTCTCTCTCTCGCTCTCTCTCTCTCTCTATATATATATATATATATATACATATATATATATATATATATATATATATATATATATATATATATATATATATATATATATATATATATAGTTTATCCTTGTTTTTGCACACGTCTGCAGCCCGCTCAGAACACTATCGATCGTTGGTCACCGATAGGAAACGTCAACGTATCCCACTGCCCGCAATACTCCAAAGTTTGGGATCGAGTAGTCCCGACTTGCAAATTTCTACACAGAAAATGTATGAGGGTGAAATCTGGGTTCCGCGATAGCCACTCCATTTGTTCAGAAACGAGGGAAGTGGTTTTTGCACCACGTCGGTACCGTTCTGCTCATATGGACGGGCGCCACGTCCTGTCTGAGGACTTAAGATTAGTCTTGAAAATGGTTTAACGCACAGGGAAGTAAAATGACCTTAAAAATACTCCACCAGAAAAACTCGGCCGTCTCATTTTGCAGTTAATGAATGGAAATCAACAGAGTTTTGCCGGGTGCCGTCGTTCCAATCCAAATCAGGGTTGTCATCCCTCGTCGCGATTAAACAAGCTCTCTTCCGCATTCCGTAGCTTCACTGGACCTTTGAGAAAGAACTCGGTCGTTTTATTTGCTTAAATTAGACTGCACACTAAACTCGTCTACTCACAGCATATCAAGATACCGACCATTCCAAAAACGCTTTAGTAAATAGCACAAAATCAATTTTTTGGCCTCATTGGCGTCGGTTAGCTCTTGCATTTGCAAAAAGACGATACGCAACTATATCGAAACTTTTGTTTAAAACCCTTTTCAGGTTTCGATGTGACACCTTGAATTAAAAACATTTTTAGGAAACTTGTTTTAAATCTCGACCGCCTTCCGTTCTACGGATTGCCGTATGACATACTTTTGTTGCACAATGATGTGTAGGGCCTTCCCAACAGTCTTTGTGGCAGCATGGCTGCTGACTCTGCGGTATATGGTTTATTATCTACTGTCAATGAGCACTGCTCAAAGAAAATCCGATCAACATCAGGGATCGAACCAGCGAGGCTTCTTTTGACGATAGCCGGCAACATCAAATGCAATCACAATCACCTCGAGGATGTGTGATTGTTACCTCTGCGCAGACGAAGACAAGGCGTCTCATTCTTCCACCTGGCAAGCGTCGTTGCAACATTTACGCCTGTATATGAACTCTTGCTTAATATATTCAATAATCAAATATTCGATAAAAATTGTTTTATTCTAGTGGAAATAATCTAGGGCAAATATGATTAAATGATTAAGCGATTTACTCTAATTGACGCTAGCTTATCGTTTCAGATCGTCCCACATAGGCTCGATTTCCCTCTGCTAAAAAGACCACATCCAAACATTCCGATTCAACCACGATTGAACCACTATCACAACAATCTTGCATTGGTTTGAGCAATCTTGCGTTGCGACATCATGTCTTTCAAAGCAAGATTGCACAAACCTCTCTCCTCGTCACCGGCACACTTTTTCTCATTGATGTTTGTCATGAAAAGACGTCCCGGCCTCCTCCGTAAATAGAGCGGCCCAGCGTTGGTCAACGGTACAATTTTTGTGATCTCGAGCAATCTCACTTACACCTGCTTGTCGGTTAGGTGTGCTCAGTTGTAGTCGCTTAGCGGGCCTGTAGGACTAAGTTTAGCTCAAAACACGAATACGTAATTTATCTTACAATTAGCATAGGTGTTTCAACCATAGCCTTTTCTTAGGACAAAAATCGTTTTCATTGTTTTATATGACTATTTTTCCACACATTGTACACGTAAACCCTTTAAATACAATAATAACGTATTCTCTAGCGAGCCACTCTAGTCAGGCGTGAAAGCGAATTTAGTAATCTCTTGAATGATGTGGTCATTTTTTGTATGGCCGACTATTGTAGTTGCATACTAAACCCAAAATCAAATGTGACGATTTGATTTTTGTCCGGTAGTGTATATACGAGAACGTCGTATATTTTCAAGTTAATAAGATGAGACAACATTGACACAATTTTATTCTAAAGATTGGAACCACAAGCACGTGTGTACCTTGGCAAAGAATATGTTAGTTTCGCTCACCTGCAGTATTTCGCATTCGCAAACGACATTGTCACTGATAACCTTAGCACGGGGGCCAAATTCATGTTGGCCTGAGTAGTCTATTACCTCAGCAGAAAAGGCGCCTTACATTTCGTATGTATCATTTGCATCTTAGAAGTAAAGTGTAATCCACCACTTACATTCCTGGTTTCTTCCTGGGTCCTGGCAATATTATGGTTTACAATTCTATACAAACTTAGCTAACTTTCGAGCGTGCGGTTGCAGCCACGGTATAAAGTTGGTTCTGCCTCACATATTAAGCCAAGGCAGTTAATTTAAATATATATATATAGACCAGAACTAATCATATAAATACCAACTAGCAATTGTGCGTAATATGTGTGTTGTCGCCTTTCGTTTAGGTTTGCGTTTGCTGCTGCAATTAAAACAGAAAAGAAAGTTGAGAAAAGTTTGGAGGGTCTGACTTTAGCAGTATGTATGTCTCTCTCTCTCTCTTATGGAGAATAGAGGAAGTCTGAACATTTTTCTACTCTGGGCCTGTCTTCCCGTGATTTCCCGTCAAACGTTGGCCATGAAGCGTAATACGCTTTTGCTGGTTTTAGCCCTCCTCATCCATGCAATGGGGCTCTAGTCATTCATACGTTGCCGATATCTGCATGATAACGCCATTCTTGCATCACACAGGCTTCTGGACCGATTTTGCAACTTCCCTCATACAGACAGTTTCCTCTCTCCGGCTCTCTTTTCATCTTTCCCCGTCGTTCGTAAATGCGTAAATCCAAGGTCAGCTGCTTGTTTGCATTATTACCGCTGCTCTGAGAGCCTTCTCGAGTTCTGCGCTGCCTTTGACTTTGCGCGACCACTGTCGAACCCAATGCGAGATATGACTGTCGCCATCTATCGAGCTGTGGGCTTGCGTGCAGTCATCAAAATACGAGAACTGCGCCATCGGCCTTTGCACTTTGATCACGTCACTGTTGTTGTTGTCGTTGCTGTTGCTAATATTACTGCTACTACTCGTGATGCTGCAATTTGTTGTTGTTGTTGTTGTTTCTTGTTTGTTGTTGCTGTCGCTATTGTGTTGTTGTTGTCGTTGTTGATGTCGCTGTTATTGCTGCTGTAACGAAAGCCGGTTCTTCCTCCTCACGTCCTCACACGCCCTCAATGGCAGCAGAAACATAGACCCGACATGATCTAATCTACCGCCACCCAAGTAACAGCTATGCTCCCTAAATAGATGGCAAGTCTATGATATCCTTGTGTACTTCATCACTCCCATTTCTTTTGGGTGGGGGAACCCGTCCCGGTGAACGAGTGGGATTTCATTAGCGGCGCGTGACTCGTAGATCACCGGCTGGCATCCGAAGATTTGGCGGCTAAAGTTCAAGTTGGTCCGCCGCCCGGCTTTTAGTAGTCACCTATGTGTATGAGTAACGACAACACTGCAGAGCTTTGCAGCTGTCGGCAACTTGTCGCACTTGGCCAATGCGGTCGTAAGTCGTTAATATGGCACATCTGACAAACAAAGCTAAAGGCCAGGAATCCGGACGAAACTGCATTTGCTGTATGGTCGTTCCATGAGTAACGCCCAGAAGCAATCAAAATCACATATTCTTCGGAAATGCATTTTTCATTGTGAGCTCGTTTTACGACAGCCATGCACACTTACTCTAGCGGTGTTTTGATCAATACGTTGATCCCTCTAAAAAGTAGAGGGACTCAACGTATTCCAAATACGCTTCCGCAGTACTGATAACTTGTCCGTTAGACGAAAATCTCTTAAATACGAGCCAGGTCTTGAGGCAAAACAGGCGGTGGATTATGGTGACTAAGGTAGTAATTCAAATTTACTAAGCGTACACTTGTCATTGCGACTGCGGTGGTGTAAGCCAAAGCGTTGGCAAGGTAAACTGAAATACTTAGAAATGGAAAGCAATACATTCCTATAACAGCTTGATTGATTCGGGAAAATTCAATAATATAAGTGGACATAAGTCTTATCTAGATGTCTCAATACTGCTGGATATAAAAATGATAATACTCTAATTCAGTCACAAATCGACTTCAAACGTCTTATCGTTTGCGCGTAATTATAGACAAAGGCAACTGCGAAATGTTTTTTTGCGAGCTGCTTTTAAATAGATAGTCAGCAATTGCAGCACCCATTGTGCGCACAGCGTCTTCACTTTGAGTTTACTATCAACAGGATTGTATGCACTCTACCTATTGAGATGGCTTCAATCCCAACTATGACACGCGTCTTCTGCCGGCAATTTTTCATGATGATGCAATAAAGAGTTTCAGTAATTACTGGCCCAGTATCTTTACTACCAGCGGAAGCTGGACACACCCACCAGCAGGGATATCTCAGGTTTATCAAGTATACGGTTAGCATAAATCATGGTTAGGTATGTGCTGTTTACTGCGATTTAGTCATCGTGTGGAGCAAAGCATAGCACATTCGTGGTGCTCTTTCTTAAATCAAAATGTTTTCATGTTAAATACGCAGACCTGGTGCCCGTATCAACGCCGCATGGCATTACCGGTCGAAACATCACAAGGGTCTCATCGTCCGTAGGCTATCACGTACCCTTTTCCGCAAAACGGGATGCAAAGCTGCGTGCAGGTTCGCCGATGTTTGCAATATACGCACATTTCTATCACCATTTCATTGATTCTGCCCATTCGGTCGTTACTGTCAATGTAGGCAAGACAAGCAACAGCCATAGAAGACAATATGTGTGATGATGATAATATGATGACAGGTAAGCAGGTCCGCCTATTAGTGGTTATAGCAATACCGGCTCCAGTTGTAATCAAGTACGGGAGCTGTGCTATACCAGCGAGCAGCGCTGTTGGGTCCAGATCTACGGGCCACTGGTTCTTGCCTTCCTAAAAAAGCTGTCTAGCTGTAGCCTGCGCAATTGATTTATGTTTATTTCATTCCAATTAAGTAGAATATACAGTTTACAAAGGTTTGCTGATAATGCTTGCGCTTCCGGCGAGAGACGTAGTGCAACGGTTTTTGATCCTGTGCTGTGCATTCCACTGCATGCTACTTGGTACACCTCTGCAGGCAGAGCCGGCAGGTGCACAACTCATACTCCTCGTCCAAGGCTGCGTTTGAACATACTCTACGCTAGCTAGGAGTCGCAGTCAAGCATTCGAGGCCCTACTGAAACGCGGAAGAATGCGAGAAGTATCTATAGAGTTTTACGCTGTTACATGTTGTTGATACATGTCGAACATACGGGACGCACGAGAGACCCTAATGGAAGATATCATTACATAAAGAGCAGCTTTTACTGCGGCTGCTGCTGCCTCAAATCTGCTATCGTGACAGCAGCAACAAATGAAATAATAACAACTACTCCAAATGTACAAGTACAATTTTTGTACCAAAAAAGAGGAGCTAAATTGCATTCGCACACACAGTTCGGGCTAGTGTGCAAGGTGTCCCATGCACGTGTCTGGAGCCGTCCTGCCCACCTAAAAATCCCTTCTACGTACATCGCCCGAGTAGGCATTGGATTGCTTTAGCACTACTTCGTTCGTGCGGGAACTTGGTCTTGCTTACAGAGCTCGTGCTCCTTATTGTCTGGGGCGGAGGGGGGGGGGTAGTTGGCTTGTTTTTTTTTTGTAGAGGTGGAAAATGCTTTACGCACACCCTCCGATGTTAATGGAGGGCAGTGTGGGACTTAACGCCGGGGGAGAGTATAATACTCGATCCAATCTGCGCGTGCTACCCACTAAAAACCACCTCTTCCACCCTCTCCTGGTTCGGAATTGTGAACCATTACCTCGAGACCAGGACAGGGGAGTCCCAGGCTGCAACCCTCTCCTTAGTCTACGAGTATGTCCCGAGCAGGGAGTGGGTCCTGCCCGGGAGTGGACACTAGAGGCCTAGTGTTGAATCGCG
This sequence comes from Dermanyssus gallinae, assembly GCA_003439945.1. NCBI lineage: Eukaryota > Metazoa > Arthropoda > Arachnida > Mesostigmata > Dermanyssidae > Dermanyssus > Dermanyssus gallinae. The sequence goes on along the minus strand of QVRM01003147.1, from coordinate 474,041 downwards.
ATCTGCGGCGATCTTCCTGTAGAAATTTTTCGCGGTTAAGCCCGTCTAGGTATAGGATCCCAGCGTGCCAGTCCGTTGTCGACTTGAGCATGTTGGCCACGATGGTCGTAGTCGGGCTACCTTTGTGGACATAGCAGGAGCCCGTGCGGTAGGCCGCAAGGGCCTGGCAGTCCTCTACGGTGTGCGCCGCGTCATCGGGTGCGCCTGTGGTGCAGAGAACGCAAATATCTGTATTCGCCGCCTTGCCTATGCGAAAAAGATACGACTGGAATTGTCCATGCCCTGTGAGCACTTGCGCGGAGTAATATGTAAGTGTTCCCTTGAGCTCCTACCAGGTTTTGAGGTCAGTGATTAAGCTTCTTGTCCAGGGATAAAGATCATCGGCACCACCATGTCGTATCACTTCACGAATTATTTTTAAAAGCACTTCACGTCGTCATCGCACAGCACTAGCTTTACAATACAGCAGTAGATTCTGCTTCGGAGCGTTCGACAGTCAGCCTTCCGACGCTTCTTTCGGTTGTGTTGAAAGATGTAGCAGCAGCAAGCAGCCCTTGCGAGGCGACTTTTGCGAGGAATGAGCAACAACAGCGGAAACAACAACAGCTGCGACAGGTGCCTGACCATTCCACTTATGGATAAGTACGTACGTGCCCACGCTTCATACGTCGTTCGCTGCTGATTCGAAGAGAGGCAGCGCTGTATATTTGTGTCTGCATCTACTGCACGACATCTTCGGGGCCAGTTCCACGTCCACCAGGTCCGCTCCACGTCATCTAGACATTGCGCTTCTAGACATTCTATCTCACCGCCAGTACCAGTAAGACCACGATCTGCTGCTTCACAGCAGCGTCATTGTCAAGATTGCCGATCTCATCTCAACGATAGGATGACTATAATAGAGTTGGGGCACAACCTCTATCGTAGTTACTGCTACTGGCAACGACGATGCGTCCTGTTAGCGTATCTTTGTTTTAATGGGTAGAAGTAGTAGATGGGCGCACGATCGTTGCACGTCGTTTCGCGTCGTGCCATCTCTCGGACCCATTATCTATAGTCATCTCTTCTTTAGCCTTCTATATGCGCGTGTTCTACATTCCCCCGTTCCCGTATTTTCCCCTTTTCCTCCTCTCTCGTGTTCTTTCTCTCTCTTTTAAACTTTCTCTCTCAATTTCTTTCACGTTTCCTCTTGTTTTCTCTTATTTTTCCTCTCGTTTTCTGTGTCTGTTTTTTTTTACTCTCCGTCTAAGTTCCACTGAGCCTCCTTACCCAGGTGCAGGCCGTAGATGCAGTCGACAGCAGACCACCGGTTGTCGACGTTCTGTCTACTCCTGGCCGAAGCCCTTGAAGGCCTGCACGTTTAGGGCGCTTACGGCAGGGCAAAACAGACCGGCTGGCAAGCAAGGAGGCAGACAGACAGACAATCGGGACAAAACACGGACAGCCAACTACCGCTGGCCGAAGAGGAACAAATTGCCCCCTTGCCATCCGCTTGCCACCTGCTCGACGAGAGCCTTTGCGTGCGTTCATGCGGCCGTCCATGCATGTGTACAACAACAACAACGTAGTCCTAGTAAAAGTAGTGGTAGTAGTAGTAGTAGTGCTTGTAGTGATGGTAATAGTTGTAGTAGCAGCAGCAGCAGCATTGGCATGGAACAACACTGCCCACCGCGGCAGCGCCATGTTTGCTTGCCCGAGCTAATTGAGGTGTCTTCAACTTGTACGGAGGGCCGGCTGGCCCAAAAACGCATGTGCTGTGCTCGTCCCAAGCAACCTTTCCTAGCCGCTGGCTGCGTCTAACGCTGGCTCGGGCCACCCTCCATCCTCCATCGCCCGCTTCCCGACGCTTCGTCGGCCGACGAAGCTGTGAAGTGTTCTGTTCAACGACGACGACGACAGTGACAAGGGCGAGGATGGCGACTATGGGCCCATGGACCATCGCGTGAGGAGGAAAACCTGGCGTGCGGGCGGCGGCGGCGCCGAGATGCGGTCACTCAGGCGGATTAACTTGCTTCGTTAAGTCCCATTGTAAACACACTCACATAGCACGCGCAAACGCGCACGTCCATGGACAGCCGTACACGATACATACATACATCGAGCTATATGCATACATCTCTGCGTGCACGTGCACGGCCAAGTTCAGGCAACGAGACTTTATTGGCCTCTGAATAGGTGAAGGTTTACTCGCACGTCTCGTTGGCCTCAGCCACAGCCATGACCGCATTGCGAACGAAGGTGGCCTCACCCAATGATTGAATATAGTGAGTTACCAGATACCTGTGTGTAACAAGCAGTCTTCTAGGATATTTGTATTAATTAATAACTAATTTTCATTCCATCGCCGCCAACGTTTTGCCCTGATCGCGATGGACCTGGCGATAATTCACAAATGTCTAAATTATAATGGAATAAATAAACACGAAATATACTTAATTCACAAATAAATGGGTACTTTACTGTCGATACATTACTCAGGCTCACTCAGGTAATGAAGGAGGCGTCGAATATAGTCCTATACGACTGATTGGCCTCGTAATTACTGGATTTAAAAAGGGGCACGAAGAAGCAAAGATTACAGTAGAAGTGGCGAGAGCACGAGCACGCCGAGGTGTCCGGGGCTCGGTAAGCGCATCGACGCAAATAAGTTACGCATGGAACTCTGCGCGTGGGAGCCCACCTACCTGCTGCAGATGTCACGAATTCTGCTCTCCGACATCATGACAATATGATCTGATGTACTCATCTACAGTTTGGCGTACACCGAGGGGAAGTCGGTCACCGAAGTGGTTTGATTCAAATATTGCTATCGTGTGAAAGATTATGCTATTTAGGCCCTTATCTTCTTGCGAGAATACCCGGAGGTCAGAAACTTTTACTGCAGGCGCTGTCGCTTGTATCAGCTGATAGACTTTAAGAAAATTCAGTTCGCAAAAGAAGACAAGCTGTGCATGGTTATGAAGGCTAGGCTTAATCTTCGGTGCGCCATTGGAAAAACTTCTCTAGCTGTCCACTTGCCAGCGGCTGTCTGAGCCAACGCAACGGGCCGAAGACTATTACACCAGCATTTTATCTGCGGGTTAACAACGACAAATAGCATACCTGAAGTCGCGTAAATTATCGGGCGTTATTATATACGAGCGTATTTATTTGTTATTCCAATAGACAGATGTTATTCTTCCTTATGGACGTTTAAAGAGGTGTAGAAAAATAAGAAAACCTTTGTAATGAACACGTAAGGACGGCGGTTCTCCTATCGCCCCATTGAACGGCACTATTTATCAAGTGCTTGGAAGTAATATAAATTCTAGCAACTGGTTGGAATGCTTGTGTATGCTGGGGTATCCCGACCCGCTCTGTCCATACTTTTGCCGGGCATTTCAAAGAAGAGCTGCATCTCTACAAGATATTATTAAGTTTCCTGGCGTGCCGACATAGCTTCTTTCTTGAAGTGCGATGAATCATGCCTCGCGGCACAGACTTCGTGCCGGCCGTTCGATGATGAGCGCATCCCAGGCGCTTTCGTACGACCTGAAGTACTCGTTAAGTACCAAGCCTTGTATTAGCCGCTTTGAACATGGGTCCACATGTTTTGCGAATACTGGTAGCTGTTCTAAAAGCAGGCTCTGTCCTCCTAGATGACGACATTCAGGATCAACGTCCCTTACTGCACACACCGGCCAAGGCGATAATCTCAGCCCACTCCTATTGTTGGCTGAGTGATCTCATTCACCGGGCCTCACTCCTAACCACTGCCCCTGTGTCCGCATAACTTTTCATGCCGATGGCCTTGCAGCAGTTGACTGTTCATGGATCCAAAAAGATGTCTGAGGATGCTGAAGACATGTACCGTGAGCACAAAGATGTAACAATAATGCGTCGAAAACAAAGACTTACTATTTTGGGATCCAGGGCACCTCTGACTATTAGTTATAGGCTTAGCTTGGGCTGTGCTTTGGTAGGATTTGTCTGGGATTTCACTTATCTGGGTGCTAAGCTGACATCAGGCGGCACACTGCTCTCCGCGCCCATATGTATCAGCGAGCTAAGAGCAGCATTATCGCCACAACCTTAATTCCGACGCCGCAGCAGCCTTCAGTATGAACAATCCTAATGCTGATCAACCAGAAAGTCAGTGGTATCATATGGTATTAAACTAATTTGGGAATACATGGCCGCTCAGCAGTTTATTGCTTTCGACACTGTGAAGGCATCAAGAACGACGCCGACACATCGATAAAATTGTGAACCGCATTCAACCCTCGCCTACGCCTTCACTGCTACACTTTCGTAGGGTTTTTGAGCACAAGATGAGAGACGTACCAGAGTCGTTCTGCAATACCCGACAAGATTAGACGATACATGGATGGAACCGCTCTTTGAGTAGAGCTATGTTCTCACCCGCTTCTACGTTCACGGGTTTCACTACATATTGTGCAACCGGACTGGATGACACTCCCTTAATACCTGACTGGGTGACACCAGACTATTTACACCCCCTTGTGATAAGTGCACATTTTGCATCACGAAGTATCATTATGAGACATGTCAGTCAGCGCCAGCTATTGGGTCGGGTATATAAAACATAATCTATGTACGAGTATGTTTAAGAATAGCGAAAAGGGATTCCGGTTTCGAGACCTAATGGATACGTTTTATTTTATATAGAACTTCACTACATCCGGCTAAATAGAGGACAAGTAGAAAACGTGTGGGCGGTATTGTCTTGAGCTACGCTAACGGTTTGTGCTACGCTTGGTTGCATTACGTGAAGACCGTTCTTAATTCCGATATAACGACTAGATAAAATGCATCCACGAGGGTTCATACTTTCTCTTCTCTTGGTTACATATTCACGTATTAATAAATACAGACCGTTATTCGGTGTGCAGTCAAATGCTTTATTAAAATCGGGAAATTTGCATAGGTTATTGATTAATGTGTCCGATAACTGAGTGGACTAGGTAGAACACGTATCTTTCCTGCGGTAGGGTTTCATAGTACTTATTACGCGTACGTCAGACCACTAGGGACTGTATCAAGGCTATTTAAACGGAATATAGTTTTAATAAAATACACTGCCTTAAAGCTATTGCACCAAAGCCTACCTCGACAACCACAACATTTGAACAACTCGATACGTTCAAGGCATTGTACCTAATTTACAATAAAGAGATAGCTCGCTCTATGACTGTACCCCGATAAATAACGTGCTCTACATCGTCTGGCTCCCTTGTAAGACAAGAAGCACACGTGTTCCGCTCATGCTTGCGAATCCTGACCATGTCCATATCCAGTGGGTGGCGTACTACGAGAGCTTCCCATGACTGCAGCCGTACCAGAAGTTCGGGATGAGGTCCTTGTCTCATTGGCCGTGGACCACCCAATCGTCCTGCCAGGCAAGCATGGTTGCGTCGAGAAGAACTTCTAAAATGATTCATCTGGGTTTTGTACCTCCATTTCCCTCGTCAGCAGACCCAGGAAGGTTTTCTGGCGAGGACTCGGGCAGCCCCCGTCGGGATGGCGCGGTATGCTTGGCCCACTCTTGCGGCCATTGTTCTCTGGATTGAGCGCAGCGTGTGCCGGCTTTTGGCTATCCGAGGCACAATGTCGGCCCAGATCAGAACTGCATATAGTGCGATAAATTGTGATACTGCTTTCTAGAAGCTGCTGGCGTTTTCTCTCTACTTAGCAAAGATAAGACGACTCTGTAAAGCCCGTATATAGATTTACTCATATTTTGCGTCCCACTTGGTCTCAACCGGGTGGTTAGCCGCAGTGATGGAGAAGTGTTTTGGTATTTTTCGGGGCAAGACTGAGATTGTGCGCATTCATTCAGATTATATATATATATATATATATATATATATATATATATATATATATACATTTATATCTTTGTCTACTTTGGCTATCTATTCCAGGGCTCTATCTCGGCGGGGAGTTACCACGAGGCGCAGATCGACGGCACACCATTGGGTACTTTTTCAATTTGTATGACGCGTAATACGGCAAAGAACCGGACCAATAAAAAAGCCCTGTGCGACTTTAGCGATGACCCTGTGTGTTCTGTCTCCCGTTTTGAGGCAACTGAGTATCCGAGAGAGAGAATCGGTCTCTAGTTCTTCGTTAAGCAGCTGAATGATTATGTTCTCCAGCGCCTTCCCCATCGCACTAATGATAGATAGGGCGGTCGGTCGTTGGGCCTGTCCTCCCACCAGGGGAAGGTTTCTTCCTTTAGTAATACGTTCGGTCATCTCTTTACAAAAAGCCTGGCGACTTCTGGAGGAGTTCCGTCGGGCCCTGGAGCTTTACCTGGCGCCAGGCGCTCCTGGTCCTGATGAATTGAAAAGAGTATGTCGCATTCCGAAAGTTTTGTCGCGCTATGGGTCTTTAAGTAGACTTGTTGTTTACAATGTCGGCTTGCCCGGGCATTGCAATGTCTAAGGAAACGCTGTTTGTCAACTAGTACTTGGAAGACACTCTTAAACTGTTTGTCACCAATTCAACGTGTTATGCTGTATCTATTCCCGACTTTCTGCTATTTACTGACTTAGAGTTAAACGAAATGGCTCCTGTGGAATCAGACCATAGGACTCTACGTGTTACGTTTTACATAAAATCTCTACGCGTGCAAGCCGAGGATCTGCTTGGCTCATAGGACAATGGGCTTTGGCTTGGTTGCCCTGCATCTTGTTACATTTGACTGGTCCTATTTCTTCCGCAACTGCGGTAGTGAATATCATACAATTTATACACAGCAAACTTGTCGAATAGTGTCACTTTCTCATAAACATCGACGTGCCTACCAAATGGGCAGAGGCTTCTGCCAAAAGTGCCGGAACGCATACGGCATTCCGGAACGGCACTTTTGAATTCTACCACAAGTGCCGTTTATGAATCGCTCTTTCGTACTTTGTTCTACTAAGGGAAGCGACCGCAATTGGTTCACCATAGCCACTCTGAAGCTCAGCACACAACAGCGGAAGCTGCTAGGTAACATAGAGTCATTGTTAGTCCCACCTTTTCGCTTCGTCAAAAAGCGGTTGCAGGCGCCCGAGTTTTTTGTCACGTAGTCTGACTTCTGCAAGGCCACTAGCAGGTAAGACAAGGCGATCCTATACTCGTAACAACAATTGCTTTGACGTTAGAGAGTGCACAGTAGCTCTTAGAATTTGCATACATGTTTTGCTTGACGGACCTGCAATCCGGTGTTCCCTAGGGTGACGATACTTCGCTGTTGCTGTATCTCGATTATGTATAAAATGTAATCTTTTAGTGAGTATATATATTTATATATAGAAGTGACGTAGATCGAGAAAGTTTATGAAAACGGTCTGATAGCTTTAAACAGTATTGTGTATAATATATCTGACTATCCATATATGACTCTCTACCAAGAGTATGTGATCGACTCTGAATAACTACACTTGACAATCACACTAATTCAATTGTTCTCAGATAACTAATTATAAATTGCTTAGGCGTACACATCGTCGGTAGCGTGGTACATTTATCTTGCGACTTGCGACCGGACACATAGGTGCAGCACGGGTTTAATCCCTACCGTTGCACATTTGTATTTATGTCCGTCTTATGAAGCAATGCGAGAGTAGTTCCGTGGACTTCAGTTAAATGTTGGCTGAGAGTCAGCCCGAAAAAGTTTAGGCATATACATCAGGAACTCGTAAAAATTACGAGTATGTGTTACTCGCTGTTCCTCGTATGAAGGCCCTACGAAAAACAATGTCTGAAGTGGTTTAAAGACGTGCAAAAGCATTTACTTAAGCGATCCTGCTGAAGGGACTTTATTATTATGCTTGGCATACATCTTCCTCCTAATGCCACCGAACTTCTAATACGTGCAAACAGCGGCGCTTCACCTTCGATGCAACAAACTCCTATATATATATATATTTTTTTTTTTTTTAAAGGGGTGGAAAATGCATTTACGCACACCCGCCGATTTAATGACGGGTAGTGTGGGGCTAGACGCTCGGAGAGGGAATACGCGACTCACTCTAATCCGAGCGCACTACCCACTAAACACCACCCCCCCCGGAACCCCCTCCTGGTTCGGAATTGTGAACCATTACCTCGAGACCAGGAGGGAAAGCTCCTATATCTGTTACGCCCCAGAGCAGACCAATAATGTAATTGCCCAGCGCGTAGATAAATTGATTAATTGAAGTTAAAAATGATTGTTGTAGCCCAATATATAAACTTGTTGATAAAGGTGCTTCGAATTATGTTATTATTTCTCTATTGCCCGTAGGGAGAGGGGGAGGGAATTGTCCATGTTCTAAGAATTGAATATACAAAACAAATGATGGTACCGTCTAACAAGCCGCATCGGCATGGTTAAAACAGAGTTTTTTCTTTTGCACAGAATTCTATTTTAATCAGTGAGTCGCGGAGCTCACTGTTACACGCCCTTTTTATCAATACATTCCTACCCAAAGGCTATGTGTGTAAAGTATCATTTTAGTTCAGAAAAACAAAGCATCTAAGAGCATAAAAACATGTTTTGATTGTGCAGCCAAATTTGATCACAATAATTAGCCATTCGCGGTCAATTCAACGCGACCAGCATCAAATACACACGACTACTGATAATTTTAAATTCCTATTTTTATATATTTGTGAACTGCGATTTATTTATACTTTCTCTTATTTATTACCACATTATGCCACCGCAGGGTTCGTAAGGTTGAAAGCCCGTTTATCTAGCATTGGGACATTTGTATACACTGTCCAAAAAGGCTTACGCGAACGATATGTGCGTTGTTGTTTTTAAGTTTGACCGATTGCCAAAGACACTTTAACTGTACTATGCAAAGAACTCAAGAGCGCGTTCAAATTCGTTTTAAGTCGTATGTTTCAAACTAGCGTTAGAACAGAGAACCACTTCATATGCTAAGCATGTAACCTATCGCTTTAGACTAGTTACATACTTTTAATGACGCTTTTGTATGTACCTTTTCGCTTCTATGCGATAGAGTAATACCAGTTGTTTAAACGCAATATAAGCATGCGTTGACTTGCTGCTCATCGTTCGGCGTGAATCATTTTGAGATTTAATCATGTACGACAATAAGCAAATCTATGGAAACTTAACTCTATGACGAAACTCGCTTTGAATGATATGGGTGTACACCGTAACGTAACATGGCCACAGCGCAGAACCTTGTAGAGATCTAACTAGAGTACCGCCCTTTACTCTAGCTTGCGAAACTCGGCTTGCTATGCACAGAAAGCAAACGACGAAGCTCCTGCTCTTACTATTCCAAAATAAGCTCAGATTTTGCCAATACTTTACTAACTGTGACTCCTCTGCGATATTCGCGCTCTGTTTGCTAGACTCAGTAAAAGTACGCTAGGACAACTCAACTGAATGAGCCTTGCAAATATCACCCTTGTTGTAACTATCAATCGGGCAAAATGGTACGCAAGCCTATGCAGTTTGATCTTGAGGCATCTCTTAAAGGAATTTTAGAGGAAAGTATGCGCAGTTTGAATCTTTTTGGCCATAATAAAGACACGTTAGTTTGCAGTGTTCGACTCGGCGTAGTATTTTGTGCAAATTGCCAAAGAAATAAGGTAGATACGTACAATAAATACAGTCTCGACTCGATCGTCTTTCGCGACTGTTCCATGATAAAGGGCGATAGGGGGAGCCTGCCGTCTCTGTGACAGACGCAATCCTTACCTTTCGACACTTGTGGTTAGTCTTCCGACTTCCAGACAACCCATCCGTAGCAGCAGCAGCAGCAACAACTCGTCGAGTGAGAAATTTCCAATTTTGTACGTCCAAATACCTAATGTAGCAGGTGGCAATTGGAACTGCACCACTACGTGCGGTAAACCGGTAGCGTGCCGAACTATGAACCTAAATATATAAGGAAATTGCCGTAGAGCGTAGGTTGATGTAGGTTTTACACCCCCTAGAACAACGGGACAGCCCGTCGTGACAAGGGATTCGCTTCAAGGTGTCCCTTAATCCGCCGGTCTCGGGACCAGAGGGATTATTTCTCAACAAAATAGATATCGTAAACAAGTGAGATTAGCAATGGAAACAATTCAGAAAGGCCACCCTAGATACTGGACGAAGTCGAGCCCGGTGGCGTGGTGGTGGCATGCGTCTGCGCCTCGCGACCGGAGGAGATACATAGGTGCGTGGGTTCGAGCCCCACCGTTACACATTGGCATTTATGGGGGTCCGTCTGTGAAGCAATGCGCAAAGCAGTCCCATGGACGTTAAATCTTGGCTGAGAGTCAGCCCTGAAAGGAGATACTGGACGAAATCCATATATGTACCCTGATCTCCAAAAAGTTTAGCCATAAACAATGCTTGCTCACCTACCCACAGGCGGAACTGCTACCGAGCCACGGCGGCTGTCTTCAGCAATTCCAATACCTCATTGGCAGCACTGGCTCTTGCTTATGCCGTCTGTGCAACACTGAACAGGCTGACGACGTAAGACACTGTTACGAACACTCTGTGTGTTTTTTAATATTGAGCGATAACTGCTCTCTGATGATATTTTTATTGTAAGTAGTTAGTTAGTCGCTCCTGATGGTATATATATATATATATATATATATATATATATAAGGAGGGCTATATATATATATATATATGTATACTCAATGAACAATTTATTTAGGAATTTAATATATACATGTGGATGTTTAAATCCACGGCACCGATGGCTCACTCCTCATCTATCACTCGTGTCCTAGTGGGAGTCTTGCCCGACCCCTGACGCGAAAACGCGGGTCCATCCAGTCTTTCATAGTTCCGAGCACCGAAAAAAAATAAAAAGACTGCTCTCTTGGCACCTAAGACTGGGAAGTCTCCTGACATGTCAAGCCCTTGTAGAGGCGCTTGAGTCCTGCTCTATAGTAAGACGACGACGCAAAATGTATCTCGGAAGCGAAAATAGCCGTCGCACAAGGTCGAGTTCTACAAATCGAGCAGCAATAATGGCAAGTTAAAGTGACTGGGCGAAATAAGCTCAAGAAGATAGTAATGCGGCCACTAAGAAGCAAACAGAACGACTGTATTTTAACGAGTTCGTGAGTTCCACACTACCGTGAAAAAGTAGGATAGATAAAAAGATAACCGTCTTGACCCCACTTGATGATATTTGAGTAAGGTCGTTTCTAAAAGTGATCTTCGCCGAATTTCGTTTCATCCAAATGAGACGAAACGATAAGCGAATATATTTTTTTTTATTCAGAAAGGCTTTCCTGAATTTGGCTTAGTTTGCTATTTGTAGTTCATCTGCTGGCAATCCTCACACACTTTTGGTGTAAACGTAAAGGCACCTATTTTGGGATTGCTTTTGAACAAAGTACTTAATCGAGACTGGCTGTTTTTTAACGCCAAAATTTAAAACATATTATCACAAGACAGACAATCTGATGTAGGCGACATTCCAACACTACAGATTACGCACTTCATAATGGCGGACCTCATGCATCTCCGGCTGTGGCTCCGGCCGACGTACTCCCCCTGAGGTTCGTAGCCAGCCAACAGACAGGAACAAACAGAGATGCAGTTGTAAACAGCACCACGCGTTCCCATCCTTGACAATTAACTGCGGCCCCGGTTCATTGCCTCAAGGGAGCTGCACAATTTCCGTACCAGTCAAGCGGGGCGCAAACATTACATGCATCACACACACACACACACACACATATATATATACATGTATATATATATATATATATATATATATATATATATATATATATATATGTATATATATATATATATATATATATGTATATATATATGTATATATATATATATATATATATATATATATATATATATATGTATATATATATATATATATATAATAAAAGCGCGCGACAGCAACCACTATACGAGTCGGTATTTGTCACATATACATACTCCTTCTTTCGGCCCGTTGTACTATTAAAAGGACAACCGGGCTGACAGTGAGTGAAGCTTAAGGGGGAATTCCGTCTAGTGGGCATAATCTCAATGGAATAATGTGCAACAGGGTGGGGCCCTTACACTGCATAGCGCTGAATGTATGTACTTACTCACCTTACTGCGTTAGCCTGTAAAGCATTTAATCCCTCTTCCAAAAAATATATATACATTAATATAAATATCACATACATGTGGACTTATATGTGTAGCGTCAACTGAAGATATATAGCCCGCTTAAGGAACTGTGGGGCTAAGACCTTAGCTCTGATAGTCGATCTGTGAGTATTGTATATATATATATATATATATATATATATATATATATATATATATATATATATATATATATATATATATATATATATATATATATATATATATGTATATATATATATATATATATGTATATATATATATATATATATATACTGCAGCAGATGAGCTTCAAATAGCAAACTAGACCTTAGGTAGAACCACAAATGCTCGGAAAGCTTGATGCACTTAGAATAGTATAACTCCCATTTTTTTCCGACCTTTATATAAAAACTTAAAATACTGCATTCGACCTCGAAAATGTAAAACAAATCTTCTCATGAAGCCCGTTGATGTGAACATTAAAGGGGTGCCAATGTTCGGGACAAATGCCGCAGTTTCAACAATTATTATAACTTTGCATACACCCAATGATACTATATTTTGCATGAATAATGTGTCTTCCTGCAACTTGTTCGAAAGCGCGACAACGGCATTTACGTTTACTAGCCCTAGACATTATGAACCTGGTGGATGTGGACGAGGTGTGGACGAGGAGACACATATGGGCGCGGGTTCGGGCCCCACCGTTGCACAATTGTATATATAGGCGTCCGTGTACGAAGCAATGCAAAAAGCAGTTCCGGGACGTTAAACTTTGGCTGAGGGTCAGCCCGAAAAAAAAGCCAATATAAACCGCGGTTTAGTTAGCTAAGTATTGTTCAAAAGTGTAATATATTTGATAGCAATGCATTTTTGGAGGCGCTAAGAACAGCATACGCAGTAGCTGGAGATGTTGCTTAAGGCACTTAATTGTATGTAAGTATTCTTTAAGTAATCTATCGCTGTTATCTACCGGAAATGATATTGTATATTATGATATTTTTATTATATTTCTAAGTAAATTTCAATACGTATCTTAGTTTTATGAGACTACATATATCGCTTAACTTTAGCAAACCACTGTTGCGCTGCTCGTGGTACAAGTGCCTCATCAACGAAGTGTTTTAACTGGCCTAATCCTCCATACCGAGAACTTTTTTCATGTTTTATTGGGAAGCGTTCCATACATTGAATAAATGAGATAGCATTGAACTTATGAAATGATAATCATGGCAACCTTACTGGCCCCACAACATTATGGCCTGTCGCAAGATGCATATAATCGCGATTGTTGCACAGTAAATTCTCAAATTGACTCTATATATATACATAGGTTTTTGTATATCATGTACTATCCACGCACTTTGGTCCACACCACAGGCCTATCAATATTACTCATCTCGAATAATCTTGTTAAAACCGTGGAATCTCAATTTTCCACAACTTGCCCCAACTGAAAAAGAAAATTGACCCATAGTCAAGTAAGACTCTCAATAGACCAAGATGTGGCAAGGATATCAGGGTGATGTGATTGTGACTGCCGGGTAATGCTTGTGACAAGAAAATGTCTATGCAGCCCAATTACACCAAGTGAAGGAGGCTTTTCATCAACCCGACCGGTAAGACCAGGTTTTCTTGCTTTACGAGAGCGCCTGGCGCACACTGCAATTTTCGTCAAAGCCGCCCTCAAATTGTTCAAAGCGAAGGTCTTTTGTAACATCATCCGTACTCCGTGGACTGTGCGCAAATAATGATTCTCTATACTACAGCTACTACAATAAATCGTAAGCGCCTTGAAAACTGTCGGCAGCTTCTTTCTCAACTCGCAGATATTTAGAAAAACTGATTCATCAAACAAGCTGATTGGAAAAGCAGGTTATTGCCATAATAATTAATCTTATGTGGGAAATTTAATAGATGGTACAGTAAAGTGTAGTCAGGTGACCTTTATTTTTGGCCCTAGTCAATATTAATTTGCTTAGGAGAGAATAATATCATAATATATTATTAGCCCTTCTAATACCGCGGTATTGTATTGCTTTCACGTTATTCATAATGTCCTGTAATTGGTTGACATATTTGTTTTTGGTTCTAAGACAAGCGCATGCATCGCTGGCATGTTTAAATCACTAAAAAATAAAATAAATTCTAAAGCGGATCACTTAAGAAGGAACACACCCACTCAGAAAGCATAAACAGACTCGGTTTATTGTGTAGCGGAATGACACAAGGCAATATTTTATTTGAGAAAACATTGCTCTTTAGACCGCTGACTTGATCCTGGGTTTTCTGCGTATTTATCACAGTGAACAGAGCCATGTTTCTTTCGGCAATCCATGATCACTCCGACGCACAAAAGGGATCTCGTGCAGCGTCAGAAAATTACAGACCGGCAGGTATGTATCGGGTGTTCCGCATAGCTCATGCCTAGGCCCCCTAATGTACACTAAATTTGTAGATAGAGATCGAGGCTAGATTTTTTAATATTGGTACGACATATAAGCTGTACGCAGACGATTTAAAAATCTATGCTGAGCCAAACAACCACACAGCGATTCTTTAGAAAGCGATTGATGCTGTATCCCTACGGGCAGAGGAAAACCGCATGCAGTTATCTACTTCTATGTCTACCGTTCTTCAGACAATGCCAGATACTGTTCAGTATATGCTAATAGTTCAACCCGATTCTGAAACCTCACTTTATAAAAACATCGGGGCAATTCTCGACCACTAAATTAAGTTTAGACCTCACATGGACAAGGTTGTCAAAATGTCGCGTCTTGAATGTGCAATCTCATAATGCGATCCTTCATTATACAGGATCATAACGTGTACTTAAGGCTGTGTGACGCCTTAGTGGTATTAAAGTGGACTTATGGTGCTCTTACGTATGGATGCCATTCGATAAAAGAGATGTTGACTTTTTGCAGAACATGCAGGATACATTTGTGAAGCGAGTCGTTCGTCGGTGCTGTCTACTACGCGAGCGTATCACACTGCCTAGTTTTAGCGAGTACCAATCCCGCGCCGATTATCGCATGCCTAAACAGCTGGCGCGTCAAAATTCTAGTACTAGGGATTTTGCTCTAAGACCAAATCATCTCCGAAGAGTCGTCTTCATCCACCCTCGCGAGACTGGCTGCTCGTGTAGACGTTGCCAAAAATTCTCATTTGCCTGGACGATTGCACGTCGTTCACAGATTCGAAACGACAGCTTGCTTTTTTATTGTAATGCCTCTCTTTCAACAAAAGCGATATATGGGTATGACGATTTTTTCTCGGCAGAAGTCGGACCGATCATGTGTCATTCATTTAGCAGGTAAGTATTCTGCAATACAGTGCACCTCTGCTATAATGTAGTGTGCACTGTGTTTTTTTTCTTCACTGCAGATACGCACATTTGTCGTGCTGACGTGCGTGCATTTTAAGCCGTTTGCCCTAGCCGAAGCGTCCGCCCCGTAATTGGGTTTGCTTGGTATTAGATGATCTAGTTAGTCTTGTTGCTGGCATCATCAATTTGCTAGTCACACAACAGACCCTTTTGTGTCTTTCCCCATTGCGGCACACCGGCAGAAGCCAACGCCGTTGCTGCTGAACACGGTTTCACCTTCCCGTTCGGGCAGCGCCTTATAGACGGGGAACGGAGGGGGATCCAACAACGACGTTGGTACGCGGCTGTTTCTTTGCTTAGATTAGCTTAGAAAGGAGGAGAAGAGCCAGCTTGAGTGTCGGCCTTGTCGGTGTGTTTTTTTTCTACCTGGTCAGCCGCAGTGGCTGTCTGTATGCCAAGGTGTCCGTCCTACCTTGATAAGAAAAGCGTCGAGTTGACAAAACGGAGGTGTTGTAACATGTACACACATGATAATCCCGCGTGTTTTCCTCCGAAACGCATATATACAAGACATATCTCTTCATGGACATATGCAGTTCGGAAGCCGGAGAAGCTGCCACGCGAGCACAATCTCACACGTGACATATACAAAAGTAACAGTAAAAAAACACCTGCACTCGTAATAATAAGGCTGGATGTTGCACAGGACTTGTTTGCTTGTAACTGCAATACTCCAAATACTGCACGTATCGTGGACGAGACATTTCAGTAGCAGTATGTAGAACGTTCTGAAGTTTACGCTAGTACTCCAGCGTTTAGCGATTTCCTCTAAGGCAGTGGTTTCAGTGTTTAAACGGCGAGTGTTAAACAGAGTCCACGTAAGAAAAAGGGTGTGCAGTCAAAACGCGGTCTGGAATCGTTGGCAATTCAGTTTCCTAGTCGTTTTAAAAAGAGAAATGTGTTTAAGACGAAACCGCAGATGAGTCATTATGTACTTTCACCTTACGCTTATAGCTGGGCTACACAAATATATTTACCTTTGTCTAGCTGCCAGCTACAAGCTACAATGAAACTAAATAATACTTCTAAACTTTTTTTCTAAATACGTTCTTCATTATATACTTGGCTAGAGAAAACCCTGTATTGTACTTGAATGACACCCGTTCTCAATGGTACAGAGGTTCTACAGAAACAATTCCTTCTTAATAGGCAAATACTCTTTCCAGAACTGCGACTGTGCGTTAAACGCGACAACTACATGTGTTGCCAATAGTTACATATTGGACGGGCGGCTTTTTCAATGCTAGGAATGGCATCCGAGCAACAACGTTAGAGCCGTGTAATAAATAATCAAGCCCTCCTTCATTTATGGTGACTATTCAGAAAACAGAACGGACCGCAACTAAACAACTTATGTGTAAGATGTGTCTTCAAGATCAGCAGGTGCTGTTGCTAATTTAGCGGAGCAGCGGAAAAGTTTGAAGTACCGCGAGTTAGAGGCATCTTTTATAGTGCAGCCAGTTGCCATAGAAACAATGGGAGTGATAGGCGAATCAACAGTAAAATTTCTGAAAGAAATTGGGAAAAAAGCGGCAAGTGAGAAGGATGAAAAAAGGGCAGGGGAATTTCTGCTACAAAGAATATCAATTGAAGTGCAACGTGGAAATGCGGCTGCAGTGCTAGGTTCGCTGCCCTCAGGTAGTGGTCTACCGGGTCTGCTCTGATTATGTATTAGAATTATGCTGTGTATAATGTATAAATAAACGAGTGGGAATGTTTGCAGCGCTTCCAAAAAAAAAACTTATGTGTATATGTGTTCGTTTCGCGGACATTCGTGTCTTGTACGTGACGTTTCGTCCGGGTATTGTTGTTCGGCGTTTCGCGGGGCTCCGTCCCGTTCAGAGCGCCATTGCGGCGTATCTGCGACTGTTCGGCTGCCGCTCAACTCTCTACTAGCGTCGTTCGTCGGTGGTGTAGGCGGCAACGTCGGCGGCAGCAGTAGCAGCAACCCTCTGACGGCATTAGAGACCGCGGCCGACTCGCTCAGCCACCACCGCCCCCCCCACGTAGGTTTCTCTAGGTGGGCAAGGGCGCGTCCCTTTCCCAGCAGGAGTGTATGTTCATACGGTGGTCTCGACGCACTTCAAGCCGTCGAGACCTTCTTCTCTTCCGTCCGTCCGTCCGACGTCCGTCTGTCCGCGCGTCCGTTTGTCCGTACAACCGCTCGTTTGCCAGCCCGCCAGTCCGCAAAGCTTCCAAAGGGAAGCAAATGCGTGCTCAACGTCTCGGAGTTGTTGCCCAGCTCTTACGGGAGAGCTATACACACGCGCGGGAGAGTTATACGGGAGGAAAACGTCGTCGGCAACGGGCAACGAGCGACGAACAACGAAGGCGATACAACGAAACTCGACGGCAAATCAGGATAAAAGTGTGGCCTGGCTTGGCTCAGCTCGGCCAGAAGAGATAGAGAGACCCTTTCCTACTCTGTTTTGCTGGTAGTGAGTGACACTACGGTAATGGTAGGGGCTGCCGCCGCCGCCAAAACTGTCGCCGGAGCTATACGAAGTGCATCAGGTGGTGGTGGTGGTGGTGGTCGTGGTAGTGGTAGCAGCAGTGCTTATGGTCATAGTGGCAGTGATATTGATAGTGCAGATAGCATTGATGTGGTGGTTAACGCTTCCATGCGTCCTCGAACAGGTTAGGGCGGATTCAGCCAAAAATTGTTGCGACAAACAACACCCACGACATAGGCATAGGGGAACAACGACACTTCTAACAACGACGACGACGACGACAACAACAACATTCGCAGCAACAGCAGCGACCAAAGAGTAACAGTAACAGCAACAACAACAACAGCAACGATAGCAATAAACGCAGCAACAACAACAACAGCAACACCAACGACAACAACAACAAACTTATCTGCACCGACAACAAGTGCTCGCGGATACATTGAATGATTGGATGAGCATCTCTCGTAGACGTCTCGGTGGGAGAGTGTGTTTTGTGCTGCTAGAGATAGGTGTAGTGAGCGCTTCTGATCCTATTGATGGTTTGCAGTAGCCGCGGCCGGCACGGCCTCCACAACCTTAGACCGTTTAGTGGTCAGTCTTTCTGCGTCATTCGTCTGTAAACAGTGCCTGCACGTTCTATTAGAAAAAAAGCCCGACGGAGAAACCCAAGTGGAAGAAGAGGAATAATCGATTCACTACGAAGCTTTCGTCGTTTTTGATAGACGTTTGCGACACGCCCTGTGCTTCGGTCGTTCTCTAACGTTGTTTGCGTCATTGGCGTCGAGAATGTCATCTTTAATACATTTCCGTTGTTTGATCGTGGATAGCCGCAGAATCGCCATCAGCCACAGCAACAGCAGCAGCAGCACTGGCCATCGCTGCTGCTGTGATTGTGACCGTGTACTATTGTTATAGCCGTCATCGTAGAGTTCGTTGTTTACGTTGTTTTTGTTGTGGTTATTGTTGTTGCTAATGTTATTCGTGTCCGCAACAGACAAGCTAAAGGAATATGCGTCCAGTTACCTGGTAGTGCGTGGCTTTGGGGTAGGGCATGCGGGCTGAGCCGGATAGCAACGCCACGCTGGGGTAACGGCCAGGGTGGGGTAACGCCTTTGGGGCGTGAGGTAGGCGTCAGGGGCAGGCGCAAGCGATCAACGCCCCTTCCGGGTGGCTACGGCGGTGATTGGCGCTCGTTCACTAACACCTCAGCCACTCATTACCGACGACAACGACAACGACGACGACGAGCCAGCCAACAAATCCATACGGTTTGTTACCGTTGTTCTTACCGTCGCCCCCAATTTTGTCACCGTCGCCTCCCCCGCCGTCTTCGCTTCCGTACGCACGCACAAAGCCGTTGGGTAGAAGGGAGAATTTGCCTATTGTCTGCCGACGCTTCCCATGTGCGGCCGACGCATCTCATCACTGACGCTGGTGGATCGACGGTCGTGCACGACCGTGGTGGTCGTCGTCTTTGGTCGTCGTTGTCGTCGTCGTTGCTGTAACTTTGCACTTTGATCTTAGCGTTGCACGTCGATTGTGGCGTTTCGGGGCGATTGCAGCGTTGCTCAAGCGACGTCATCGCCCCTGCCAGAAGCAGTTGGACGACGCCAATAGCCACAACAGCAACAACAACAACAACAACTACAACATCGAACAGAGTCACAACTGCGATCACGACCACGACAACAGCAGCAGCAGCAGCAACAACAATAACAACAACCACCACGACGACAACAGCAACAGCAGCAGCAACAACAACGGGCACGGCACAAACGCTATCGTCTTGGCCGGGGCCTGGGCCAAGGCCGAGGCCGTTGCCCGCGTCCATCGTGCCGCCGCTGAGGGCGCCGCAGACACGCTGCAGACACGATGCGCCTGGGCGGCAGATCTAGCGTGTCACCGCCTGCTGCCGCATGTTTGCCGCGCATTCCGCCCTCGCCGTCGTGGTCGCTGTCGCTGCTGTCGTGTCGACGTGTATCAACATCGAGATCAAGATCATCATCGACATCATTATCATCATCGACATCATTATCATCATCGACATCATTATCATCATCATCATTACCTGCAGCAGCATCATTACCTGCAGCAGCATCATCACTTGTACTGTCATCACCGTTGCTCACCAGAGCAGCGCAGGCTTTAAGCTACCCGCAGAAGCCGCTGCAGTACCAGCAGCAACAACAACAACAAAAGCAACAGCAACAACAACAACAACGCCTAGAACAACGATTACAGCAACGACAACAGTGGCAAAGTCCACTACTATACTATTCGTATTTTGACCTCGACTACGACACTTACGACATCCATAGTTGGAAGTACCACCAGGGCAAAAAAAACATCATCGACAAGAACAACAACAACAGCAACAGCAACAACAACAGAAACAGCAACAACAACATCAAGCACCGTTGCAAATATCACGACCGCCTCAAGACCGCCAGAAGCAACGTTAATGCGACCTCGCGATGTTGGTCGACATCGATTAGGTTGAGGAAGAGAGCGGCGGCGGCAACAACAGCAACAACAACACCCACAATAACCAAAACGTCAACAACCACCACAATACCAACAACAAGGATTCGACTGGCTCTACTGGCTCAAACAACGACAACAGCAAAAGCACTAGCATTAACAACAACGACGACAATAAGAACGAGAAGAAATAAGAATACCCCAAACAGGAGAAAATTCCAAACGGGATTTATTTGCAAAATCGTCACCCCACGGCAGCGGCGCGTGCCACCATCTTTAGCTGTCGGTCACGCACGAGTGTCAACAGGTGAGCTAACTAACAAGTCTGCACGTATTTCTTTAAAAATCATATTCTTTTTATTTGTATCATTATTATGAATTCATCGATTAATGCTGTTGGTACGTAACGTGCCACGTGAGAGATTGAAAACACTGCACATGTGCCAATAACACACAGTCACAGAACAACACGAATCGACGTGATCGATCTGTTTATTCTTCTCTGTCGTTTTTCCCCATTGTCGCCAATATTGCGAGCACACACACATATATATATATATATATATATATATATATATAATGTTTTGCTTAGAAGCACCATTCATCAACTACACACAGGCGTTTGTTATTTGAGATTGGTTCAAGGAAGTGAAAAAAACGGGGTTGCAGAAACAAGAAGTATCTGCGCCACCTCGGTGTTAAAAACCGAACCATTTGTTCTAAAGCTCTGAAAATGGTTCCAACTAATCATGGTGATCTAGCAGTACTTCGGAAAACGTTGTATTTGTGGTGGTCGTGAAGAGGCATAAGAGAAGACAACCTACGTTCGGGAAGGCGTTAGACGTCAACAACAGAAAAAAAACGTTAAAAAGACTTTTGTGATACTACTCAGCAATTGCCAACTTTGTCTCAGGGAGGTAGCTGAGGATTTGGAGATATCTCGTAAAACAGTTGTAGCAGTCTGGACCCATAATTTATGCGCCAAAAACCTGGCAACGAAGTTCGTTCTAAAATGTTAAATTGATAGCAAATTAACGCCCGTCGAGAATGTCCGGACTAAACCTTGGGGCGGTATTAAGAAAACTCTGGACTGTTTCAGAAAGTGATTACGGAACGCGAGCCATGGGTATATGATAAAGACATCGAAAGCAACACCCAATCCTTCAAGTGGTGCCAACGCGAAAGTCAATGGAAGAAGTTCAGACAGAGCAAATCCAACAAAGGTTCTTTTGGCTGTTTTTATGACCTTACAATTTTCATGATTATTGGCCCCCTGGTTCTACGGTTAATAAACATACCACTGCCGCAAAATTTTAAGAGGATTCCGCAAGAACGTCCAACGAAAGAAACCTGAACTCTGGGCAAATAACTCTTGGATACTCCATCACAACAACGCACCGGCGCACACATCGTTACCGATTTGGGATTATCTGATGAAAAATTCCATTTATATATTTCTGCCACCTTCATATTCGACGGACTTGGTTCTGTGCTACTTTTTTTTTACTTTGAGGAATAAACCATTTGAAGGGAAGGCGTTTCGAGACTATAGAGGAAAAAAAGAAAAATTGGCGGGAGCAACTTAGCTCAATTCCGATGGAAGCGTTTAAAAGGTGTTTTGAAGAGTGATAAAGAAGATGGCACAGGTGCACTGCAGAGAACAGGAGCTTATTTGAAGGTAAAAAACACTTTAAAAGAGTAAATAAACAATATTTTTCACAAAAATGTGTCAAAACTTTTTGATCCGCTCCGTGTATTAAGACATATATATATATATATATATATAGATACGCTAACTTTCTAGGGCCTCCTAGATGTCAAATTGGATGCAGAGCGTGTTTGTTGGTGTTTGTTGTTTACTTGCTACCAGTATCACCGTGACTATTATAACTTATAACACACTATTATAACGCATCAATGATGGGGGTTAGCTGTGGGTGTGCAGGAGGAATATAGTTGCATTGTGATGCATATTACAAGGATTCGTAACATAGTCGTCTAGCCGTATTGTCACGAGCCATACTGTTGAGATGGCCATGTATATATATATATAGATTTATTATTCGCTTGGCATGTATACCTAAATAGATATGTCACCCTTTTATATCAGGGGCGCTTAGAGCGGCAGCATATATGTTACCTTCGCATCCATATAATCTATGTATGTATACTTCAATACCTACTGAGAATTTGCTTGCTATTGGGACAACCTTTTCCTTGTAATATCGACCAGGTCCTATCTAACACTTGGTCCTAAAGCTAGGGCCTTCGACAGCTCTATATTCCTGCTCCCCCCTATATATATATATATATATATATATATACATATATATGTATATATATATATATATACATATATAAATATATATATATATATAGTTAGCAGCGGCACCATACAAATATATGTAGATAATCCCTAACAATATGTTTTTCATATATGAGTATGCATACAGATATGGGATGTTGTGCGTTGGGCTAGCTTGCTGGTCATACTGTGAGTCATAAAGACTAGATGATGAACTAAGCAATTGAGCATTTGATCATCACTAGACTGGCCTTGGGTACAACTGCGCAGATACATAGATTGAAGTCGTTTGGCCGGTTTGCCGGCCGCGCGTTTGCTGACCCGCCAGCCAACACTCAGGCTTCTCAGTCTGTTTTTAGTTCCGAGAGTTCTGAGTGAGTTCCGAGGTTCGAGGTCTAATGATGATGTAAATGATACCTACCACGAGATGCAGATACGGTGCTGATATGGTGTGCGTGCGATGAGGTGCCGGATGCTACCTTCCTTCGTTCGTTCAGACAGACAGCCAGCCAGTCAGCCGCACTATGCGGGATCGACCATGGCGATGACGACGGCGATGTCAGTGGCTGATACTGCTACTGCTGCAGTTGCCGCAGTTATCCTACTACATGGCACTCGGCCATACCGCCACCGAGAGCTGGCTAAATAGGATTTGCGGTGTGCGGTACGTCTAGAGATTACGCCAAATGGAATCAGTCCATGATGACAGAGCGGGTCGTCTCCCCTCTGCGGATTTGCCACCATCCCCATAAAGCCCTCTCCCCCCGGAGACACGAGCTGACACGAGCGCTCCTAACGCTACATATACACAGATCCGTGTAACGGTGTAGCGGACGTACTCACTCAAGCAAGCATGCAAGCTATCCAGCTACCATCATCACCACCATCATCATCATTACCACCACCACCACCACCACCGTCGTCATCATCATATATATTCCCCCCACTGAATTGAACGTTGGAGTAACATCGAGCACCCCCTTATGTGTATCCACACATAGCGGTTCAGCGGCTCAGACTTCTGAGACCTACCTCTTCTTTCTCTGTTCCCCGCCCGTTAAGCCGCGGCTCGGCAGTTCGGTGCAGTGCAAGCGGCGCTTGAAAACGTATATAAATATATATATATATATATATATATATA
Organism: Dermanyssus gallinae; assembly: GCA_003439945.1. NCBI lineage: Eukaryota > Metazoa > Arthropoda > Arachnida > Mesostigmata > Dermanyssidae > Dermanyssus > Dermanyssus gallinae. The sequence goes on along the minus strand of QVRM01003147.1, from coordinate 450,164 downwards.
TATATATATATATATATATATATATATATATATATATATATATATAATGTGTATATATATATATATACATGGTCTTAAATTGTACGTCCAGGAACCATTCATTGTATATCACTGATGGATGAAACGTACTCCTATTTTTCTTCGCGCATCAACCGCAAGTGTGTGCACTATAGGATATATAGCAGCCTTAAAAATGGCCTAAGACACGTAACGTAAGAACAGCTCTGACCCAAAAATACCAAAAAGAATTATCCCTATTTTATCAACAGCGCAGTGTCGCCGTCTAGGTGGAGACAGGCTAGTCCACAGAACAAACCAAATAGGACGCCTCCAGATTCTCGTTAAAACGGTAAGATGAAACCATTGTTCCAAAGCGGAATTGTATAATGGCACGCTACGTAAAATGAGAATTGGGAAAACAATACGTGTAATTTTATACAAACACTCCCAAGGGAATATGTATCCACCTGCCCTGCTGCGGTCCATGTCAACGTTTGTCATGTTTCAATAGCATGGCATGGATTTGAACTCCTATACGATACGTAAGAAATACATTTATATGCGCTGATAGATAGTATCTTTTCATCTTCAAATGACTCAATCGCTCAATATTGAGCGCATCGCCAACTCTAGCTATATGCACAGTTTACACGAGTGTAGACTATCGTATAAACTGTGCACTCCCTAGTTTTCGGTATAACGTACATCAGCCATTTTTAATCGAAATAAACCCTGAGGGTACACAGTCAGATAAGAGGCTATGGTTGTAAAGTATTTCGACTAACTGAATGGCCACGGTCGGTCCTCCAAAGTCTTTAGACTTTGGAGGACCGATCATTGTGGAGTTTATATTGCGAAAATCAGACTTAGCGTTATACTAGAGGAAGTCTTCAAATGGTCAATAATATGTTTTTAATCTAAAAATTGTGCGACAGGCCGATACTTTTTTGTTTTGTTAGAGACTCGCGCGTCTTTTACTATTATTCGGTAGACTCACGTATCTTTCTAAATATTGTAATACACTGTACAAAAATCTTTCAGATAAAAGAACATCGTTATTAAAATAGGCCCTAAGCTGGTATACCATTAAGGGCCAGCTCTTACACAAAAACGATTGCTAGCCTGACAGTTATATTGAACTGAGCCGTTTTTGCTCTTGCAGTTAATTTGTCGACCTGTTCAATTTTCCTCAAAACCAGAGATAACGACGCAATTAGCCTTACCTCCTCTATCTAGAATGAATGCCGCATTAGTTCCCATAGAGGAAACGAGCTTAGGGCAGCACACACCCACGCGCATCTGTTCATATGCCTGTGAAAGGACTTGGTAATTACAGGGAAAAGTTGACAATAAAGCATTTATATGTCTCGCATAATTTTTAAGCTCTAAGGATCTTGTGACCAGGATTGTTTTGGCACCTAGAGTTATTTCATATATATATTAGGTAAGTCAAAAAGTTCGTCGGCTTTCTGAGACCACATTTTTGAAATTCCCGCGCTCTGCAGCAGGGCCGCCTGAGAGTGCGGCTGGGTGTTTACATTCAGGAGCAGACCCGTGGCGGCGCGACGGTATACCGGTTCCAACTTTACCGTTTCGTTTGCGGAATTGGCAGCTGTTTGCAATGGAGGACAAAAATGCGCATTTTCGCCACATTATGTTGTTCTCCTACCGTGAAGGCATAAGTGCAGCGCAAACAACCCGGAGGATATGTGCAGTCTACGGCGAAAACGCAGTACACAAATCTACAGTCGAAAAGCGATTCGCCCGTTTCAAAGCTGGAAACTTCAATCTCGAAGATGAACCGAGGTCAGGACGACCCAATGTTGTGGAGACCGACGAAGTCATAAGCCTGGTTACTTCGAACCCAGGTTTGACCATAAAAGAAATTGAAGATGTAACGGGAGTCTCCCACGGAACCGTTTGGAATCGCCTCCATGATGCGGAATATCTGGCTATCACACGACCTCAATGATAGGCAGCTTGAAGGGCGAGTCGATACCTGTCACGCACTCCTCCGGAAGAACTCGAAGGAGCCATTTCTGAGGAGATTGATAACCGGCGATGAAAAATGGATACTCTACAGAAACGTAACACAGAAAAGAAGTTGGGTCCCCAGAGGTTCTCAGGCCGCAGCTATCCCTAAACCCGAAATTCATCAGAAGAAGGTTATGCTGTGCTGCTGGTGGGACTGTAAGGGCGTCGTGTATTTTGAGCTGCTTCCAATGGGTCAGACGATCAACTCCGTCGTCTACTGTAGACAACTCGAAGATTTGAAGGCTGCAGTAGCAACGAAGCGCCCGGAATTGTCAAACAGGTGGGGCGTCACTTTTCAACATGATAAGGCGACACCACACAAAAGTTTGGCCACCCGGCAAAAATTGGCGGAGTTTGACTGGGATGTGCTGCCGCACCCAGCTTATAGTCCCGACCTCGCGCCATCTGATTATCACTTGTTCAGGTCTCTCCAGAACTCCCTTGATGGCACAACATTTGAATCTTTGGAGGCTATAAAAAAATCACCTCACTCAGTATTTCCACGAGAAGGACAAGACGTTCTGGGAGAAAGGAATCATGGATCTACCGAGGCGATGGGCGAAGGTTATCGAACAAAACGGTCAATATATCATTGAATAAAAATACTGTTGTCTGCATAAATAAGGTTCTTTAAAATCGGGTAAAAAAGCCGACAAACTTTTTGACTTACCTAATATATATATATATATATATATATATATGCATACAATAATGTTCAACCGCCTTATTTCTGATAATACATATGCACGTCAGATGCCCCGGCAATATACGTGTATGTTGTCATAGGTACTTCAGTTATCAGATGCATCATCTAGCTAGAAGCAACCGAAAAACGTCACAAAGGTCGGCAGTAGCCTCACTTAGAACACGAGTACAGCTTAGCCTACTGTTAAGCTGGTATGTCCGGTATCGAGCAAACATACGTAGTACTTAGTGAATTGATTGACATGCTGTAAAGCGCGCTATCCAGCATCCGTTGCGTAGTCTGAGCACTCAGTCAACTCTAGTATCAAAGCTGAGATGTCTTGGGTCCACATAGAAACCTGCATTTTACACAGGTGCTTGCTAACAATACGAAGCGCTATTCATTGTTGCTGTGTCCAGAGATTGGAAGACAGTGTACTTTGCAAACCGAGATTAGTACCGAGCATGAGTTTAGAAAAAAAAACGCTACTGACTACAGATTAAGTGCTGTTTCGCAGCCAAGCTGTGTCTTAATGTGCGTTTATTTTGCCGTAAATGTTTACATCATTGACACGAGGACGAAAAGATTCTGCCAGATATCAGTTACGTATGCACGAGATCAACCCCTACCGCGTATTTTGATGATACTCCAACGTGATGTTCAAGTTGTGTCAACTGTGTTGTGCATTTGTACGCGGACTCACAATGAAAGCATTAAACCACTGCGTCCAAGTGACTCGCTTGGCGGCTCCGTTAAACTGTCTCACCAGTAGGCGAAACGTGATAATAATTAGTAGCATAAGTCGTCAGTTTCCATCGATTTTACCATCATCATCAGGCGGTATACGAAAAACTTAGGTAAGCCGCATTTTTATCACAGCAATACATGTCACTATGGAATACTTCCAGTTAACAGGATACAATGATGGTGATGGCCGAAGATTCAAACATAGGAAGTCGAGCTGCGATACATCCTTATTCTCGATGCAATTTCTGATGGGATATGCCAATTTTTGCTCCCAAGAGTCTCTTTTTGAACCTGTTAAGGTTTTTGCGGTTGTTGATTTTATCGATCGCTCCGAAGTCTACTTTTCTGAGACGTATGTCAATGCCGATATTTTCCATTTTATTGCAAACATTGTTATACACGAACGTGCCTTAAGACATTGCATGAACTATAAACGTTTCAATGGGACCCCGTAAATCTTTGTTGCATTCTGGGAATTTGTCACGTTATTTCGCAATCTGCTTACCTCACATAAAACCAGTACTGTACTTGGTTATTTAATTTTTTTCGGAACATGGCGCCTTGCCTAAATGAGTAAATCTCCCGACAGCCGGTTGTAAGTCTTGATTAATATGCAATGTCCTATACCTTAGTTCGGTTAGCTAGTATAATCGTTAAACACCTAAAGACCCATTCGATATTTGCTTTGTACATATATGTACAATTTCCAGTACAAGCTATTGTTTATTTTGATGCTTTTATAGTTTTCACTCCAAAATTATTTCAATCACATTCATGCTATATCACATTTATGTCCAGACTTCCTGTATAAACATCCGGATCGATCTGTGAGTACAAGACTCTATCGTCAACAACGCAAGGTCGCAATATTATTTCCGTTTCGATGCTGCCGGTGGAAGGAGCATGTTAGCCTACCATAATTCATACAAATGTCTTGCAGTTGACACTAGCATTCACAATACAATCTGGAGCAGTGCGCTTACCGTGTGAATGCGTTTTAGCTAAAAGAGCCAGTGTCAAAGCTAGTCACATTGTGAAAACCGGTCGTCACGCATAAACTGCACACCGACACGAGGTCCAGCTCCAATCGTTGTCTTCATTAGACCAAATCTACAGGTCTTCAGATTCACATTAGTAGTCAAAACGGCTTTCCCTGCCGAAAGCCGTCTTCGTCTTCGAAGTACAAATGGCTGTAACGGCCGCCCTTGCCTAGCCGGATCTGAAACGCTTGCACTAACTCACCGAACACCACAAGAGACCTGCCACTTAGGTTCATCCAAGGCGCTTGCCCCGCTTGCCCCAAGGTTGAGTAGTATTAGCGCGTATACACTTTGCGTCGTTCTACCTACCGTATGCTGCTAAATTAGACCAAGCCTTCACATACAAACCTAGCCTTAAGTAGAGCCTCAGGAAGGTCATCAACTTTCCAAGTGATTTCGTAACGTGGACAGAACGAGATTGCACTGACGAGCAGATAGCCGGATTGACCATATTTTTGCTTGAAATCTTCTAGCAGGCAGATTGGCAAGCGCTTTCAACGTGCATGAAAAACACTATGGACAATTAGTGCGAGTATTGTATATCTGTTGTGATAGTGGCAGTGCCGATCGATTGTTTCCGATGCGAATCAAAACAAACTTTGCTGGCCACAGGGGTCGTCCTGCTAGGAAAGCAATCAGATACTTGGCCTCGTATTAGTCATGCAAATCTAGTCTGATCTAGTCCGCGGTATATAACTTTAAGCACGCTATTAGGACCAGTCTAGATGACAAGAGCTATAAATAGACAAAAAAAAGCCTAAAACCTCCAAACTGGCTGTTAGTAGTATACCCTATACCCTAAGTCTACGAGCAGTTCTATCAAAGTACAGCGCGTAGTATTAGAATTAACGGGCTTTATATATATATATATATATATATATATATATATATATATATATATATATATATATATATATATATATATATATATTGTGGAGAAGGGTAAATGCAATTACGCACTGGCGCGACAATATTATATATATATATATATATATTGTTTTTTTAGACATGTTTTTAGGTAGATGTATCCCTATATTTTTCATGAGTACTGGACCGTTTGGATTTCGCCGAACCAGATACGAATGTCGCGAATCTCGCTCTGGCGAGGCGTTGGGCAAGATACGGTAAATGCAAAAGGGAAAGGGATGCGGAAAAGCGACAGGGACCGAAGAAGAAAAGCGGAATGGCTTCTAAGAAAAGGCTGAGTCGCAGGCAAAGAGTAAATTGGCCCATTGGGAGTCAAGCAAACATGGGAATCTGGTTGCCTTATAGGCGTGGCCTTGACGATGCCGTCAAGCTAATTACAGGGCCTGCTAGCGCCTCGCAAATCTTGCAGATCGGGGTTCAGCGATACGCCCCCGGAGGATCGAAGTTCTGACAGTAGTTCAGCGCATCTTGGACGTTGTACACATGTCTGAAGACCGAAATAGCGACATCTGCACCAGCACCAGCAGTACCTTGTTGATACACCATTAGAAATTAAGTGCGTGTTCAACAAACACAAAACAATTAAAACTTTTTGACTAAGATGAGGCAATGAGCAAACATTGGCGCGACACGATACGCATCCATCGTACAGTGAGACCTTATGTATGCATGCAACAATACCGATATAAAGCTATGATAGGTACGTAGAACAGTATGAGCTAGGAGGTTATTGCCGCCCTCCGTCTATTGCTTACAGATAGGCTTTCACGAATGAGAACCCTCAACACGGTGTATATTTAGGTACAGATGATTCACTTCAGGGTATCGACTGTAGCATAACACACAATTAGCTAACACCATAAGCCAATCCAACAGTTAAGCGACAACACTCGTTTTTTTTTAGCTGTGTCTCTAGCGAACTCGCGATGCAATCAACAACAATTACACTGCATTACAAAGCATTGCAGATACGCTTACTTACGCAATAATAATAATAATAATAATAATAATAATAATAATAATAATAATAATAATAATAATAATTATTATTATTATTATTATTATTATTATTATAGACCCGGACCTTCGCGCCAGGGAACGGGCAGGACTTCCTCACGGGCATGAGCGATAGAGCGGCTACGGCGCGCAGAGGGACCAACTAGGTCGACGAGCAGCAACGCCGTGAAGCATTATATATATTCTTCTAAATTATAATAAAAGTTATTATTATTATTATTACTATTATAAATGTGCCTTTATGTTATGTATGTTGTGTCTTCAAATTTCATATCCCCAACGCAGCCAAAAGATTATTGCCTCGTGCGTAACATCAACATGTTGTTCACATGTCCAGTTTCCTCAATGTGGTAAAACTATACCAATAGTCGCGACGGTGCAGCACGCCATTCTCTCTGTTGCATGATATCTCACAGCGTGACCGATGGTAATCGGATTACTGACCGCTCCTAAGTCCACTTATCCGCCCATGCACGGCCGGCCATAGCCGCCGGCGCTTGGTGTGCATTCTATTTTTTCCTGCGTGTTTTCTAGTGCATTGCTGCTTAAACCTATCGATTCGATAGAAGCGCGTTTTGCGTACACGCCTTTATCGCAGCAACCGTCGGTAGCAGAGGCCGTCCTGAGCGTGACAAAACTTAGCCAGCGGATTGTGATGTTATTGCAGCCGGATGAACGTCACCACGGAATACCACCTGCCACAGGTGCAGCGGTTTTAGTGAAGTCGAGGAAATGTCAACACATTGCTCGCATTTGTATCGTTAAGGCTAACATCCGCTCACATCACACGGTGTGTAGCACGTCTTGCGTTCTATGCTCAAATGCTCCGAAGAAGCCCTACATGTGACAGCAAAATATATGTAGTAGTAGTAGGTAGAAGCGTGTGCCTACAACGAAAAGCAGGACTGGTCGCAAGAAACGGCGATACTGTCCGTGAAAAGCATTTAGCTAGCCTAGCTGCATTTGCGACAGCCGTTTGCAAAGAGAGTTTCACTCCTTGAGGATACGTTCAGCTAGTAAATAGTTGCGCCCGTACGACTAACTTATAGTTCTAAAGTAAAGTTGTTAAACGTAGTTGAGCCTCCCTGGATAAATAGCGTATGTTTCTGCTAAATTATCCGCTTTATTACATTAAATACTACGTATTTCCTTGCCGTCTGCCCAGAATTTGACACAGGACACAGCTCATTCTGTCGCTCAATTCTAAATACCATCACCAAGCATTTTATTTTGGGCGGCTATTCCAATGTCGATTGAGTCATCGATCTACAAGGAATATTTTAACGCGCTTGGCGTTTGAATTTAATATATCTTAAAACCAACGTGGTCCTTCCCTTGAATGTCGATAAATTTCGAAAAATCGATGACATAGGCAAAAACGACGTCCGTTATTGGGCACGTGATGACACGATCACACGTTCGGTACTGAATCGTAGGAATCTGCTTGAGTTGACAGCTCTGGTACATTGCGTAATCAAACGTAACGTGCTCTCTCTTTTCCGATATATGTGTATACTCGTATATATAGTATACAGGGTATCCAGCTCAGTTTTGCTGGATTAAGTTAAGAAAGCCCAATAATTCGTTAAATAAGTTAAGTGGGTCAAATAATACGTTAAAATAAGCATCATATTACACGTCGAACCTTCGAACAAATTGGTTTGGTACCAACACGAACCCATGAACTGCGCATTTTCCTGAAGGTGTGTTGTTTAATGAGAAAAGTACGATGTGCTGAGCGTAAAAGATAAACAATTTGGTAGTACAGGGTCTCGATTTTCTTCCTATCATGCCTGTAAGTCCAGCTTCACCATAGCTGTAGAAACATGTTTTCTGGCAACCACAGATTTTCAAAAGGAATGCCTGACCAACGACGTCGATACAGCAACAAATGGTAATTTCACTGCTACTCGTAAATAAGACATTCCATTACAAAAATAAGATTACGTTAACGAGTTCTACAATCCACTCAAGTCTGGGCACGCTGGGTTTATACACCCTGTATATATAAAATGAAAACGCTTAGCATCTCGTAAACGACTCGGAAGCACGTAACGGGAAAGTAACTTGTCTTGACGGTTTAAGTACTTCTCCTCTCACCAAAAGCGACGTAGTCCCCCGGAAACAGGAGAATACCTAGAGAGAAAGCTATCTAGATAATGAGTTTCACTAGCAACCAGGTAAAAGCTTAAATAATAGGTTTCGAATATATGTATGCATATAAACATGCGTATATATAGTATACAGAGAAAGAATATTAGGAGGGTTAACACAATTAGTTAGGTCGTAACCCATCCTAATTCGAATATTTGCTCTTTTTATGGTTTTTGTATTGACGTAACTGGTTGCCGTAGGTGGTCATATATATATATATATATATATATATATATATATATATATAAAACAGTTTATAATAAGTAAGTGTCTAACAGTAGTCGTTTGAACTAGACGTGCTTTCACCCCCACAGAGGTCTATGTTGAGGCATGAAGAGTGAAGTCCACAAGGCACGAAGGCCAGTAGCCGTGTGGCCCAATAAGCCTGTCTTCCACAAACGAACGTATAGTGATATAGACTGACATCGTTAAGTCTCAGGGCACGCGGATCGTTGGTACATATACGTTTCACATACGTTCACTGTAGTACACGAGGCAGAAGGTCTGTAATTGTAATATTAATAAATATTAAATACATAAAATCCATCTTAAATGCATATGTATTTTGCATTGCTGGATATGCGCTGTAGTTAACACATATCATCTCAGTGTCCCACGTTTCCTCCCGCTTGGAGACAGAGCGCGGTTGTCGCGTGTGTTTATGTCTTTCAACTGGCATGAACTGAACCATTACTGCTGCTCATACTGATGCAGATGCTAACCGATGCTGGTAAGGTCCAGTACTGTCAGTAAGAGCATGATATGTCTCTCTTATAGAAGCCTGTGCCTTCCTTCTGTATAAGGGCGGACCGAGATCGTGCATGCGTCAGCAGCATTCACTGCATCCAAAGCACACAGATGCTGGCCACCGTCACTGCCGGCCAGCTCAGCCCAGCGCGTTTGGGGTGCGGCTCAGTTCAGGGGTTCAGGGCACGCTCGGTGGCTGGGTTCGGACTGGGGGTTTCCTACCGCAAGTTTCAGCCGTATGTGCCGCGTCGATGTGAAACGTGCACGCACATACATTTGCGTGCACGAACACGGTACACAGCTACACACGTTTGTACCGCTATTTCCCTACTCACACGCTACTACTATTACTACTGCTACTACTACTACTGCTACTACTACCACTGCTAGTGCGGGCGGGAGGAGTAAAATCATGAATACGGAAAATTCTCCAAGCTAATCGGCGCTGCAGAGGCACAACAGTCCACCTTCTCTGCGGAGAGCAAGGCGAGCATTTTGAGGGGCATAAATCAATCATAGTCATTTTCTTCCTCCCTCCCTTCCTTCCTCCCCACTTTCCCTACCAATATCACGTGAAGATGGGATGCACACACCGTGTGGCGCACCGTCCGCCATCTGGCACTATCGACAACGTAGTGGAAATTGGTACGATACCGATCGACGTACTTGTATATATATATACATATTTATATATATATATATATTTTTTTTTTATAGGACCGTCTTCTCTGCACGGCAACTTTATTTTCAAATTCAGTAATGCCTCATTGAGAACACATTTTCAACAATTGTAAGAATATATGTATATATATATATATATTTTTTAAAATATATATATGGAGAGAGAGAGAGAGAGAGAGAGTAAGGGGTAAGAGAAATAGAAGGAGAAAGCAGCCATACCTATTTCAGATCGTCAGCGGGTGAATGAACGAATGCAATACGTTCTTAGCAGTCGAGGTAATAATCTGAGCACGTACTTTCTCGGTTGTCGCATGGCGGGCGGTCGTCTGGCTGGTCCGGCAGTCAAGTAGGATTGTCGGTCAGCTGTCGGAACAACAAGCGAGGTGGTCGACAATGGGGTCACGGGGGGCTGTGACATGCGTGTCTTTGTCAGTGGGCTGTCTGTGGAGGTTGGTTGGTTGGTCAACAGTACCTTCTCTGCCTTGTTTCCTCCATTGGTTTAGCGCCCGTCAGCTTGCCATATCCACTAGCCGGTCCACTATGCGGGGTTGCGGCGAGTCCTAACAAAATCATACAACCGACGGACAGAAGCACGACGTCTGAGCAGCATCCCAAAGCTGTTACTTCGATCCGATCCGCAACACGGCAGCGGGCATAAACACCTGCTGGACTTCGTCGCTGCTGCCAGCTGAAGTCCTTATGTCATGCAGTAGCAGCAGCAGCTGCAGCAGCAACAATGAATGCCATGCTCGTCTTACTGGTGACGTGTAATGCTCGACGAATAAGAATTGTGTGCGATAGGTATATTTTCTGGTGTAAAGGAAGCAGCTTCATCTGCGACGAGCCCGCGTGCGGAGAACTTGGTAGGTTTTAGGTCCGCAGAAACAAAAGCAAGCGCAGTTTTAACATGTATCAGACAGCATAGTTTGAACTTGCTGAAACCGATCGATATGTGGGGTTGTTAGTTGGTTTGTGGTGCAGAAAAAAAGACTCTCAGTCTGAATTGCCTGCACTTGTGTTTGCTCACAAAGGCGAGCATATTTATGCCCACTTAAACGAAGTCTACAAGCCTAGTCAAAATCTGAAATGAGAGATGTGAAACGTAAACTAAGGTACCGCTTTAGTCTTGTAAATATTAGTGCCTATCAAGGCATGATACGACACAGATGCCTCGTGTAATTTATTTAGTTTGTTAATAACTTAAAAACAACAACGCAATCATGGAATAATAGTATACGTTCGCTTTTGCGGAAGGGAACATGCACATAGTATCTGTCGCTTATGTCGGCAATGTAAACGCCAGGTGTGTTGGCAGGCCTTATTTATATGCTTAAGATAAATTCACTCTATGGCCAAGTGGAGGGAAATCCAGGACGAAGTAAACGCTTGTACCCTTGCTACTTGCCCTTTTCTTTTGTTGGTATATTGGCCTATGGTATCGTATTCCTCTAAAGCTTGATTAGCCAAAGATGCAGTTTCCAAAAAAAATGCATCATACTCATGCATACAAATTTCTTAAAGGCCGAGCTCGATGTCAACAGTCTGCGACCACAACGTTGAGGCTCATGCACCCGCGGAAAGTATTTGTTGACGGGTTATCATATCTTGATTCACGTAGTGGTGATAACTTCAGCTAAATCATGATTCCATTGTCACAAAGTCCGTGTTTTGACCGGCAGACCAGTAAGAATGATCCGTACGTACTGCCTACTAAAACGTAACGACAGGCTTATCAATGCCCTAACTGGACATCGGTTACGACTTGCGCAGACCCCACGGCACGACCCCATTCACACGGCGTCTTTGCTCTGTAAATGCGTTCTCTGCGTTCCGAAGGCAAGCTTGGTGTACATATGCGTATGTAAAGAGAACTACCTGATGGTAGAAGTGTGTAACAGGTCTGACTGTACAGCGTAGAAGATTTTGCAGAGTTGGGGAGCTTTCCGCAATAGGAGCAGAGTTGGGGAGCTTGCCGCAATAGGAGCAACACAAAGATAGTGTTCTTAACCCGAATTTATGCGTTGTCGCCGCTCTAGGGTTGGCCAATACGTCCGCCTGTTTACGCACGTCGCGTCGACGCGTTGGTCACTTCGTACCACAAGCACCATGCGACATTATCTTTGTTCGGCTTCATTTGTCTCAAGTTGGCGCGCGCGCGCGAAAGTGCAACGACTCCTAAGGGAAACAAACATGTATATTAGAGAAAAAGACTACAGTACTACTCTTGCCGGGGTGCGCAGGGTGCGTCGGCGAGCGACTGTCTGTCGGAGCAGCGCCGTTTTTTTGAAGACGCACTTTAGCGTTTGCGCCGCCTCCTGAGCGACACTCGTAGCAGCGATATGGGATAGCAGGATACAGAAATGCTTCGCCTGGCCAAGTTTCGGTCTCATAGTGCGACGTACCCACCCCCCCCCCCGCCTCCCCCACACATGCTCTGCGCAGATCATTTATAACTAGGCAGAGGCAAAGGACGACCACCACCGCTGCATCGCTGCTACTGCAACTTCATTTCTTTGTTTTGGCCGAGCGAATGCTGATTTGGTTTGCTATGCCCTTCGGCTGCCGCTGCCACTTATTTCTTGTTGTTGTTGTTGTTGTTTGTTCTCCGAGTGTCTGCTCTCCTGTGCGTCTTGCCAGCGTCTAACGGAATTTTGTTGCAAACAAACAACATTTACCTGCTATGCTGTTCGTCGTCGTCGTCGTTCCCGCCACCGTGTAGAGAGTCTACTTCGTTACATCGAAATTGAACCTCAACAAAATGCCTGCCGGCGAACGCATGAACAACGCTGCACTCTCACTGCAGCAGCTGAGAGAGACGCTCGCTTTACGAAGGGGATTCGTTAGGTGTCCTTCTCCTCCCCCTCCTCCTTGTCCTGCTTAGTTGTATGTACGTTACTCTCGGCGCTGCCACTGTTGGGACAGCGCCGATTGAACGGAACTCTCCGTACTGAAACGTACTCTCTACTAGCCTGGAATGGCTAGCCCGTGACACCTTCGTGGCCAAAAAAAAAACCGATGGCGTATAGCAGATACGTTAATTAACACTTAGCAGTAAAAAACGTCGGCTATTTATAACACGATCGTCTACGTAATCAATGGGGTTTCGTCTAACGCGCTTATTTGAGTGTGCAATCACGGCACACACTTATTCGAATGGTGGCCTTCCAGTTTTTCTTATAGGCTCCCGGTCTTCCCCTGCTAGATACGGAGAATATATATATATATATATATGGGAAGGTTGTGTATTAATGGCCCTTATACTTCCGCTAGCAGTAGTTGCCTGTCGGGACGGTGTCGCTTGTTAACGTCAACCCACTATAGCGGTGGTGCGATATCAATTTCCTCGCCTAGACCATACTCCCAGAGCGCTACAAAGCTGGACGTTCAGCGCCCACATACACACACGAACCCACAGGATGTGCCCCCATCTCCCTGCTGCTAGCGCCGCTCTACTCTCGCCGTCATCATCACAATATCATCCACAGTTTGAACCGCCATGACGTTGGGACACGAGCGAGACAGCTTAGCTCTGAACGTGGTATTACACCTCTTTTAAATAATTACTTTACTCCATGGCGCCTAAGATAGATGCCGCGTTCCCTCTGCAAACGGCCTTCTGCAACGCCTGCCTCAAGAATTGACCCTCTGTTCGGTCGCTCGTTACTTCCTGAATTCGCTTACATCTTTTTTTTTAGAAATACTTTGATTCCCTCCCTGATTGGTGCTAGCGTTTCAGTGGTAATAGGCATAAAATATATTTTGTTTCAAGTCCAGCGTATTTATTCAGCATGTCTGGACGATCTACCGACGCTTTTCAGGCAACTCCGTGGGTGTAGGCTACTGGAATCTACCATCTCTCTACACAGTTTGCACTGCAATGGCTCGCAGACGCAAGCGCCGATTCTAAGTGCTGACATCATGCGGAAAAAGTTGAGATCCAGCATAGTGCCGAGCTGAGGCGAGGGTAAGGCTTTACGCCAACCCCCACTAAAGTCATCTTGTGCTGCTAAGAATATGGCGCGGTCTATCCGGGAAACAAGATCCTCAAAGATTTTTCTGCTCTTTTTTTTTGCTTTTGAGCTCATTTGAGTTATATTGGCTGGGAATGTTCTTCTAAAAGGCCCGGGTCCAGTCTGGTTCTGATAGTTTCATATCTTATTTGTGGTCGAACTGCCTCCTCCACTAACGAGGCTGCCACCGGAACAAATTGGACCAGTGACGCAGCGTAGCAGACAGGAGCTTGGTCAATGACACTTCTTATTCCCAGACCACCTTTACGTTTCGGAAGACTTGCCCTCTGCCAGGCGTTCTCCCCTAAAATGACGTTTAGGACATCACTAAGTATGTCTCTGCTGACGTCATCATAAGCGATTAATTCTTCAGCGATTGAATATTATTATTATTATTATTATTATTATTATTATTATTATTATTATTATTATTATTATTATTATTATTATTATTATTCAATTCAGTATTTATTTCACCATAAAATTGATAGACAGTTGATTCATGTTTTACAGGATGTCATGATGTGACACTTCGGTCTCAAAATATGTATCTAACTTTGGATGATAAGGACGTTCTTCAAATTTCTGCATATACAATTATATGATAGCGTCCAATATCACACTCTCCACGGAAGTTACAAACGCAATCTTCAATATTAAAACAGCTGGGCTTCAAGCATATGTGATGGTAATACCCGTGCCAAGTTGTTCGGCAGATTAGCGAACGGTTCTGTTGCTTAGCTCTTTTCCATCTCTGTGAACAAAAGGCCGGGCCAGCAGTATAGTTCTCCGCCATAAAATTGAAATTTCTGTTCTCTCTATAAGCTTGATATAAATCTAGAAAGTGCGCTGTAAATGGTGTGTTATTACGTGCCAGGTCTTTAATTAGTGTTGTCTCTTCGCACATCTCTAAGCCAAGTGTTGCCGATGCGCATTTTAGAGGCCTTAATATACGCTCAACATAGCAGGCCTTCAGTTTGCCCAGATTATTATTATTATTATTATTATTGTGTGAGGTGTAGATGTGTTGCTTGTATGCGATTACTTAAATCACTTATAAAAGATTTTGCACTTCTGCTGACCGGGCCCATTACCTCTATTGCAATCGGTACAAAATTATATCTCGGCTCTAACTCTGTCCATTTACGCCACTTTTCTTTTTCTGTGTATTCGGCAACCTATTCTGACTCGGTGGCGCTGTGGCATAAATAAGACGGTGCGGCTGTGCAGGATACTGTCGCATCCCAAACCAGGCATTTGCCTTTTTTTTATTTTTTTTATTTGCAGTAGTACGTAGAAAGAAGAGTGCACTCTATATACGAACACAACGTCGGGCAACTGCATGTGGTTGGTAGCTGATGGATGCGCAGTTGTAATGATGCATCACGATAGTCATTACCATCATGGTAATGCATTTTGAATGCCCATGTATGCACGCAAATGCCAGAAACTTATTTAACAGCCATTCAAACGCAGCGCGTATACTATTGCGTATTTTGCGTACATTCAGTGGTTACTTGGTAAACGTCTCTACGCAACGAGTCCAAACAAGCGGAGCAAATCTGCCCGCGGAAATTTTTAAATTGTCTGCAATCTGTGTACAATACTATACGTATAGTATGCTAATGACTCCACGCGCCGTAAGTAACCTCGATACACCGTAAGTATCGTCGAAGCAGTTAAGCTAGTTTTCTTGTTGCAAAACCAAAGTTCAAAAGTACCTGTTTGTGTGTTCATATATATATATATATATATATATATATATATATTGGCCATGTACGTTACCATATCTTCGCATGGTGTTTTTGATGTCAAGACACACTTTTTTTTTTTTTTTTTGATAGATGTTTATTGATTACATATATAATCTGGCGAGTCTCACATCAGAGACCCACTACACAGTGGTACATTTTACGCTTTTGATGTTTTTAACATCCGATACGCTCACAGCGTGTACATGTTTCGCTGATAGTTACATCGCTAGTCCCATGCTAACTTACAGCACTAGATCACAAGAATTGACAAATTTCACCAGACTGGCAAGTCTACTGTCAGCCATTCGTGCTGATAACATGTTTCCGTCCTCTCCATGCTTAGTGACGGCCTTAATCCATTGTGCTCTTTCCACTTCATATTTTCTGCATTCCGTAAGAATGTGTATAACGTCATCATATTTGTTACACTGCTCGCACATGGGTGATGATTTTACCCCAATTTGGTTGAGCGTGCTTCCGCTCAGACCTTTGGCACATCTCAGACGGTGAACCGTCACAGCACATCTACGGGAGGCCCCGCTTAAGTCATGTGGTCCTGCAAAATTTATCCCGATCCCCATCTTAATACGCTTTTGTGAAATTCCGTTTGCCAGCTTCTCCCATTTTTGACAACTGTGTTTCCACACTCTAGCTTTGACATGACTTGAGGAAGGCGGCACCAGGCATAGGCGATCCAGCTTCTTCTTCTGTAGGGCGTCTCTGGCGACCTCGTCAGCTGCCTCGTTTCCTCGTACATTTACGTGAGCTGGAATCCACTGTAGTCGCAGCCGTGCCTTGAGATGGCCGGCGCAGCGAAGAACGCACTGGATGAGATTTGAGTTGGGACCCGATGGGTCTGCAGCTGTGATAGCTTCCAGCGCCGCTTTAGAGTCGCAGAAGATAACCGTGTCCTTGGGATTATCGTCTTGAAGAGCGAATACAAGCGCCTCATGCACTGCCACAATTTCGGCTGTGGTTGAACTCTGGCAGTTTCCGACATGTACCGCTATAGTTGTCCCGGTTTCCGGTATGACAACTCCTGCTCCTCCGGTAAAACCTTGCTGTGACCCATCGCTGAACATCACTGACGAGTACTCCTGTGAGAGTAAGCTTATGTGGTGCTCGGCGGCAGTCTTCAGGTACCAAGAGTCATGTTCATTCTTTTTGTGTATGTTAGGTATTGATAGTGACACAGACATATGCTCAAGATTTGACATATCAAATACATGCTTATCAGGAGCCTGCATCCCGTCGCTCACTTCGGGAATGTCCTCTAGGGCGGCAGCTGCCTTGGTACTTCGGCGTTCGTCCTGGATTAATCTCAGTAGCTTATTGCCACTTCTGGCTAATCTGATTAATATACACTTCATTAGAAATTCTTGTCGTATGTTAGTGGGCATAAGGCCACTTTCTGCCAGAGCGGTTTGTGTACTGGTCATAGGGAGTAAACTCAGCGCTGCTTTAGCACATACTGCAGTCATTGCGTCTAGATCGGTTGTCTCTTTTTTTGTCAGGTAGGTCATGAACGGCAGGACGTAGTCCACTTTCGACGAGAAAAGCGCCTTGACAATTTTAATGGCAGATGGTGGAGATATTCCCCAAGAGAGTCCGCACAGATTCTTGACTATGTTTACAACTTTAAGGGCTCGTTCTTTCAGCTCATTAATCTGCATCCTCCATCGACAGTTGTCTTCCAGATGTACTCCAAGGAACCGTATATCCGTGACTTGGTCAATTGTTTTTCCGTCTATCTTAACTACTACATGCTGTGCTCGACGCATATTGAAAGCCATTATTTTGGTTTTAGATGGTTCAATCTTAAGGCCAATTTTCTCCAATGAAGATACAATTGCTTTGATGCCACACTGAAGCTGAAAAACAGCAATGGGGTTGACTGTTTTGCCGTTTAAGCGAATCCACATGGCCCCGTCATCCGAGTACTGGGATAGGTGAAAGCCGTGTGGAACGCAATTTGCAATATTAGATATTGCTAATACAAAAAGAATCGGGGAAAGCACTCCACCCTGAGGGACTCCACGATCTCCTAACACGACACACCTGGAGGAGCTTCCCCCGCACGTAATAGACAGCGTGCGCTCGTGCAGATAGCTTGATATGATTTTGTAGAAACGGCAATTGGCGTCGATCCCCATATTTTGTAGAGATTCATGGACAGCTGTGTGTGTCAGTCCATTGTATGCGCCCTCAATGTCAAAGAATGCGGCCAATACATGGCCATTGTTCCGGCATGCCTGTTCAATATCTGTTGTCAGATCTATGACGTTGTCTTGGGGCGACCGTAGCGGTCTGTATGCTGACATACTATCTGTGAGAGCCGATTTAGCTTCTGACGCAGACATTAATCTTCGAAGAAGCATTCGCTCCAGAACCTTACCAAGGTGGGAGCATTTGACAATTACACGATATGATTTGATGTCTCCTGTTGGCCTACTCGGTTTCAGAATAGGAACCCCAACTCCAGATTTCCACTCCATCGGGAACACCCCAGACGCAAGTATCTCATTCATTTTGGTTAGCATAAACTTCTTGCCATCTTCTCCTAGAGATTTTAGTTGCTTGTTAGTGATTCCGTCAGGTCCAGCAGCACTTCTTGAATGTGCCATTCCAAGAGCCATTTCAAGTTCAAGTACGTTGAATGGTCGTGATAGCTTCGACGAAATTTGTTTATTGATATCGAATTCAGTTGACTTAGCAATTGGACATGGTGGTATGTCCGGCAGGGTAACCGTTTTTAATAGGTCGTTCAATGCTGAGCGCATATTGACGTTATTTTTCAGGCAATATGTTCCTAGTGGAGTTGTTGGTTTTCCAGATTCGGTAGCCTTAATCCACCGCCACACGTCTGTGAGAGGCGTTGTTTGACTCAATGTTGACACATACTTTTTATTCAGTACGTCCTGCAGTTCTCTTGAGTACGACAGTGCCGCTTTCCTAAGGGATTCGTACCGTACATAATCACTTAGAAACCCGTGCTTCTTAAATCGTTTTCGTGACTTGCTGATTGCGTCCAGAAGTCGAGCCAATTTCATGTTCGGTTGGGTAATTTGTGGGGGGACTCGTATGCGTTTAGTTGCTGCTTGATGTGCCGTTTTTACCAGTGTATCCATGTTGGTGGTGGTTGCGACGTTTGAGGATATTATTTTCCTATACTTTTCCCAGTCGGTTATTTGTGCAGTTCGCCATTTGTCCTTGTTAGTCTTCATATACAGAAAGCATCTACAGTGGTCCGAGATGAGTGCTACTGGTTCAATGTCCAGTCTGCTGATAGGGGTTAAGTTTTCACTAACAGCCACAATATCTAAATGAGATTCCACGAAACCACTGGAGTAATTGCGCATAAATGTTGGATTCCCATCATTCAATACAGTTAATGACAGTTTTTCCATTAGTTCAGCTATTGCTAATCCTCGGCTATCCATCGTCGGGCTTCCCCACATCGGATTTTTGGCGTTAACATCTCCGGTGATTATGATGTTTGAAATATCCTTGAGCGCGGCTAATATCATTGATATATCAACTTCTCTGTTTGGCGACAGGTACATTGTTACTATATTGAGAGTCTGTTGTTCTATTTTTATTTTGACACCTGATATTCTCGCACCTGGTATGTGAGGCAGCTCTAATCTGCATTGATGAATATCATTTCTAACCAGAATCGAGGCTAGAGAAGTTGATGAATTTATTATTGACGTTGTATCTCCATAAAATACGTATCCTTCAGCAATGCCGTTGTTTTTAAAATTGCCTTCGTTTAGGCAGATCACAGGCAGTTTATCTTGTATGCACATTTGCCGTAGTAGCGGCAGTGCCTTCGTGTGCCCCCATCCACAATTCCAGTGCGCAAGAAAGCTAGACATCTAAATGCTTTTGAGAGAGATGAACTCTAGGAAGCTCTCCAAGGCGCTTCCAGCCTCTAAGAGTTCTACCAACTTGGCCACCTCTGGGTTCTCCTGAAGCCACGGCATAATAAAAAACTTAATGCCTGACCAAAAAGTCTTAAGTTTGGCTGCTCTCTCTGCAAACTCAGATTTTGATTTGTGTGCCTTGTCTTTACTTAATTTCTGCCCTAGCTTTGTTGGCTTTTCGCTGTTTGGAGATGTCTTCTTAGATGTCTTTCCGATTTCGGGGACAACTGGAAGCTTGCAAACTACTTGTTCGCTACCGTCTGGCAGAACTTGAACTAGTTGACGTTTGACTACCCCTGCCCAACTGGTTTGTCCTTGCTCTGCGCCGAGCGTATTCGACTTTGTGTCAAGTTTGATTTCCGTAACCTTAACCGGAATGCCACATTGTCTGCCGATTACTTGAGTGTGTCGGATCTGTTGAGCCTTTGCCCACGTTTGGTACACTGGGCAACTTCTACTTCCAGACGGATGGCTCATGCGGCAGTTGACACACCATGTTTTACTACTGGTGCATTCCGCCATGATGTGGCCCTCTGTACCACATTTTTTGCAGAGTTTGCTGCCTTTGCGCTGACACGCGGCGGCTTTGTGATCGTAACGCAGGCAGATAACGCACTGCATTGTCGTTGATTTTAGAACTACGGTGTATAGCTCACCGCAGATATCCACTTGTTCTTTAATCTCTCTTTCGAAACGAATGTCCATCTTCGACGTGTTCCTCTTATCTAGCTGTGGGGTGCCGTCACCGCCTTCACTGCCCTTGACATTATATTGTACCCGTCTTACTTCTACGACTCCCTGCGATTGGAGAACTCCTGCTACTTCTTCTTCGGAAAATTGTGGGTGGACTCCATATATTCTTCCCCATAGTGGCAGTGTAGGTTTATTACATACGGCCACCCTTATATCGCCTAGCATTTGAAGTTTCTTTGATTTCTCAAACTCTTCCATTGTCTTGACCCATATCTCCAGCCTGTTTCGACTGTTAACACGAACATTTGCTCCAGGAACATGTGCTCTCACCGCCACGTATATTGGCAAGAACTGTTTTGATTTAAAGCCACCATCTAATTCAGAGCCGCCCTCGTCAATCGCCATGAGCTCGACGCAGTGTTGACCAAATTTTGATGTTGTTAATTTCGACGTTCGTTCTTCCGTGGATTTCTTCAACATGCGCTGACTGTCCCTCTCTGCAAGCCGCTGAGCTTTCATTCGCAACTTCTCTTCCTTCGTTGGAACGTGCACAACATCATCGTTGTTCATGAACTCTTCGTGCTCTGCACGTTCGCGCACGTCAAAATCGATGGTTGTGGCCTGTTCCTCTGTGGAGTTGACTGTTTGTTCGCACTGTTGTGATCCGCAGCCAATTTGACTATAAACAGCTGCAGGGTCTGCAGTAGAAGATTTCCCCTGCTGCGCAGGTGAATTGATCTTAGGCTTCGAGGGCGTTTTGCCTTGTGAACTTCCAGTCTGTGGTTCTTCTACTGGATCGTGCGAGCCTCCCGGAGGAGGCGTCGATTTATCCATTCTTTTCGGTTTCGGCTTTGGATCCGGCGAATGGAACTCGTCCGATTCGTCAGGTCCCGAATTTCTACACCGTTTTGTCGCCAGTGTTGCCTTTTCGGAAATGTGAGCTCAACCGTGACAAATATAGACAACACTATGATCTTAGACTGTTCGAGAAGCAGTGCTTGCTAGCAGCTCAAGTAAGTCAAATATTACTAGATGTTTGAATCTAATAATATCTGAGAGTAACACCAATGATTGAATCAAGACACACAGATTTGCCGTCAGTGATCGACGGGCGGACTCATTGAGCATGGCCCATTCTAATGAAGTCGTCAGATATCTGCTGGTATCAGTACAGCCACAATCTTCTGGGACTGTGGGACGCAAAGCATAAAAGTAGGTTTTTAGTTCTATACCTAACTCTCTCCTGGGCCGGCCGGCCAGTGATATTTCGCTAGGTTTTTTTGTTGTTGTTGTTGTTGCCTTATCCCGTCTGTGCATCATGTATCATCCTCCGTGCGACATCAATTCAATCTCGGCATGCCTTGTTGGCTGTATGTTGCCTCGTCATAGGCGAAGTCTATAAAAGTGTCATAGACAAAGTCTATAAAAGTGGCGAAGTAGGCAAAGTGACGCTGAAAATGATCACACACACACACAGATCATCCTATGCCTGATTGACTGTGCATTGAATATCGAGAGCGCAGAAGTGACAGACTTGAAACACAGAAGAGACAGACTTGAAACAGGTTGAGACTACTCGCCCGGAGTTCCCCGGAAAAGCCTGTTACTGCAGCTTCTGAAATGTGGCGCACAACCTTCTTGCGTGTTTTCCAACGCCCCGTCGCAAAGACCGCCTTGAATGTATTATAACCGATGACAGCAGCAGTAGCAGCAGCCCGTCGCGAGAGAGCGGCAATTTCGCATTCGTCTCACGCAAACTCGCTAGATGATTTACAAAAATTCGTTGCTAATAATTAACTCGCCTTCTTCGCGTGGTATTAGCGATTTAATGTTGTAACGCCGAGCTGATAATACTGATATGAACGATTCACGGATTACTTAATAATATCATGATGATTCGGTGGTTACTTAGGCGGCTCGCAAACATGTGAAAGCTCTGACAGACAACAAGACACGGCCACGATCAGTAGTTTCTCGACATCGATTTGATTGAAGCGCCTTAGAGTCAAAAAGCCCTCGTGTGGCTTGTGAAAATGCGTATTTCGGTCGTCGTCGTAGAGAGCAAAAAGACGTGTTAGTGCACACCAACTATTTGGGTTCGGCATATGAAGAACGGCGTAGACGTACGGTGCATCACTACAGTAACTGGCAGCTATCCACTGCGACGGCTTCACACAATATATGTATGCACGTTCGGACACGGCGTCGCCCCGCTTCGTCCCGATGTTAGGTCGCCAATTTTTTTTTTATTAGGCAAAAATATTTTTTTTTAATTTATATTATAAAACTGCTTCGACATTTTTCGTAATCCGGTAGCGGCGTTGCCTTGCTGGATGTGCATCGATAGCTGTTCGGAGAGAAATAGTCTTGAACGCCAGCGGAACCAAGGAAAGAGGTAAATGTACCTAGTACTAGGATTGATTGGCTACACAATAAACATGCCGTTAGTATTTACTCGTTAGCTGTGTCGAGTAGCAGGCTATTGATAGCACATTATCCCGAAAGTAGCATGCGGGAAAATATACACGTACGTGGGTGTGTTCGGTAAGGTATCTTGTATAGAAATGTATTTTGTCTTTCCTCAAGACCTACTTTTTTTCAAAGAGATCAAAAGATCGGGACACCATTGGGCTAAGTGTGCAGAGCTATAAAGAGACTTGGCCGATGTATATATATATATATATATATTTATATATATATATATATATGTATATATATTCTTTTTCTCCTTTTATTCCCAAACCCTTGTACCACTTTTCATAACGAGAACTTAAGCGTGTGAATGTATGCAGTTCCGCAAATAAACCATGTCTGAATTGAAAAAATTGAATATATATATATATATATATATATATATAGTGTTGAAGATTACATTTTTGTTGTTTTTAATATAAGTCTCTGACGTTTCTTTCTAGATAGCGGGGGTAGATATACATTTAAATAAAGCAATCGTTTTCATATATATATATATATATATATATATATATATATGCCTATCGTATGCATATCATGTAAACGCACAATTTCGCTGTAAAAGTTCTTCACAGCCTGGAAAAAATCGAACAAACTTGTATCGCAGCAGCGATTGTTGTTATTCTGGACTGTTATGTTGTCGTTGCATTATTGATCAGCCGTTATGGGTGTATTGTGACTCTATCTTTCTCGCTCTCTTTGTGAACGCTTTTATCCAGACGGCTCACAGGGAGATAGGCCTATGTGGAAAGATGATAACAGCGCAAGTTATGCTAGGTAGGTTTAACCCTTTGGTGGCGTCTTTCTGCTGGTGAAATGCAGGAAGCTGCAACCCCCATATGGACGATGACGTTGGACGAACGGAGGGGGGGGGGGGTTGCGAGGGCCGGTGGTACGACCTGTGGTGGATTTAACAACAAGTAGTGTCGGGACGGTAAGAGCCGAAAGGACCCCCGAAAGGCTACGAGGTTTTCTGACGATAGCGGCCGCCTCGATTGGATTTCTCATCGATCCTAAAACAATAGTCGACCGTAGTGGTTGTTAGTCAATCCTAAGGCCTGATATTGTGAGGCTGCCGCCGCCCACAATCACTAGACGGCCTACAGTTGCGTTCAGTGTTCAACGTTCAGGAACGTACGGGAAGTGCTATTTGGATATCAGTTTGGGAACTATGGGAACAACAACAACAAAAGCAACATTAAGTCCTATCTACATCGTTGGCAAAGCAATAAATTACTGGGCAACCGTAACAAATTCAAGAAACTACGCTAAATGCCCGTTACGTATACGCAATAAATCAGAAAATACGCCACTCAGTTAGGGTCGTATGTGGACCATGCTTCACGTCGCAGGCGATCGATTCACTTAAGGGATTGTCAAACACAAGCTAATGCTATCCTTAGTGTTTAGAGGTAAAATAAAGCTTCGTAAAGCCATTCAGTTGTCAATATTACTGTACAAAGCGTCATACTTGGCAGACTACGGCATCCGGCCCGCCGACAGGGACTATTTACAAACCCAAGCATCTGTTTAATGGCACACAGACGCATTTCTTTTCAACGGCCACCTCACGACTCATATGAATAGTATTAATGCGATATTCGCTTGACATAACGGAGGGATGGGTTTACAGAAACAGCGAGCCGAAAACCGTCTTTAAGTTTCTCGTTTGCTTGATGCACTTAGAGTAAAGGCTATCACAGTAATTCGTGCAAGGCCAGAGGCCAGAGTCACTGACTGCTCCGACTGACTAGGACTGCGCTCTAAGGCTCTAAAGCATTCGTTAGCAATGGACACGTTTGCTGCACTATATTGTGCTCGCACCAGTAAGCAGAAAAAGTACGTCAATATATATATATATATATATATATATATATATATAACTATATATATATATATATATAGTTATACAGGGTGTTCCTATTTGTGTGTCCAAAACGCTAGGGTATGGTCAAACTCGGTGAGAAGATCATTTTTGCCAATGGGTGGAAGCCGGGAAAACGTTTTGTTTAGGAGTGAGGATGAAATTTATAAAAGCAGTTATTCTGTCTTTTTTCTCCTACATAGTTGTGCAAAATCTACGTTTGAGGGAGAACCAGTCAGCGCACAAAGGAACCGATCATACCGGCGTGTTTGGCGGAAAATTCTGCACAATAAAGTATACATTACTAGCTTGCGTAGCAAAAAGCGAATAGCCAGATTAAAAAAAGTCATAAAAAGTCAAAATGTTCCGTTAACGCTTTTTTGTGCAACATCGTAATTTTTTCCATTACGACCAAAAATGCACGTCCAAAAGACTACTCTCAGGCAATAGCAGATTTAATGCCCACTACATTCGTACCAAAGTGATGGTGCTGCGTTACGTAGTTGCCAAGAAACTAAGCTTTTTCGACAGTCATATCGAAAGCGAAGGCATGCATACTTGCATAGGGTGTCCGAGAAAGTTAGGTACATATTTTGAGGTTTGGTAGAACTCAGCAAGAGAATATTTTTTTCTAATGGAAAGAGGGGGCGGAAACGTCTTGGCAAAATGCTACGGTTCTGGACGTGAAAACTTCAACGTGAAACATAACAACTATGACTGTCGAAAAAGCTTAGTCACTTGGCAACTACGTAACGCAGCACCATCACTT
Organism: Dermanyssus gallinae; assembly: GCA_003439945.1. Classification (NCBI taxonomy): domain Eukaryota; kingdom Metazoa; phylum Arthropoda; class Arachnida; order Mesostigmata; family Dermanyssidae; genus Dermanyssus; species Dermanyssus gallinae. Next base: position 424,644 of record QVRM01003147.1, on the reverse strand, counting down.
TGGTACGAATGTAGTTGGTATTAAATCTGCTATTGCCTGAGAGTAGTCTTTTGGACGTGCATTTTTGGTCGTAATGGAAAAAATTACGATGTTGCACAAAAAAGCGTTAACGGAACATTTTGACTTTTTATGACTTTCTGGCTATTCGTTTTTTGCTACGCAAGTTAGTAATGTACTCGTATACTTTATTGTGCAGAATTTTCCGCCAAACACGCCGGTATGATCGGTTCCTTTGTGCGCTGACTGGTTCTCCCGCAAACGTAGATTTTGCACAACTATGTAGGAGAAAAAAGACAGAATAACTGCTTTTATAAATTTCATCCTCACTCCTAAACAAAACGTTTTCCCGGCTTCCACCCATTGGCAAAAATGAAAAAATGATTTTCTCACCGAGTTTGACCATACCCTAGCGTTTTGGACACACAAATAGGAACACCCTGTATATATATATATATATATATATATATATATAACAACGTAACAGTGGACACAATTAAACGAAGCAGAATGGTCTTCCGCCTTTTTCTTTGTCCCACAGCAACTGCCATTCCCAATTGGGGACGTACTTAGGTAATCGTTAAACCAAGCAATCATTGTAAATCCACACACACACACGTAGCCACATGCATGCTGTACGCACCCTGTGCCAACTCTGAAGCCAAGCTCTAATTTCGTTAGTAAACGTGCATTCTATCCGATTCAGCGGCAGGCGTTCTCCGCCGATAGTAATGGCTTCACCGCCCCATAATACGCCTGTTGATGGTCGGTCACCGACGGGCAGCCTTGCCTTCGCGGGCTATTAGAATAATATGGCCGGACGCAAGCCAGGGGAGCCGTGCACGCACTCCAACATGCGGCGCTGCGGCAGACCACTAGTTTAGCGAGGCAATTTCGCGAACCGCGAGTCACGGCGTACCGTGCACTGTGTACATGGAGCAGGCTGCACTATGCGATATGCAGCAAGCAGCACTGCCATACGATAGTTAAGTACGCTACCACGCGGCTGTACAGGCCGAAATCAAGGGATTCGTCCCCCCACCCTACCCAATCCCTCTTCCCATATATGTCTCTCTCCTTCCCCTCTCTCTCGTTCTCTCGCTATCCTCATTATCTCTCTCTCTCTCTCTCTATATATATATATATATAAATATATGTAGATTTAAATATATATACTTCTGCCTTATCGCTGACGCGGTTATCCCCCGGGGCAATTGCTTACCGATGAATATTGGGGAGGCATCGCAACCACCTCCTCCGTTGAGCGCCGAAACGAAAACGAAGCCCTAAGGAGTGTGTTGTGTCGTGGTTTTTTTCTTTGTCCTGGTGGTTAGTCGTCGTGACAGGTAGTATAGGTCTTAGCTCAATTCGAACACCTCGACCAGGAGGCCAGAAGCTGCCTATCGCCAAGGCAAGAAGGGCCAAGGCCTGCCTATCGAACTTGTTGCGGCATACCATCGTTAATCTAAGCTAGGCGACGAGACCATACCTTGTTTTGCAGGCATTGCGGAATATCGCAGCCGCAGTCGGGTATTTGCACGTGGCAAGCAGCGACCACTGTGAGGCGGTAACGTGACTACTTCGCGCTCTCTGTAAACCCGCTGCCGGAGCAAGAGAGACTTCCCAGTAGTTCCAGCCATTTTGAGGAAGAAGCCGATGGCTGGTTACTGATTGCATTCCAGAGCCCGTCATTCGCCGGCAATTTGTTCGGGATGAATGAACGAGAACGCCTGCTAGATGGCGCATTAATAATTAGCGACGTTTTGCGGGCAGGAGCTACGGACGTGCGTACGAGGGCTGCGCCGTTGACGTGCATACTCGACGGCGCCGTCAAATATTTATTTCCACAGCATCGAGTTATGTTAAACGAGGATTCGTTGAGTATGAGTGAGGTCAGATCCAACGAATCCTGGTCGAGCCAAGCCACGAAGGACCAACGACGATCGACAAAATGTTTCTGCTCACAGCTCGTACCGAATACAACTGTGTGAGGCCACAAAGTGAGGCCACCGATCAATCTTCAGAGGAGTTTGCTGGACATAACAGTTCTATGCCTTATAGCTAGTAGGCATCTAAGCTATGTAGAATGGGAATGCTTGTGCACCTCTATCAAATATTGGTTCGCTGCAAAGCTGTTTGTATGTGTTACTTGTATGAAGGAACATACTTAGCTGACGTTGCTGAGGACGCTGTCAATTCACAGCAATTTGTAGTGCTGGTAATTTAACGACCGTTGTCATAGAGGGGAGGGAGCCCAGGATATAAAACCGGCGGTGCGCAAAGCAGCCTACATACTTGTATACACACTAGTACGATCCTACGCACTTTTAATCCAACCGTCTATAATTTTAAAAAGCTCATGCTGACTATAGTGAAAATACGCATCATATGGGTTGACTTTAAATTGCGTTTGAAGCAAGTCGCGCAACTGCAACATGTGAAAGTCTCTAGTGACAGCGGAGTAGGACAAGTGGTGTGCTGTGATTAATTTTTTGACGGTTTAACAAAACCAAAGCCAAATAAGATGCGGTTCACGGAACTAATGCACTGGCATGCAGCACCATCACCAAATAGGTTATCTCTTTTAAAAGATATTGTACGGGCACCGGAGATGCACTATGTTCTGGACGGCCAAAGACAGCTTTAGGTGAGAAAATAGTGCCAACAATAGTTTTAAACTGGCGACACACAATTTTGATGACTGACCGCTAATTGAAACTGTCCTGCTGATAGCTGCGCAGATGAGATGGGAACTAGCTGCGATGTAGTACATCAAAATTGTGTCAGCATTTATGCATTGAGAAATTAAAGCAAACTGGCTACTGGCCTCCCACAAGAGCGAAAAACACCTTTTCTGGAATGCAATCGGGTGTTCAATTAGTACGCAACACTCTTGGACTAGCTGAAGAAACGCATCATAGCGCTATGGTTCGCGACGCAGAAGAGGACTGTGCTGTTTGTTTCATCAGGCGCCAGTAACAGGACATTTTGCCGTAGTCAAATTACGCGAACTAAAGTGGCAAATCGTCGAGCATCCTCCATATATATCCTCCATCCTCCGGACCCGGCCATGTGCGAATAATATCTGCGTTGGACTAGACGTGTTTCGCAGAGACTATACTAAATGACAAAATGTACGTAATCTTTGTGCCTCTATTGCTTGCATTCCAAGCTACGAGTTTTTTTTATCAATATATATATATATATATATATATATATATATATATATATATAGCGAATCGATGGGAAAATCGTTGACCGCGTCCGTGTTCGAGTGGGGGAAGAGACCAACCGGCGGCTACAGCAGCAGCAGTGGTAAAGATAGTCGTAGTAGTAGTAGTAGTAGTAGTAGTTGTCGTAATGGTACTTGTCGTAATGACTTAGTTCGCCTGAACTTAACACATCTAGTCAATTATAAATGAGTCGACTACGAAAGCAAATTATTCTTCCCTTACTCGTTCGAATCATCCGCGCGGATTTCGTAATAGCCTACATAACGCACACACGCAGTTGATTTGAGCCGTCTGGACAGCAGATGAGAGATCCAAGACTCCGCCTCACCGAGTAAAGAAACAGGGGGAAAGGAGGGAGGGAGGGAGAGAGAGAGCGCGAGTAGACCCATATTGAGGGGCGAGAGCAGGAGCGAAAAGCTCGAGAAGAAATGTCAGGATGTCGTGGACAGTGCGTAGAAGGACCATTGCCTGAGCAGGACTTCAGGTTCGAGCTATGCACCGGGCAGACGACTGGCTCTGAGAACTACAGAAGCAGCAGCAACAGCACTGGCCGCCGCAACAGTAGCGGCGGCGCGGAGTTGCCCGACACCCGGGAAAGAGAGAGAGATTTAGAACAATTTATGAGAATGACCATTTGTCTTTTCCTTATCCGCGGCCATTGTCTATTCGCCTGTGTATCTGTGCGTGCGTTTATTACGATGCTGTCCACTGTTCTCCTCGACTTGGTTCTTCTTCCTTTTGCTTTTCGTTCCGACACTGGCACCTGTTCCCCAACCCACGGCAAGCCCCCATACAGGGTTACAATCCATAGGCTTCTGGGGCTTCATGTGTTTCTCCCCCCCCCCCGCGGGCCGTCATCTGACGTCCTTCGCCGTTGACGTGAGTCGTCGGCATCATGTCGGTGACGTGGCTTTTCAGACTCGAGTTCGCCTTCTCCTCGAACAAGTTAGACACCTGGTTCTAGGCATTGCCGTTGTCGTCGATCATCTAGCGTGTGCCGAAGCGTTGCCGGTAACGATAAACTCCCTCACATGGGAAATGGTGGGAATGGTGGGAGAAGAAAAACTCCCTCACATTGTATGACGCTTCATCTTTGTCTCCTCTTTTTTGCTTTCTTGTTCCCAGTTCCAGAAGACAATATATATATACATACGCAAGTACCTCATTACAATTAAAAAGCAAGTTTGAGGCCTGCTTGTGATATGTTATTCCACTCTTTGAAGTCAATACACACATATATTTGTCTACTTAACACAGTAGGAATTAAAACATACAACAAAATGTTTTGTCAGAACATTCATGTCTAGCTTCTTACATATTTTTTGGAGCACATATATATATATATAAGCACCTCGTTCACGTATAAACCTGATTGCGGCGCATATATATCAGGGTGTTCGGATAATCTCATCGAAAACGGGGTAACGTTAATCTGGGTATGAAAATAAAATGCACGATTGTAAGAGAACGCATTACTCAACTAAAAAAACTAAGCATATTAGCGCATTCCGGAAAAAAACATGCATCGTATAAAATATAATTGGTCTTAGCTAGAGCAGGAACTCGAAATCATATAATTTTGCATACTCTTCTTAATATCACAATAGTTATGCTACTCAGATCACGTAGAACCTCCCAAATGCGCCGATGTATTCGGTTTTTCAATTGAGTAACGCGTTCTCGCGCAAATTTTATACACTTACGTCAGACAGCATACCTATATCACAGCTATACGAAACACTTTTTTCCGCTTTCTTTTTTCACTGGCAAAAATATTTTTTTTACAAAGCCTGACCTCCCTCGTTTTTAGATGCAAACAGATGATCAAACTGGTTCTTGATACCCTCAAAAGTTTCGAACTATTCTCATTCTAAATAATTCTGATGTGAACGATGATAACATTAAAGAAGCAAGGTTAAGACTATGAAGTGGGTGGAATGAGACGTCTCACAAAACAGCCAGTAAATTGCAGCCACAGGTGTATGCGGGCGGGGGTTCTCATGGCGGAATATGACTTCTCTACGAGTTCACAGTTCAGGGCGCCTTTCGAAGATCGTTTGCTTTAAATGGCCTTGCAACTGATAGTACTTTTTACTGTTAATCGTTTAGTGGAGCCTTAGCGGATCAACATCCAGCCTCTGGGGTCGAGTCCCACACGGCTTGAGAGGAAGAACATGGAGTCGCTTGGACAATTTCTTATGAGGTAGTTTTTTCATTAGTGGAATTTACCGTTTTCTGGTGTCATGGTGTGAGGTCTGTAGAAATCACAATTTTTCCCTACTAAGGGCTTCGTATACAATCCTTTATGGTAGTGAAAAAGCATAACTAAGTTAACAGAAGTAGCGCATCTGGCACACCATATAAATAAAAGCCATCTTGCTTTTAATTAGGTATTTGATTTATAAAATGTATACTAACTCTAACCCTGCTTAGAGCTGGGTTACGGTTAGTATTCATAGCTCTGCGTGCGCTCGCAGTAAGCAGTGAATTGCAGCACGGTTTAAGGAAAGTAGAAGTGTCCTAAGTAGGCTTACTCGTATTTGTGATCCATGTTGCAGAAGTGATGTCAATATTTTTTATTGCACTCCTTTTATGGTCAATAAAAGAACGTTTCAATCAAGTCACCTTTATTAAAACATATATATATATATATATATATATATATATATATATATATATATATATATATAATATATATATATATATATATATTTATTTTATGTTATATATATATATATTTATTTTATGTTATATATATATATATATATATTGTCATGTTTATGTTATACGGTTACGAAGGATTAACAAAAAGCAACGCAGAAGCGCTGCCCCGAACGGAGGCGGCGTCTGCACGTTGTTTGTCAACATCTTGACGTTCTTCGTCCAAAAGCAGATGCTAGATGGTAACCGGATTTTTTTTAACCGGTTTAACTGAGTACCAAACTTATGGATTAGGTGCCTGGTCGGAATGCCCGGAGCACAAAGGGCTTCGAATGCAAGAGCGTAGTATTCGTTGGGATATCCGATTAGTGAGTACTTGTTTAGCTTGTTGGCTCTCCTACGCAGAGGTTCTGAGATGCACGAAAGATCGGCTCTGCTGACGGTCTTATGAATAGAGACAAGCCTAAGGCGTCTCCTTGCGCGGATGATACACAATAGGCCGTGATGTTCCAGTTTATTGACAGGCTAGCCATATTGGCACGTGCGGTACGATGGTGGCATCACTCAGCAATATGAGGTTCGTGCGGAGACAACAATGTTTTTTAAATCAATTTATGCCATAAGGAGATGCGCTTATTTTGCCTTCACCCCCATACGCCAAGCGATCGGTGAACGTAGCCCTTAGTGAAATGCAGCGTTGACTCTGCTGGTTATTGGTGCAAGTGAAAAATATTTTCTTTCGACTGAATAATAGCTCCATGCATTGGGGCTAGTTTCGTACAGAGAAAAATAAAATCATGTGCTGTTAGGATAGAACAACTGATAGAATAACACATGTTTAAGATACTTGACATTGGATGCAAATATTTGTTTATATCCAACGTGTCGTATTAAAAGGAACTTACGCTAATAGATGCCGTGGACCCTATTACTGGCGTTTAAAAACATAGTCGCGTCCTATGTCACTGCTTATATTATGTATAAGTGGGGCCAATAGGAGTAAAGTCATATGCAGTACCTAAACGTATATATATATATATCAATACGTTATAGAAGAATACATGTCCTATGACTAAAAGGATAACCGAATACACTGCAGCGCATTTCAATAAAATAACTGTTTCAGCGAGATTTAAGGGGCGCAGAAAGTTATTAAAATATCCAATTTTAAGACCTCTTCATCTCGAGTAGTTCCACGCATGTTCACGCAGCGCGTAGTGGCAATGCATGTGTGCAGCACAGTTAGCCACACTGAGTTCATTTACGTCTAATAGGTGTAGTGCCTGTTTTAGTCGCCAGGGACAGAATGTGTAGGCGCAGAAACAACGAAGACAACGAAGTTAATTTAGAAGGGGCACCGGCACAATTTATTGCTGCTGTGTAAATTTTTAGACGACTTCTTCTTCTTTGAAGAAAAAGAAGAGAATTTTACCACTTGCTTCCAGCTAAATATTAGTGTCCACACACCGTAAGCCACGCGAAAACGAAATTCAATCTCGAAAACTGTGGCCGAACAGACGACTAGTTTAACGAAGCGCTCAGCTATATGCACGATACAAGATCGGTGCGTTCGGTGCGGTGTCTTTGCGGTTCCATGTGTCACATGATTGCTGCAGCTATAGTAGTATTTCATCGTTCATCCTCATCAACACCGTACGGGTAATCCACGAGGCGCTTTTGAGCTAGCCGGATTGAAACCGGCCGATGGTGGACGATGGCTGGTCGCTAGACACAATCATTGAACATTCGAATTTTTCTGGCATGGGTTATTCGGGTCCTGGCCGCACGTAGCACCCCGGTTCGAAGGGTAGTGGCCTTGACCAAACGGAACTTGACCGTACGAATACCCCGTCCCGCCATAGCCACCCTGCTGCTGAGGCTGTTGCTGCTGCTGCTGGGTTGGCTGCTGAGGACACTGAGTGTATGGGCATTGCGTGTACGCGCCCTGCATGTACGGACTTTGCGTGTACGGGTCGTGGCCGGAAGACGTAGGTGGGCCGTATGGCTGAGGCCCGACGCCATACGGACCCCCTCCTATTCCGTACGGGCTCTGGCTACCATACTGCTGCTGCTGCTGTTGTCCTGGCATGTATGGGGAGCTTGGACCACCGTAGGGACACGGCATGCAGGGCCCCGGCCCACACGGCATGCAGGGCCCCGGCATGCAGGTGCCCGGGCCGCCGGGGCCCGGCATCGCCCCGCCGGGGCCTGGCATCTGCCCGCCGGGAAACTGGCCAAACTGGTTGTTCATTCCGCCGGGTTGTTGGCCCCGCTGGCGCTGCGCCATCAGAAGAGCCCGAATCGTCGTCGCGATGGGCGAATTTTGCAACAGACGAGCTATCGGCGATCCTGCAAACTGCGATCCGGCAGACTGCTGCGATCCGGCAAAGGGCGATCCGGCAAAAGGTGATCCGGCAAAAGGTGATCCGGCAAAGGGCGATCCCGAAAACGGCGACCGCGGCGGGGAGTAGGGCGATTGGGGCGGCGGCTGGGGCGGCGGCGGCTGCTGTTGTTGCTGTTGCTGCTGCTGCTGTTGGTACGGGCCGCCCCGCGGCATTTGAGGGTTGAACATTGCCGCGCCTCAGCTGTCGTTCGACCTTAGACCGTTGGTGGTGCACTCTGCTGGCGGTCGTGCGCTGTGGTCGTTGGCGTCGTGGTTTTCCGCCGCGGACGAGCCCAACCTGCAGCGTCGGTGCAGCGTCTCTCCCTTTGTCGAATAGCCAATATCTCTTCCTTTGTCGAATAGAAATAGAATCGGGGAGACCGGACCCAGCCCGTTCGTTACCTTGCCGGATTGATGGATACGTCGACCGACGTAGCTTCTGCCTTCGATGCCTAGCAGACGCCTGATTTCGTTGTTTTCAAATATTGAATTCGGTATTAGCAGATTTGTACGACAATGCGCGCTAGTGAGACTTGAATTTAATAGCTCTGTACCTTCATGAGCGCGTGTAAGTTCGTTTGCATCGGTGCGCAACATTTTCGAGTTCTACGCATGAAGCCTACACGACAGAGGCCATCAAGCAAGTCTTGCAACCAAACTAGTTTGAAAAACGGATCATACATCCCGGGGGACATGAACGAGCACAAATAAGCTTCAAATGTCATCTACATCCTGCTATGATTAATATAGGCCCCCGCAGCCAACCGACAGGGTTTAGAGGCTATACGCGCAAGTTGCTCGTGTGTGGCCAACTCACACGTGACAACTGGCGCTCCGTAACGTATCAGTGTCTTGCTTGGCTTAGCGGCATGCCTTAATTGTGTTTTTTTAATTGCGTATAGTACTGTGTTGCCCTAGACTAATAGACAACTGACAATGCAATGAATAGTCTACTGGATTGCGCAGGACTATGGCGATTAAATTGCACAATAATATGGGCCGAAGTCAAACGAAAGTCGAACAACACGGGGCAACGGGGTTCAAACAAATGCAACGAAGTGCGAGCAGTACAAATGACTTAAAAGTAGACAGGGCAATATCAAGACCCGAAAGACAGTACAACATATACGGGGGTTTTAAACATGTAACAAATAAAGGAATCATGTGTTAAATAATTAGCGATTTTTCGTGGTCCACGAAAAACTTCTAGCAATGTGACGAATTACGCGCGACTTGCAATACATTTCTGCAAAATCTTTAAGAAATAGAAAAATCATGTTTTTTTCTTAAAATTTTTAAAGGGATTATGGGGATTTAGACAGTACAACACAGAGATCTTTCAAAAATATCTATGTTTACCACAAGCGCTTACGCGGTCGTTTCGAGCGCGTCTTGGCTACGTTAGCACTGCCACTACAGTAAATAAATTACGCCTGGCCGTCTAGTTGTGCACATCTTGTAATCGTAATAGTAGTTGTAGTAATAGTAGTATTAACAGTAGAAGGGGAAGTGTTGAGTGACAAGATGGGCGAAGGTTTTGCTCCCGATAAAAAAAACATCGAGAAACCCAAAAATAAAGACTGGGAGAAACGTTAAAATAAAAACTATGACCACGATCATACTGCGATGCATTTGAATTAGCCTGAACTGGTCTAACGAAGTCCAAGTTTACTAGTTGCAAAGGCACAAATTGAGGGCGCCCAGAAAATGAACATCAGCAAGTTTAACCGAAGGTGGTTCTCTAGCAGGGAGATAACGAATGCCTCAACGACCGTGTTCAGCTGCTGTATTTTGCCAAATTCCAGACAACAAGAGTTCACCGACATGACATTAAACGACCTAAAATGACGGTCTTCTACCCACACTCGAGAGAAAAAGTTAAGTTATAGTTATAGATCTCACATTCAGATGTGAAAAGTGAATAAAGATATATACAATATGTGTATCAAGAAGCGAGAGGGAGACATTCCGCTAGCACCCTAGAACAATTTTATAACAGTTGAAATTGACGAGTGCGTATGTAAAGATTGTGGAGAGTGCAATATCGGACGTTACCACATACTCACCCGCTCGTTCGTTGACTTGGGAGACATTCCGAGACCGGCATGGCGTGTTTGCAAAATGGACCTCGGCAAATTTCGCGCCGACATAAAAGTACCGATACACGGAGATACTTGCCAACCTGAGATTGCGCCATTGGTGCCGGGGAAGGCATGCAAGCCAGCCTTGCTTTCTCGGCGGGGCATGACCCGTTGGCCTCTCCCGCCCAAGTACTGGTAGACCAACTAAATCGCGGACTTGAGACGTACATGTCAACGCGGCGAGTGCACGCCCGTGCTAGAACAAGAGCGGAAAGGGCTACAAGCCGCGAGAAAGGCTTTCATGAAGGCCATCAAAATCGCTCACGAAAATGAAGCGAGCCTAGCGAGGAAGTTAAAAACAGCATATGGGGTAACCCTTTAAGATTGTTGGATGGACACAATAATCCCCAGCGCTCTCAAAGACCCAGCAGTAAGCGCGGTGAAGCGAGCTTACCAAGCCACACCGATCCCATCCGCCAAGAGCTAGATACGAAGGAAGAAGACATACCGTTAATCACGTAACGGTAAGTTATTATTAACATATTGTTAATAATAACATACATATGTAAATAGCTACTGCTATAATATTCGTAAATAAATAGTCACCTAACGGCATTCGGTCCGGATGGAGCCCCGGCAAATGTATAAAATAACGACAAAAGCTTTTACAAAAACAAACGAAATTACTAAGCATATGATGAACACTCTCAGTCCTGCCGAAGAACACGTGCGACATCCCATGTTGGTGGCTAAAACTACAGCGTTGTTCGCTGCCACGACCTAGATATCGTTTACACTGCACACAGATTGCAACCAAATCTCTTCCAACACAACAAATACTGCTGTTACAGATAATAGGGGCTTATCAAACCGACGACCGAGGGCACCTTAGCTACGCTGAGCCTAACAGACACGATCGTATGGGTCCTCACGGCTCAGGAGAGATACGTTCTATGGGCAAAACGCCACGAGTGATAATACCCTGCAAGGAATTACGAAACTCCAATGGTAGCAGGATAAATGGGTCAACCTTCTACGAATGCCCGAATTAGAGGCCCTACCTCTAGCATAGACAATCAGATAGAGGCTACTTAGACGGAGAAATTATTTATTGCGACGACTTTCGGGCGTGCTAGGTTAGACTTGGCAGGATAAGTTCGCCAGCGGGCATTTCTTATAATGACCATGATAAATGCACACTCGAGCATAGAGTCTGGCGCTGATCCCGGATCGAAGCTAGAAGCTAACTCGAGAGTAAAGGAGCGGCTGGCATAAGAGGCATGGTGCAAATTAAGCTAAGTTTGAAGGCGAACTGGATAAATATTAAGTTTAGCCTCGAACGAATACTTGGGAACAACGAGAACACCGCCCGAAAGAGGGTGAATAACTATATAGCAGATCGTCTTTAAAAATAAAACTACCTCGTATTGACACACATAACTGAGAACCCAATAATTACAGCCATCAACGAGAAAGGCAAAGCTCGACCAGTGTATTTTATTACTTAGAACATTTTAAACCCAGCCTACAAATTTAAACAGCTTACAAAATTTACCGCATTGACAACGCCGGACATATTGAGATATGTAGGGCTTCCCCAATTGTTTGTGCGGCAGCGTAGCCGCCTAGTATGTGAACTTAATTTTTCTATAAGTCCTTTAGTAAATAAGTAGTCAGGCCCTGGACCAAAATAACGTTTATCCCACACGTTCATCCGTCCCAAATCTTGTATCATAGCTATCTGAAAATAAGAGAAAGAGAAAACTCAATTGCAGTTGCTCATAGATTCGATAATAATGCTCATAGCGTCTTCAGCTAATGTTCCGGATACTGTTTTGATTAAATAAAGATTAACGTTCTTAACTTCTTTCACTCATTAGAAGTCTAATGGAAATCTCAATTTGATACCGCTGTTGAGTTCAACACGATGGTTGCGGTATACAACCGGCACAAGGCGTTCATCCATAGTTGTCGCCTGTAGAAACAACTGAAGCATATGGTAAATTAGTTCTATTTTTATTGATTCCTACTTCCTGTAATACTTATTACAAAACGAAGATAAAATAAAATAACATTACTAATAAATGGTAGCCAGAAAAACGTCCATCTACCCGTATTAGTGCTGTCGTCATGTGGTATTTGTTGCGTATTATTATTATGAATGTTCTTATTGCTGCCACTGCTGCTACTGCTGCTTCGCTTGTTTAACCGTTCGTTTTTCGCTGTTATTAAGATGACGGTCAACCGGCCAAGGCGAGTTCCACAACTACCCTTTCCTATACTACACATAATTAGCAAAATAACTTGCCTTGTTGGGAAAGCCGTGTTTCCCTCTCTATGTGAAAAGGTTTCCCCCTACCCCCCCGCCAGCGTCCCTCCAAGCGCTGAATGGAGGGGCTGTCTTTTCGGCTTTCTGACACAGCCTCATTAGATATAGTAGTAGTGGTGGTTGTGGTAGTCGTGGGGTGTACCGCGCCATCCAAACGCAGCGTCTCTATTGATGCGGCGTACTGAACTAGCGAGGTTGATCAATTTGCTTGACTACCGTGGGTACCGTCGTTCGCCTATACGGCCACCAAGACCAGGACCAACAACGCCGCCAACCCTTCGAAGAGAAACGCCAAACATTCGCTGGGGGGGGTCGTCAAGTTGACTGATGTTCGATCGCGCGAGTGCACACCAAGTACATGATTATATGTATATATATACATATAAATATATGTATATATATACATATAAATATATATATATTATATGTATATATATATATATATATATATATATATATATATATATATATATATATATATATATAACATATAATATATATATATACATATATACTGGCCAGTTGCCTGACTTTCGGACTCCACCTCAGCCTTCATCCACCGTCGGGTTGCCTCGCATCTGACGGTCAAGCAATCGGCGAACACATTGCAGCCGTAGGGCGTGCGGGCATAGGTATTACATGGTCGCGTAAACACCATGACGGTATGACGTTTTCTCTGCCATCTTTTACGCTGCCGTCGGGATAGAAAAACCACTTAACGTCTCACCCAAATGCCGAGAAAAAGATATCCATGTACGACATAAAGGCTGTTTGCAGGAATCTCGAACACCAATGTTTAATGCACACACCTGCTATTCTGTAGCAGTGGGGTGGTAACTTTCAAACCGACTTACGAACGCTAGATGGTCTTCGACGAAAAACCTTGTCATGTCCCAAAGTAATAGGGCTTGTGTGGGTGGGGCGTCTTGACCGATGATAAACGGCGCACAAATTCACTAAGTATTACGCGCCGGCCTACCTAAGGACTCGATAGATGTTTGAGGATTAAATTGACATATTTATCGACAACGAGCAATAAGTCTCTGCCGATTCGAAGCACCTTCAGAATAGCTAGTGCACTGATGTTGTTGATTGAAGGAGTGTCGAAAAAGGAGGGCAAGGAGTGAAGAAGATTAGACAATATCGTGCCACAGGCAACTTAGCCCATTACGAGCCTCTAAAATGTGGTTGCCAGAGCGTTAAAAAAAGTATTGAAAAAAGGAAAACAAGTAGAGATTGCGCTGATGTTGTTCATTGAAGGAACATCGAAAAAGGAGAACACGGAGTGAAGAAGTGTCGAAAAAAGGAGAACAAGGCGAGATTGCGTGCCACGGATGCGCAAGCATGCGCATTCACAAGTAAAAAAGAAAAGACGACAGTCTGAGAGTGCTGAGACATCACCACCGTCCTCATGATAGTCAAAATGTGTGCGTCTGATGTGCCCTCTAGGTCATAAGAACAAAGCTGGTCAAAGCCAGAGTTCGGCTTGAGTCAACCAATCTCGCTCGTCGGTTGCTACTAAGTATCGCGCGAGGACAGTACAGTCGTGCAGGCATTATTGCCCAGGCACTTGCCTGCCTGTTCAGAAAATTATAAGAACCATACGCCTGATAACCTGCTTCGATGTACTTTAAAGTGGCCACGAAATGAAAAACGAGTAAAAACGCAACGATTTTTTGACACAAAAATGAATTTAAATACTCTGTTCCATCGTGCGTCAGGTGTCAAATTTTCACGGACGATTAATATGAAGCTGGACGTTCAAATTTCAACCATTGCGGTTGGTGCGACGTTTCGTACTTTTTCACTTGGACCGCTGTATGACAAACTAGTCAGAGCCGGCGGTGGCGTATTCTGCAGTGTTCGGCGTGTTTAGCTCGGCTGGACAAAATGGCTTGGTTCCTGTGTAATGAACGATCGTGCACGCTCTCGTCTCTGCACGATTTGCACGAGCTCTTAGGTGGAACGCAGGACGTTTCTGTTGCGTTACCATCTCCGTTGGCAACGCTCGCAGACAAGCGGGCTGCCCTTAACGTTACGTTAGCTACCTCAGGGACCTATCCAGCTTTCGTTCTCTTGCCCCCTCTCTTTATATCTCTCCCGCCCTCTCCCCCCTCTCTCTCTCTATCTGGTGCTCCCAGCATTGCAGGCGTTGTACAGGTCTGTGCAATGTCGTGTAAGGACGCTATTTACCACGTAGCTCTTCCGCCTGCCTCGCTAGTTAGCTAATCTGTAGTTGCTCGCTAGGCCTGCATTTGTGTCCGGTGCGTGTCGTTTTCTGTGTGCATCGAGAAGCAATAATTACCGGACGTTCTCGGAATAAATGAGATTAAGTAGGAAATCTGATATGCGCTACACATATGTACGAGTCCATAGAGATGTAGTTTCCCGGCCTTGAGTCTGTATAGCAAAGCGTTTAGTCAGCAACGGCAACGACCGTCGAACTTGCTTCGACGCATGTCGGCCATAAAAAAGACGTTAATAGATGATAACCTGTTCCACGGAAAAGGTAGAGAATTTCTGTATTTATTTTGAGACACGAAAATTCCGACGGAAGCCCGCACGCGCGTTGGTCTTCTACTCACAGCGAACGAGCACACAAACAAGCCAATACGAACGGAATACAGGAAGCAAAATGTTTATATTGTATTGTTGTTTGCAAACACTATATATGCAGGGATCCTACCACTCTGCACGGAAGAGCTGCTAAACGGAAAGGTCAAACCCAATGGATGTTAAGAACGTTTCACGTGTTTGCCGTGGAACTGCCAAGTTTTGCTTTCGCTTTAAGAAGTGTCTTCATGTAAGTGTTTCGTCTGCTGAGGCCTGCTCAGACATACCGGTGTTTCCCCCTTGGGCGTGATCCTTACGCAACCCGCCCGTGTTCTGCTCGAGCAGCACCCAGGCTTACACTTATCTTTTTGAGCCCATGCTCGATTAGGAAGTATGTGACACCTCCTTCCGTGTCTAGGTCCAAGGAGGGTGAATCGTTTTTGTAATAGAGCATTTGTGCTGGACAAAGGACCAGTTGCTTTAGAAGGGCAACAGGGCTTGCTATGTTAAATCCATGTGTAGGACTAATATGATGTAGAGGAGAAAATATGCATTGCTGATAGTTTGGTTTACTTAAAGGTAGCTATACACGCTACTCGTGATTAGGAGATATATATATATATATATATATATATATATATATATATATATATGAACCGAAACGCCGACCACCACTCCGAAAGAGCTACGTATCGACAGTCCCATATATTTCAACCTTATCTTTCCTTTGTCGATGGAGCACAATATCCTCAAGCAGGGACGGGAGGGCAGGGCAGGCAAAGCCTGGCTTCTATAGAAGAAGGGCCATTCAGTGCGCGTGTGTCGGTTTTTGGTCTGCTCTACGTTCTCCCGTGTAGACGTGTGTGCGTGTCCCTACGTGTGTTGACGGCTTGGCGAGGCATTATTTCCCAGGTGTATCGTCGGCTTTATGGAGCCGCGGTCTATATCTCGTGCACGCCAACATGGAGGGGAGCCAAGTTCGAACGCGGCGTATCCCGTCTCATTCTCGTGGCTTTGAAAGTGAAATCCCTGCTGTGTAGCTACCGTCTCACAGCAGTTCGTCGATCCGTAAGTGGCTGTGGCAGTGTCAGCTATGGCTGGGGGCGATTAAACCTAGAGCCGGTCTGTTCCTCTCTCTTTCTGTCTCTCTCAAGCTTTGCACCTATCATCCCCTTCTGTGTCGTTCAAGCGTGTCGGCCCAGCTGGCGGAACCGACCGACGAGCGCCAACCACGTGACCGTGTTTGTGTGTGGAAGACCAGCTAGATATCTTTTGCTGGTCTTCAGTAGGCTGAAGGCAACTCCCCTGGGACCCCGGCGTACGAGCGCCCTCATTGCCTCCACAACCTTGCTGCATACGGCTACTACGTCTGTAGCAGACTACTAGGATTACTTCTGCTACTAATACCGCTACAGGTGTTACTACTACTACTACAGTTATTATTTCTACCACAGTCGTTGCAGCGCGGTTGGGCTGCACCAGAACCCCAGCGAAGCCAAAGGGGCTGCAGCAGCAGCATCATCAGAACCAGCGGGCGGGCGAGCGTTGTATAGATAGCCCTTGCTTCAAAAACTTCCACCTATTTCGGCATAATTGGCCCTCTTTGGCCACATTGCTTTCTTCTGCCTACGCGCACGTAAGGCTCTCTCTCTCTCTCCCTATCTTTCAGCCTCCTGTCAGTAGCTGGTGTAGCACTCGTCGTAGTGGTTCTTCGTTCTTCTTGGGGTTTTCACCTCCTCCGCTCCGTAATTCAGCCACCGCCCCCGGTTTCCACGGAAGCCCACGTCATCTCGTCTTCGGTGGGCAGCCACTCCGTTTTGACGACGTGATTCTGCCACTGTTGCTGCAGGCTTGTCTCCACTGGCGTCGATCTCCGCTTCCTCGTTGATACTGGGGTGCCCCCAGTCTGGGGTGCGGCAGGAGGCAGGAGTCTCTTCTCGGCTTGTCCATCGACGTCCATGGCGTCCTCACGGCCTCTACAGATCCCCCCCCCCACCCCCCCCCACCCCCCAGTATCTCCACGGTCCCTACGGCCGCACGACTAGCACCATCATCGCCAAGCCTGGTGGATGATGCCATAATGTCGTACCCGCCTTGGCCATTGCAGCAAGGCCAGTGCATGCCGCTGTCCGTCGGTGCGTCAAAGTGGTAGTAGCAGCAGCAACAACCACAGCAGCAGTAGGCGGGTAGGAGTAGGAATAGCGGCAACGGCAGTTAAATGGAGAGGGTGACTACGGAGGGAAGAGGAAGACACAAAGAACGTCAGTAGGACTAGGGGAAAAGAGAGAGAGAGGGAGAGAGAGGGGAAGAGAGCGTCAGCAGGACCAGGACGACGACGACGGCCGTGATCAGGACAACAGGCCAACCAGAACGATGATGGCCAGTCTGCTGACGACAACGCCAGGCAGATGGCGGACGCGGCGAGCAGGTGGCGAACACCTGCCATTACAGATAGCGCTACTGCTCCTGGAAAAGAGAGGGAAAACGGGGGGCGGAAAGGCACGGGGGGAAGTGACGCAGGAGGTCCGCTGCAGGATATCCTGCTACGGTGGGACCTAGCAGCTCGGCTGTGGCGCGAGCCTGTCGGTCTGAACCAACGCTGAATGGTGAACAAGGATGGCAATGATGATGACGGCCCTGTTAAGGAACGGAAGGGATAGCAGTTACGCTTCGTCGCCGTCCCAAAGCCCAGAGCCGTTGTTGTTGTTGTTATTGTTGTTGTTGTTGTTGTTGTTGTTATTGTTGTTGCTGTTATTGCTGCTGCTTGCCGTTGTTGCTGCGATTGTTGCGCGTTGTTTTGTCTTGCTGTTACTGTGTTTGATATCGGCGCATCGCTACGGCCGCGACACTGCCACCTGGTAAGGAGTATCCATGTTTAGAATCTCTTGCGAAAGGCGTAACACGCACGCACAAGATGCACCACTTTACCTATGAGTAAATGCGGGTGCTGTCATTCCTGTTCTATTCGGATAATTTGTCATTTGAAGTTAAAAGACACCGCACACACGTGCCACCGCCCTATAGCTGGACTATATCGATTACCTTGTTTGTAGAGTTATACATACATCATCTATGTAAATATATATATATATATATATATATATAGATCAACTTAATACTAAAACCTATACTTTGGGCAGCCGCCAGCTTCATTTCAACGTAACGATAGAATTTAGCTAACGCATGTTAATGATCTTACCTATCCTCCAGCGCCCTCTATGGGATACTAAACGTTAAAAAAACGCATGAGGTTTAAAATTATATCACATGCACGTGCGTTAATGCCCCCAGGTCTTATCGTCTCTATTAACCGCTAGGGCGTTGCAGTGCCTGCAGGCCTCGCTCATTGACTTCGCACATTGTTCCTAAAACTGTTACTTTGTTTCTGCGCTGCAAGTCAATAAAAAGACGCTGCTCGGAGGCTGCCCATTGTGTGAAACAAGCATTGCCAAACTATGTCCAAGAATTGTGATGCACATGGTCCTGGTTCGCCTCGTTATAGTTAAGATAGTTTTTATGCACAGCTCTGCATGAGCCTACTTGTAGCGGAAAGTTCTCGAGGTGTATATATATCCTATGTAACTGTTTAAGTTACGAACAACATGCGTAGATGCGTTGTTCATGTTAATATCACGCAGTAAGCAAGTTCACGTGACCAATTGTTTGAGCCAAAAACACCGTTTTCACGATCAAGACGATACTCGGATCCTCAAATCGCGTGGGACTTTAGCTCTCATGTAACAGGACGAATACAGTTACATTGCATAACATATTTGCACCGAGGCTGATTAAAGGGATTTAATTTTTTATATATATATACATACAGGGTCATTCAAATAGTTATGTACTTATTGCGAAGTTTGGTAGAACTCAGCAGGAAAATATTTTTTTCCAATGGAAGGAGGACGCGGAAACGTCTTGTTTAGGAGAGAGAGTAACATATCGACTTTTTATCACGCTTCTCAACCTGGCTATTCGCTTTTCGCTAAGCAAGCTAGTGAAGTGTCTTCCGTTGTGTAGAATTTTCCTCTGAACACGTCGGTATAATTCGGTTCCTTTATGCGTTAACTGGTTCTCCCGCAAACGTAGATTTTGCGCCACTATGAAGGAGCAGAAAAAACAGAATAACTACTTTTATAAACTTCACTCTCTCGTCTAAAGAAGACGTTTCCGCGTCCTCCTTCCATTGGCAAAAAATATTTTCTTGCCGAGTTCCACCAAACCTCGAAATAAGTACATAACGATATGAATGACCCTGTATATATATATATATATATATATATATATATATATATATATATATATATATATATCCGCTGTCTGAACGCTAATACATCAGACCTCCTAGTGCGCCATTTTAAAATCTCAGTTTTGCCTACCAAGCAGCTGTCAGTTAAACTAAGCGGGACAATCTCATTAGAAGCATAGTGTACCTCCTCCTTCTAAATTTCTCGTATCTGCTTTTGTTTTTGCCTTCCTTTAAGAGGGATTGTGTCGTGGCCGAGAAATCGGCCGAGCGCCACTAACATGTGTAGGTTAACATTTTTGAAATCATACTCTAAATAATAGACTTTGTGCTTCACCAACGTAACTTCAGATTCCGAGAATAGTCTCAGTGTTTTCAGCGCTGTGGGCTGGCGCATTGGCGTGGTGAACGTACCACCGCCAGAGCGCTTACCTTCCTTTCTGGTGAACGCACGCAGTAAACACTTTTCTAGGCATTCTGCAGTATACTAGTCGATCTAGTTACTCTACTTACTACCTTCTTCCGTTGGACCATCGCCGCTAATCTATTCCTGGCAAACAAGTACCTAAGTCTCAGCGCCTGTGACGAGTGTCGACAAGAACAACGAAGAAGACCGGCCCTTGCCAAATTTAACCAAAAATAAATAACTAAACGCTCGAGTGTTTCAAATGCAGCCAATACGTGCCAGTGCGACCCGTGTATGTAGGGTACTACCTGTTGCTGGCCCAGAATGTGGTCGAATCGCGAACGAGACGCAACATTCAGACTATTAGGTGATTATAGTTCTGCGCCCAGCTAGTTGCGTTTCAAGTTGCGCATTCCTGCATGTTGTTTCTTTGTCGATGCCGAGAGTTACGTCTGATGGTCGTAATGGTTTTGCTGATAATATAAGTCAGTAGTCGTGGCGATTATTAGTAAGCGGCAGTGCTTTCGACGGCTACCGAATCGCTTTAGGAATCAGGCGATTATTACCTATTATTTAGCGACCTATGAAACTAGTTCTAGACCTATGAAACTACAAACAAGATCAGCGGATAGTTGACTAGAGCGGCTTAGAGTTTGTGTTAAGTTCCGTTTGTTATTAAGTCTGGTAAAACACATTGTTGTCCTGCGTCTATATTCACTTGCTGTGTGAAAAAAAACAGTACCCAAAAGCGTATATCTATACAAAACGTAGAAATAATAGCTGGTGATAGCTTCTCCGCGTCTCTGACCAACCAAACAACTAGAAACTAATGCATTCAAAATGGATAGACAGATAGAAGTCTCTTTCGTTTCCTGACGAACCTTGAAGTGCTAGGCACCGTAGCTGCCAAGGTAACAAGGGAAATCGGGTAAGGGTAGATAAAGACTGCGAGATTTTAGCCGCAGGCACAAAACCTCTAGGCAATGATTGCTGTTGTACGGCAATCGGCAGTTCCTCGCTCGGGACGGAGGTTTCTAATTGCGTGCTGTGGAGAAACTCAGAGGCGCACGCATGCACGCCAGCCCTCAAGCCATTCAAGTTTTGTTTCAAATCGTATCCTTCCTTGTTAGCGGGGATTGCTCCAAAAGCTGACGAAGTTACTACGCCTCGCTACTTTGAGCGATAGTTGTGATAATTAGCCTATTTAGACATAGCTGCAGGGCTGAACGCGACGACCACTCACTTAGCCACATTCTCCATAGACAAATTAGAATTGTATAAATAAACAGTGCGTCGGTGACTAGACACGGCAGTACTACCCTCTGTATTATTTTGAGCGGGTTTCATGCCAAAAGAAGTCTTACTATATTTTACATTTCAAAGGCCATCCGGAAGACGACCGCAGAACAGGCAAATGCAATGCGGGTACCGCAATATTAAGGTCTTTGTTAACGGAGAAAAAGACAGCTTTGTTATAGGCGTACCCAGTGTCTTGCGTGTTAGGTAATTCATCCAAGGCAATATTGTCTTTAGCTTTAAATCTACGGAAACGTAACCCAAAATACGTTACTTTGCCGCAGTCAGGTCCATAGTTAGTGAACATCAGCCAAGAAGAAGGACTATCCTTGAAAGCCGCGTGCACAGGCACAGATAGAGAAACGGGTAAGGAAAAGTGCTTGCGAGGATATCGGGCAGACCGAGCATCGTTGATAACTCCACACTCGTAAAGCGGCAGAACCTTAATCTATGCGAAACGTAGCTCCGCCCGATACCGAAGCCATAAATAAGCAGCAGTGATAGATAGGAGTGTCCATATAACAAGACTCGAGCTCTACTTTGCCGGCTCTGTGCCGAGCAGGTGTGCTACGAACGAGAAGGACATGCCCTGCTGGGTATGGCGTATACCCGGCATAAACAAAGGCACCTGCCATTGAATGCAACAACAATTCGATCCACTGATGACATACTGAGTGTAGCCTCCGAATTAAGAGAACAAACTCAGCGTGTGTACTTTAACAGGACCAAAACGGCGTTTAGAAGGCTCGACGAGAAAACCTGGATATATCTACTGGGCTTTGCGCGCCTCTGAACTGAACGGCTAATGGAAATATGAAAATGAATCTACCTCCTTTGCCATAAGAGGGTAAATTGAGTTGTTATTGGGAAAGCCTTGCCCATAGTAACGCATTCTAATTGCCCAGTTGACTGTTGCTGACACTATCCCTTGTTAACACTTCAGTCACGCAAGTAGCTATGAGTCACGTGGCAACAGTCAACACGGAGCTGATATTCTTGTTGTCAGCATATCAATTAAATAACGTAATTGCAATTCATCAAAAGGGATCACAGTTGAGTGCGCTCGGAAAGTATGTCTTTACGGGGTTACGTCTTTTCGCGTGCGAGCGCATTGCATGAAGACACATGAATAAATATCCAATAAGAATATATTGTGACAATACGGATACAGTTGCTATAACATTCTTTACGTATAAATGTGCTCTATATTAGGTTTATGATACCATAAAACACTAAATATGTGGCACTAAAGCAAGTATTTATTAGAGACAAAAAGGTACAAAGCATATAAAAAGTAATAATACAAAAATGTGGTAGAAATGGTCTGCGACACTGCAACACGTACGTAGGCATCTGGAAACATGTTAACATTTGCCTGCGTTGTGGAGAATAAGTTAAGAGGCAATCAACTAGAAAAATCTCGCGTTCCTTCCTAAGATCCTGCACGACTCCTTTGGACTCACCAAGTTACAAATCCTCGAAAATGACGAACACCTCGTGATTTGTCACAGGTTGAAGAACCCGCACGGGTCTTCTTGGGTCAAGAAACTCTTATAAAATGTAACGACGCCCGGCATTTTTTAAACACGCACAGGCGATAAGCGTCTTCAAAAATACAAGTAAATAGCCAAAGGTCAGTTGGCAACGTAATGGTTGCCGATCTTCTTCTCCAGGCGTGAAATTGTGGTGATCGTAGAACTGAAAGAAAGCGATAACGTGACGAGCTATTCTGTTAACTATAGCATGCTTATTATTAAGTTTCCTCTTTTGCCATTTGTGCGTTCACCATCAGCGCTCATCTGGAAGAGCTCTAAAACGTCCCTTAAGCTATCTTAAACGAGCACATAACGTCTCCTCCCTCACAGGAACGCGTCATCCCGCACGACTAAAAAGACAGGGGCTTTTCTCGCCGCATCTGGAATCGCGCTGGTGAAGCACCCAGCTTGCAATCCATGTGAATCGGTGCTTATAGCAATCGGGGTGGCGTTAGAAAACATCAAAAAACGCGAGTTAGAGGTGGACGCGAGCATCAATGCGTCGCTCCACGGTCTCAAAATGTGTAGAAATTGGTAGAGATTACGTCGTCATCTAAGTTGTGGTACCTCTTTTAGGCAAATTTAAAGCATACCTATCGTTGAAGGTTGCACAAACATTGCTTCAGATCCTCATATAAGTGTTTAATCCCGACGCCATACGTGACAGACAGACGCCGGGGGCTCCTTCTTTGCGTAACTCTCCGTAATACATGATGAATATACGTTTTTTAAGTTTACTGTGCTGTCGAACCTTGAGATCCGCGGTGTGCCGTAGTACATTTTGTTCACTGGATGAAAAGGGCTTAAAGTTTAATTGGGAAAAGACAGTAGCCATGAAATTTCAAAGAGGGCGGCCGTCTGGCCAGGGGTGGCATGCTTCAAAGCAGGGGAAAGAAAATAAAATTTGTAAGTAAATTTACATACATAGGGCTCACTTTATCAACAAGGGGTAGTAGCTTTCGATCACACAACCAGGAGAGGGTCAGGAAGACCACTATCGCAGCCGCGGCAATGAAATGCCCACATATGGTTTCGATCGACGCAGCACTCGCTCTTTTTGGAATACCTATAGCACCCATAGCCACATATGGTATTTCACTAATATGGTATAAGGTAGGAGTGAACGAATTGCGTTTAATTGATGGGATAAGGTTTTTCATTCTAAAGAAGGTTTTTGCGCTTTCAATTAGAAATAGAGTGGTCCACGTGTTCGAAGATGGCCCACTGCTATCAGAGAAGCTGCAAAAACGATGGAATCTAAAGAAAACGTGCGCTTTTCGCGTTTATATGCGAAACTGGCAAACCAAAATTAGCGAGGTAGACATAGCTTTAATTATTTATTATTAATAAAATAAGAATTTATGGGACAGCAGCTATGAGGAACATTGGGTGGAGAGCTACGGGGTGAGATTTCGGCATTTAACAATGGTCTCTGCAGCATACGTATTTCGTCACGTTCTATGCAACGTAGAGCGCTTCCATGAACCACAAGACAAGAAATGCCGATACAAGCAGTGCCGGAGCAAATGTGCTAAATACCACGCCGCGGTTTGTCCGGCGGTTCGGTCCATAGCAGAACTGGTAAAACCCTAGATCGATTGTTATGTGATGTAACATAAACACACTTATCCAGCCCGGGTGTTAATAAATCAATAGTATCTAGTTCACTCGTATGATGATGCTGCCGCTGGTGGCCGCACGTGCGACGTCACCTGACTCGGCCATGACGGCCTGTCAGGGCGAGTGAGAAAGTAGGCTCGGATCGACAATGCGTCTATCATATGAATATCGTTCCATATTGCTAATATATATCTCATTCTATTAATATTTCACAGCACGCACAGACAACAGACAGACTAACAGACGCACTGGCTAATTCACGGGCGTGACTGACAAACCCTCGCATGCCTTTCATACTGTGGTAAACAACAGTAGCAGCCAGAAACCAGAGATTGGTCACATATGACAGCGGCGGCGGCTCCTATTTCTGCTCGGCTACGGTTTACGTACACGTCCCAGATAAGACAACTTACTTGTGATGAAAATACAACCATGACGACTAACGCTCGACGTATCTCTAAAATGAGAACCATCTCACAGAGATGCTTCCAATACCTGAACTCTCGTTAGGTCAGAACGTGCGGTCTCATATAGAGAGCGTGCGGGGTTTGTAGATAATTTTCATAGGGTGTCGATTAACAATTGAAAAAAAAACAAATAAGTGACGTAGTCTGTTTGTCCCTTCTCCGTTGATCCCACAACCTTTCAAAACCAATCATTAGTTGACTAAGCCACCACTACGGTACATCGATATTATATATATATATATATATATATATATATATATAATATCGATGTATCGTAGCTTTAGACGCCTCTCATATATAAGAGTTACATGCATATTTTGTCAAGCAAATGATAAATCCATCCGTCCATAATGATGAAAAAAATTAGAGACCTTTAGACAATAACTGCAATGGCTTTTTAGTTAACATTTCCACAGGTTAGAAAGTAATGGAATGTACCAAATATGCCTAAATAGACTATTAACTTTATTTTAATACAGTGTTCAAAACGTTTGACATTGACACCAGGCTTGACATGCTACTGCGTTAACAGCTATCTTAAAAATTACTTAAAGGGAACTTCAATTTGGGCCGGCTCTTAAGCTTGCGGCATACACCGCTACGAATATACGGTCACGCTGCTTTGTCTAGTTCGTGCTGCTTATCATAAGACAAATGCAGTCGACATCTCAACGCCTGTATGATGATCTCAGCACTTTCAGAACATACCGGTCAAACAACTGACTATTGTCGTAATTAATAAGAGACGTAATTTGTGCCGGCTATTTCCGGCAGCTCTTAGCCGTTCAACTAAACGAATGTAGATTGATGATAGTTTGAAGTAACAAGTAGCAATACTAGTAACCAATCGGCGCTTAGGTCAGTCATCAAATTATGATCGCACGTTTGCCACAATGCAATCTGTGCCGCGAAAAGAGAAGCGGCGCAGAGCGTCTTAGAAACAGCCATGCTGGGAGTTCGTTTGTGTGTTCTGTGCGAAAGTGCATGTGCGTCTGACAGTCAGGTAGAAACCGCTTGAAATCCTCCGTTGAGACGGAAGAGACAGTGCAAACGATTGATTGTGAGTTTTGCCTGCTGGCCAATCTACCTCCTGATTACGGCCCTGCGTGACTGGAACTGAGTGGGGCGCGCTCGGCGTCACTGGACTGAAGTCCAGATCAAACTAGTGATATAGAGAGAGATCGGGGGAGAGAGGAAAATAAAGATTGATATGGAAAAATGGCAAAAACGACAAGACAGGGGAGAGTTAGAGAAAGAGAGGAAAAAGACGAGGCCCAGCTATACATACAAGAAAGGAAAAGGGTCGTACGGGGGAAATGGGGAACATGTAAATTTCAAACTCGATTCTCCCAACCCTTCTCTTCACCTCCTTTTCTCGTTTTGCCTTTGTGCCCCTGGTCCTATTATTCCTCCGCAATCAGCACCGTCACCACTGCCACTAAAATCGCCAACCCCCAACTATCTCCGACTACCCCCATCCTCGCAACCACCCCGCACCACCCGTTTCACATTTGCTTTGATTCTATCCGTCGCACTGCGCTCATCTATTCTTGAACATCTTCAATCGGCCCGTTGTTTTATATCGACCGCCCTTTTTACCGCTGGTCCACCAATATGACAACTGTCTAGATATGCCCCATGGGTGTTCTTATTGACTGTTTGGACCAGTGTTCGTCAACCTTCGC
This sequence comes from Dermanyssus gallinae, assembly GCA_003439945.1. Lineage (NCBI taxonomy): Eukaryota > Metazoa > Arthropoda > Arachnida > Mesostigmata > Dermanyssidae > Dermanyssus > Dermanyssus gallinae. The sequence goes on along the minus strand of QVRM01003147.1, from coordinate 398,152 downwards.
CGTCTCCAATCATACGTCGTTGCGCCATGTTGCCGACAAGATCGATACCAATGACGGTACCAATGAGGGACTACTACCAGGACAGGCGACAACAACTCCAGCAATTAAAATAACAGAAACAACGAACTACAACAACTACCGCCACAGCAACAATAAAAACTAACGTTTATTTAAAAACCTACTTGTAATGCACATCCATTGTTTCAAGGTTATATTTCACAATCTAATTGATACTTTTTGCTACCTTGCCTTTCCTTTGATTCGTTTGACCCATTAAGACGCCAAACAACAAAAAAAAACATGCTGACTGGAGGCTGATCGTAGTGCAAGCCAAAACTTGCTGTGCTTAACACTAGCTTATTTTGTTCTTTCCATCAATATAATTACACAATCCTAAAAACAGACACGCGCTGGCTTGCAGGTAGAACAAATAATTCTCCGAATCCATCTAAGATTTGGAATCTGTAAAAAAGAAAGAAACTATTACGTTTCTTGGCGGTGTTTATATATTTTTTTTATGAGACCGTCTTCTCCGGACGGCAAATTTATTCAACTTCAATATTTTTTTATTGAGCTTGAAATTCCTATAATTAAACAAATTCAAACAATTGTAACTATTCAGGGCCTTTTGCAGAAAAGACTATCACCCGTGTCTGCTCGCTCTTGTGAGTGCGTCAACATCCTTCATATTGCATAACGGTGTTTAGTACAATTAGATGTTTTTATTCATTTTCTGTTATATATATATATATATATATATATATATATATATATATATATATATCCTCCTAAGCCTGTAGTGTAGCAGATTATTAGCGGTTTGTTCGCATGGCCGATGGCCAAATAGACACACGAAAATCGCCACCGCGGAAACATGATTTCGATCAAGAAATGTACACCCCGACACAGGACACACTGCTGAAAATAGTTCTAAGACTGTCAGACGGTTGCCACCCCCATTGTATTAACATTTAAATAGAGGAACTTGTGATGTTATGTAAGTGCGGCCAAGTCAATGTTTCGCTGCCAGCAATGGAGAAAGTCAAAGTAGCTAATTCGAGCTTTCAGATGCCAACGACTAACGATTGGTTACGCAGCACCTGCTAACTATTTCAAAAGGCCGAACGAATTCGGCCATTCGGCGAGTGTTGGCTTAGTGAAGTGGACGTAGTCCGTCTTCGTCCGACGGCAAGAGTCCGACAGGCGAGTGGGTGCGCACGACGCCACCGAGGCGGCGGGGTTGCTTCTTTAGGCCGCGCTCAGATATTTCGCGAGAGTGTTTTCGACTGTTTCGCAAACTAATCTTATGATCCTCCCGCCCTTTGCGTGGAAGGAAGAGAGAACCAGGGAGGGAGAGAGAGAGAGAGAGAGAGAAAGTGAAGCAAGATTTCTGTGCCCTTTACAAGGCTGGCCTGCCCTCTCGTACGGCGGCCTGCTCTTGTGACAATGGTCGCTTATTGAGCGAATTACAACGGTCAATCAGTCAGTGGACTGTCTTTCGGTCCTTCCTGGTGGGAACGGCGACCGACGGAGAGACAGTACGCAGACAGCGGACGGTTGAGAAACAAGCAGACAGTGTGTCTGCTCATTCTCACTGGCACGTCGCTGAGTCAGCAGCGTTGGTCTTACTAGTAAGCTGTGCTCCGATATGTTGCCTGGCCAGACGTTTGTTTTGAACTCTTGGTGTTGTTGTTGACACTGTTGTTGTTATAGTTGTTGTTGGCGCTGTTGTTGTTGTTATAGTCGTTGTTGTTGCCCTGGTTAATTCCAAGTGATTGTTATTTCCTCTCTGTTTGGCTGTTGTTGTCATTTGTATTGTGGCTATTGTTGTGGTTATTATTATTCCTACTGCTGCTGCTGCTGTTGTTGTTGTTGCTATCATCGTTGTTGTCTCCTTTCTACCTATCTGGTTGTTTCATTGTCATCATACGCAGCACGCTCGTTGCCAACCACCATAAACCTACGCAGTGCTACTAGTTACAAACACTAACGACTAGAGCGTAGTTATTTTGCAGTCCGCAAAGCAGATCCGAAAGCCCAAAATACCAGCAGCGGCAGCAGTAACACAAACAGTACTACAGCGGCCCTAGCAAAGGAGGGCCAGGAATCGGGAAAGTGGCGTCAATCTTACGACGCGAGTCGCGTTAAGACGTGTGGGGCGGCCGCATCGGTCGACATCGGCGACTTCGACAGATGTTTGCCCCAGTTCCACACTACAGACACTCGTTGTTGTCCAGCCGCCCTGGAGGGCGGCGGTTGTACAAACGAAAACAAGCGTGTGCAAGAAGGGTCAGCAGAGAGGAACAGCAGAAGAAAAAGAAGACAGGTGTTTGCAGGCGGACGAAACCGGAACACAGGGAACACAGCGGACGGCAGGCGGACGGGGAGAAGAGGAAAAGGGACTAAGTGAAAGGAGAGACGCAGACGCTGAACGCGTAAGGCTAGCCAGCTAGCTCGTAAAGCGTTCGAGCTGAATCGACTGCCTCAGCAAACACGAAACGGAACGCACCTCGAGCGTCCGCTCGATCGATTGATCGAGAAACAGAGATACAACGAGTTTCCGCCGCAATAAAACGCCGCACCCGGCTAGTTACACACGTCCGCTGAAACGCGTCTCGTTCCACGGCGCAGCGGAACTCGGCAAGATGCGTTGTTGTTGTTGCTGCTACTGCCGCCGGCTGACTCATTCGTTTGGTGTTTACCGCACGGCTGAGTATTGTAAACGATGTTGAACACCGTTGCTTCTAAGTAATATATTTGAAGAGTACATATATATATATATATATATATATATATATAGACACATATATATATTCCGGCGGGAAGCAATGGACGATATGGCACACCATTCATGATCATGCATCCAGAACGTTGGCTGTGCGGAAAGACATTCTGGCATCAACAACGCTAGTGGTAGAGCCCTTCGATCGGATTTCCAATTCCCAGCAATGTTGGTAAGCCGCCACTGGGTTTTTCCAAGAAGACGGTAAATGGCCTGACGGTATGTCGATGATCCCGCGTCGAGTTGGGAAGCCCCCCCCTGCTACGGGATGTAACTGTGTCGGACTCGCTCTTACCCTGTATTGGTCCGACGCAGTTCACTTCAAAAGAGGAAAGTACGTAACAGAGAAGGTTGAGCAGAGGAAGTGTTGTAAACACTCAAATGTTGGGCACTTCACACCGTTGTCTTTTGGATCGTTAGCGCCTGGATGCCTCACGATAGATGCGTCGCTTAATCGCACCCGCGCTTAGTTGTGTAACACTACAAGAAAAAAGATATCGGGCGAGTTCCTTAGACAGAGAGTCTCAATTTTGATCCAGAATAAATCATTTACTGGCGAACTATGCCGGCTATATATATATTATATATATTTATATATATATATATATATATATATATATATATATATATATATATACATATTGCACAGAAACAAAGAGATACATTAATACAACGATCATTAAACACACCCATGCAGCCAGTGCTGTTACTGCCCTTTTTTTTTCGTGTTAATTAGTCATGTGTTGTGTGTTTTGTTTTTCTAAGTAGAGGTCTGTTTGTTCTCGTACTCTCTGAAAGCATTGCTTTGCGTACGTCTCTGATGCTCTTTTATCGTTTGCTTCCCGCTGTACAAGTAATTTGTGGTGGCTGAGAAAAAGAAAACATTTGGAACTACATGCATATTAAACGCCGATTGCTCAATCTTGCTGTCCTCCAAACCATTGTTCAAATTGCATAGCTCCAGTAGTAAAACAAGTCGTGTGATAGGAGAAGAGGAAGAACAGAAACAAGCAATGCAGAGGCTTCGATGAGTGAATCTACCTGCATCTGCAAAGATACGATACGCCGGTCAGATCAGTTTGTTATCCATATAAAACCAGAGGCCGCCCTCTCTCAGCCGTAGTGTTCAGAGTGTAGGTTGTAAAGTGCAGCGCCACCTACTTGTGCTAACAATCAGCGTCTAATAAAAAAAAAACAATTGCTTATGATTTCACTTTGCCGCCTTCCGATTTTTTGTCGTCTCCGAGTACCACGACACGCCACCGTGTCTGATGCCGACAACTGTTATTACCTTTATTTACATCGAATACAGAAATGTATTGAGTGCCCGATATAAATAAATATATATATAATATATATATATATATATATATATATATATATATATATATATATATATATATATATATATATATATATATATATATAAATATATATATATATATAACACTCTACATCAGCAGAACAGACACATCTACATACATAGCCACGTATACGTTGTGTGTGCGCTAAATCAACGAACGTAAACCTCGATTACTTGCGATAGGCTCACAATCTTGCCAAATAGAGAGAGTTACGTGCGTAGATGCAGGAAGGCGTAAAGACGTGATACTAGTATACGCGTTTTTCTGTCCTATGGTAAAGACTGCCGAACGGACACGTACCCATAGGCACATACGTAAGAAAAACACACAATCCGACAAGCAACGGACTCACGCACGCACGTACCGGACCGCACAGATGAAGCAAGCCAGGCCCGGAACAAGCAACGCGGGACGTGGGACAACAGCTCGGATCTGCGCCGGACGACCGAGCTGTTCCCGTTTCTATTTGCGCTATGGCGAGCAGGCGAGAACAAGTTAGAGAGAGCGAGAGAAAGAGAGAGCTAGAGTGAGATGGAAAAAGAGAGAGAGATCGAGAGTGAGATGGAAAACAGAGAGACACGATAGGAAATCCATGTTTTTGCATGATCGCCGCAGGGGCCAATTTATTATACACACGCAGGCTGGGTGGTTATCGACAGGTGGCATCACGTAGTTGAGACACTGCGCTGCGTTGCACTGCAGTGCAGTGCACTGCAGTGCAATGCAATGCAAGCAACCAGGTCGCCACTAGTTGCTTCAGGTGAATCTCGTCAACCTCGCACCTCGTTCGAGCTGTCTGCGGTAGCCGAGGTCGGCCGAGAGTGGCCGACACGAGCCAAGATTTATCATGTGTTCGGCTTTGACAGATGCTATGGTCAATGCCTGTCGCACCCCGGACGCGGAACAGGAAGGGCACCACGCACGCACGCACGCAGAGAGCAAATGACGACGACCCCCGACGTCGATTGCACCCCACGTCGACACACACGAGCTAAACGTTATGCTACTATGCTAACTAAACGAGCAGTAACGACAAGCGCTCCGCTCTGCCAAAGTGGCTAAACCCCGTAGAAATACAGTAAACAATTGCTTTAATGAGAGAAGTCCAAACACCTGCATCTTGCTCCACCTGTTCGAGAGCGAGCAGTTCTGGTCCCAGGGCGATACGATGACGGCATCGACGACAACGACGACGACGAATAACAAAGCAAAATGTTTAAGACTAAAATGAACTAATCGTACTAAAATTACTAAAATAGTAGTAGTAGTAGTAGTAGTAGTAGTAGAACTAATAATGAACTAAAATGACTTGGATTTATGCAGTGTGTGGCTGGCCACCACGAACCACCACCACCACCACTAACAACAACAACAACAATGACAACAACAACAACAACAACGACAACAACAACAAGTTCCTGACTCGCGTGTTAGTGAGAGCCAATACGTTTGCGTAGCGAAGCCTGACAATGCGGAATTGTTGAACCTGGCGGAATTAGTTCAACACGCCCGATTGGGCACAGACACTGCAGGATTTCAGGGCTTCAAACATAGCAAATTATCCTCATCGTCGTTAGGATTGATGGTCCACTATCGATTCCGAGCCCAGTCGTTCGTCAAACAACAGTCAGCGCTGGGTGTATGTAGAGCCGCTAACAAGTCTATCGTTCGTGCATACTTGCAAGTAAAAAAGAAGAGTGTGCGCGAGTGTGGGAGGAAAAAGCACACAGTGCGTATAGACGCCTCGGCCTGCGGTCACACAGTATCGGTGCAAACGTTGCTATCCAGCTTAACTATTGTGCCTTTCCAAGCACAAATAACCGGCAACAACGTAGAGTAGTAACAAGGCCTTTGTTTATGAATGAATAAGCGGCACACAATCTTTACGCATGCTCAGTTGTGTGCTAACGTGGCTTATTTGCGAAACTGCATGCTTACATGCTTAAGTTTTCGAAAAACAATGACATTTCAATATATATATATATATATATATATATATATTGAATACCTAACCAAGGTGACAATAAACGATTGAAATATATATATATATATATATATATATAACTGTACATATCTCGTGTGTAATCGTATATGTGTACTAAGCGAGAGGACAAAGGAGGGACATCAAACAATGGCTGGTTGGTCGTCGACACAGCATTGCAAGCGCATGTGCGAGCAAAGTGAACCTGTATTTCCTGCTTCCCCGCAGGTTTGTTAGTTAGAAAGGGAAAAGTGCACTGGACGACATGAAGGGCAGACGATACGTATGCAATGCAGACGATGCCTTGCATTGTATTCTGTGCTACGATCGAATAGTATTAGTAGTAGTTGTGGAAGCTACGTAGCTACCTTCGGGGGAGGGAGGGAGAGCAAGCACACAGAGAGAGAGAGAGAGAGAGAGAGCACGAGCCACCTGGCGCAAGTATTTCACTTTCCATCGGGCTTCATCGTGCAGTCGAACACCCCCGTCGTCCAGAGCAGATCCCACGGGGGAGCGGCGAAACAAGAGGGGGAACAAGCGTCCGTCCGGGAAGCCTATTGAGATGATGATGGTGAAGGCCTATGCGGGCCTCGTCGCGGCCTACACACCGGCCTTTTGCGTCTGTTAGCCGGACAATCCACAGCACGGATCCGGGAGCACGTTTATTATGCATCTGTGCACGAACACGCAGACAGATATCCACAGACCCATCTAGACAGCCAGACAGCCTCCAATCTAATCACCTCCCATCGTGTACCGTACCAGGCACACAACACACAAACACAGCCGCCCGCCATTCAGAAGAGAAGCTCCGTCACTCCAACGGAGCATAGTGGTTGTGGCTGCTGCGGCAGCGGCGGCGGCGGCAGTTGCAGTACCGTTACGAGGCAGAGCAATTCAATGCAGCAGGACTCCGCCGAGCGACAGGTACACTCCTAACGACTATCGACACTAATGAGATGGAATGAAACCACGAACAATCGCTCGCCAACTAATGCTGCATAGGCAGGTGCTGCTGATAAATATATATATATATATATATATATATATATATATATATATATATATATATATATATATATATATATATATATATGTATATATATATATATATAGATGCACACAAAATTGCATGTGCAATAAGTCAGTGAGGTAAACGTGCTTGACGGAAAACACAGGTTGGAAACCTGTATCGCGTATCCAACTTGACATTGGCAAGCAAATTTTCAAAAGCATTGTTTATGTGTTCAGTGACTGCCTTCGGCTGGACGGAGCACCGACCTGTTGGCGAGTCTGCTTTGACGTCAAAAAACGTTGTGTGCTCGATTTGCTCATTGCAAGAGATTGAACAATCGTACGTTCCGGGGTTGATCGGTGTCCGGCAGATTATTCTTCTTTGCGGTTTAGGTAACTGCGTCTCCAGCGTTACAAAATGCAACAAGCTATATACAAATTGTGTGATGAAATGAGGGCTGCAATCGAGCTCTGGAGACACTTCAACACTAAGGTCGTGAATTACAATTGATGAAGGTAGTGTGACACCATCAATCACATAGTCCTAACTTCAATGTCCACGAATTTAAGAAACGCGTCCATGCGATCTACAGCATTCTATTTTCTGTGTGCCAGCGCTCAACATCATTCGCAGTTTGTTAAAGTTGTATTACTTTGGTTTTTAACTTGGCAGTTTAATTTGAGATCATCAGCGTATTCAAGATATGTCACATCAGACGGCGTCTAAAGATGACTATTAACTGCAAACATTGATATAACAAATGAGATGCGCAGCCACCTTGAGGTAACCCCGAGGGTGCAACGAGTGATTGAAATCACAATCCACCCTCACGCGATATATATATATATATATATATATATATATATATATGGAGCGGTATGCAATATCATGCTAATTAAAAATACTCTTATAACGGCGCTACCAACCGTTATGAATAAAACAAATTCTATGTGTTTGGCAGTTGCCATCTGGCTAAAAACGTATTTCGACTGCGAGCGTGTGCGCCGTGCTAGAACATAGTGGCCTGCTTGCAGCATATAGATGTCCGGTTGATAATAATAATAATAATAATTATTATTGTTATTATTATTATTATAAAGATCTCATACACAATCATCTCACAAGCGTTTGTCTAAATAAAGCGCGCAGTGCACGATGCGATTCAAATAATAATAATAATAATAATAATAATAATAATAATAATAATAATAATAATAATAATAATAATAATAATAATAATAATAATAATAATAATAATAATAATAATAATAATAATAATAATAATAATAATAATAATAATAATCATCATCATCATCATCATAATGGTTTGTTGTTAATAGTGATGTCGTCTACGATGGTTTGTCGTTTACAGTGTTGTCGATATCCGAATAAACTAAATAGCAGAGTGTACATAGGGCATAGCTATATGCAAGAGTTTATCATCGATTTTACCCGCGCAACCGACCTACAGTTATCATCACAGTATTGTAAATCATCTGCAGTCGATTTTCTATGTATAGCCAACATTCATTTTGCGTTTCAAGACATCTACGTAAAGGCAATTGCATCGAAATGCTAAAGATGAGTTAATCGATATTGTATTGAATACTAAGTCACCAGGGCAACTGTTGCCACGACGCAGAAATAGCAGCCCCTATAGACGAAAACTGATGTGTCCGCCAAATGTGTGGCAAACATCATGTTATCATAAATATCTCGCGTAAATAGCAACGGTTTTTTGCACGATAGAAACAAAAGCTATCTGCCAAGTCGCGGCTGTATCAGAACGCGCAAAACTTGAAAATCCCCAGAGAAAGCTGCAAAAATGCGCAATTCTTAACAAATGCACCATATTTTTGAGCATATTGAGTAACGTAAGATCTATTTGTAGTACAATAGTATTAGGTAATTGATCACGATAGGCCGTTTCTACGTGCTGGCGGCAGTAACCATACATGTGCGCACCAAATACGGTAGAAACTTGTGCCTAGCGAGATGAACAAATTGATTGAGAAAATTGACCCTCAATATGGCTACACATTCGCTAAAATTATGAAACGCCACAAGAAGTAGGACAATGCTTTTATGACAAAATCTTCTCTTCCGATGAAGCCAACTTTTACTCCAATGAGAATAGGCAAAACGAATTTGGAGCCCCAAAGATCCTGAATAAACCTTGACACCTAGTTTGTATATGTTTTATGAAGAATCGCATCTACAAGAACGCCCGAATCAACGATTGAGCTAAAAGACCGTAATCGCAAATGTATCGCCCAGAATAGATTACGAAATGTAACAAAATGTTGTCAAAAGCTATGCTAAAATGATAGGCTACTGTCTGCATATAGCAGAAGGGCGTTCGCGCCGCCAATGTTGCATTCTACATATAACGGCAAACTCTTAACTTTAACGCAAAATAACAATAAACTAAAAACAAACGAATAAAACATTTTCTTTTATTACCAAAACGCAAGCCTTTATGATAGCCCACTCAGTATGTTCACACGCACAGAAACGAATATCGTGGCATAACCAAAAAAAAGTGCAGTTGGGGGCTGAAGGAGACCGAGAAATAAGCACGTTGACAGCCGAACAAAAATGGCCGTGCAATACAGAACATACTTGTTTCTCAGCTCATTGTGTTGTGATGGTCTCAACAGCACAATACGTCTGCTCGGCGTTATTTTAGCGCCACCTATCTTCTTCTATCTGTTCTTCGATTACGCTGCAACGTAACCTAAACGCAATCTGACGTGACCGCAAGCAACGCTGAGCGAAGTATGTACGCCCATGATCAGATATGAACGTAGTAACCGCAGTGGCGTGGTGGCTGGCACAGTTGCTTTCGTCGTCATTGTTGCCGTTGTGGTTACGGTGGTCGTCTCCGCTTCTGGAACTGGACTGTAATTGGGAATTGCAGCGCCAGTGGCGAGGATGTTATTTAAATGAGCAAAATCACGATCGTTGGAACAATGGAACAAGACGCAGGTAGAAGGGCAGTACGCCGACAGTCGTAGGAAATAGCAATAGAAGTTGTAAAAGCGGAAGCTAGAAGTGGAAGGAAGAAAATACAGGTGCCGGCTCAAATGCGTTTTGTTACGTTAAGGCCCAGTGAGCAGTCACTACTGCATAGCATGCCTATGCTATACCATGTGGTTAGCACCGTAAACGCTGTTTAGCTAGCTATTAGCGGCCTTTCTGTAGGATAGGGCCTATCATGCAGGCCCCGTAGGCTCATGTAGCGGGCCCCTTGAAACGATCCTTCGTCAAAAGCAGCAAACGGCGGCGCTTTTATTGCAAAAGCTGCGGACTATTCGTGTAGACGGACTATCAAATAAAACTGCATGGAAAAAAACGTGATTGTTCAAAATTTTGGTTAGCAATAACGACTCGACACAGAACATTTAGTTAGACTAACGACTGTTTTGTCTTTGTGAGCACGCTACTTAGGCAATTTTCTTGTTCAGTGCTGCGTCGTGCATCTAGGTCTACGACAAGGCGTGCCGCCAGATAAGCGCTTAGGGCATGTTCGTTCTGTGGCTGTCGTTGCAAAACGCTTGTTTTTCCATGGCCATTAATGACGATGCCAATAATGTAGGCAAACTTAAGCAGGCAGCAGGATGGCAAAGAAAATCCTGATGATATTCTAAGTAAACTTGGGGCAGTTCAGCGTATAATATAATATAATAGATATCAGGTATAATCTGCCTTCCGATGATAAATAACTACAAGTTATTTTTTGTGGGCGGCTCAGCTATTCACAAATACGGTCCCCTTTGCAGTTCTGAAATCAGCTCACCAAGTTAAATTAAAGCACCAGATCATGGCACTAAAATATCTTCAGCGCTTCTATATATATTTGACCATGTCAACAAGCTCGCGCTGCCGGTAAACCTAATTAAAGCGATCAAATTGAGGTATGCATTGCTCCGCAAAACACTTTATATAATGCATAGCAATCACGGCTTTGACTGCGACAACATTGTTATATCTGTAAATATTCATACATTCCTACGTCCGGAATTTGTCCGGCAGTAATACTGAGAGACGAAGATAAGCAGCTATACTGTTTAATCTCCAACTGCCACAAATGGCCGCTTACGGAGCTTACACGGATATATTGGATGCAGACAGCTAAATTGTGAAGAAGCATCTCCCATTAAAAGCATGTTGCAGCTGTATCTGCTGGCACAGTATAGGGCTAGTGCGTTAATCATGGTCTTCATCTACCGGCTACCGCTGATTAGATTTCCGTTGTTAATCGAATTTTCTTTGGGTGATGCTTATTGAGAATAGATGATAAACCATACCGCTAGAAGTCCGCGGCCATGTTGGGAAAAGTCTAAATATTTTAGCATGCCCGGCCTCCGGTGCATTGAATATGCTGCCATCGCTACTGTGGCCGCTGCAACTTATTTAAGTTTGCTGCTTCTACTACTACTACTACTACAATCTGGTTACGATGGTTCGACTTTGACAGGGAGTGGGCGAAGACGGCGGCCTCCGCTACCGTCGGGTATCTCAGCATTGTGAAAAGACATCTCTTAATAAGAGCATGTTGGATCTGCACTCGGTGGCCCAAAATGGGGCTAGTGCGTTAGTCGTCATCGGGGGTGTCGCCTGTTAGATCCGGTATAAAAGCGGCCGCCCAGCACCACTCAATGCCAAGTCTCAATGCTCGTCTGATCTGACGATCCGCGATCTTCTCGATGAGAAGATAGCGCACGAGACTTTTTGATTGTGCTCCCTGTCGTTCGTCAAGATCATGAACACCAAATGGATGTTACGTGGGGCAAAATAAAAAAAAAACAAGGGGGTGTAACGACGACAGTAACAAAAGCAGCAACAGCAAATAGGGGAGGGGGATGTCGTCAACTCGATGTTTCACTTCGATGTCCGGCCCGACTTACTCAACCTAGCCTCGTATAAGCTGGCGGTGCGAGGGGACGTGGGAGGAGGGTGCAGGACTCAAAAGCTTGCAAACCCACGCGGGGGAGCGCCTATGTCGGCGGCGACCGGAGAAACGACAGAAGCTGAAGCGGAAGTAGAAGCTGCACGAGCAGCAGCAGCAGCAGGGGACGATTGTGGAAAGTTATTTGTGAACTCTGAAGATTTCAGACTTTCTTGCTCTCCTTCAGAAGACATCGTTGGTTGGTTGGTCGGCTCGTTCGTTTGGGCTAACGACGAGGGAGTAGGCGAGCGGCTTTTATCGCCAGTTATGACAGTAGAGAAGCTGTATGCTTTTCATGCTGCCACTGGCACGGTCGCCATCTCGGAGGGAAGCGGCGGGTGAGCAACCAGGGATCAACCAGCCGAAGGACCATTTCTTCGGTGGCTTGGTAATGGTCGCTCTCTGCAAATACCGAGATTTTAGCGCGCCTGGACGCTTTATGTATGCGCGTATGTCATTCCCCTTTTCTTGATCCTCCTCATATACCTTCTTACACGTAGTAATATATATAAATATATATATATGAGTGCTCTCCGAGTGCGTCCTTTCGTCTTCCGCCTCCCGCCCTGTGTTGCGGTATTCTTTTTCTTTTCGTTGTCCCTTTGCGTGCCTTTTTTCAACACCAATACGAGCTTTGCCGTTCAACAGCCCTCAGGCGCTACCGTGTCCTATACTGCGTGGAGATTACACCAAGACTTTCCCTATGTTTACCTCAAGCCTCGCTCTCTTTCATTGCTTTCACCGGGTTTGACGGCCAGCATTCCTTTTCTCATTCCCTTTTTTCCGGATCGGCCCTTTGAGGACAAGCTTGGGTGCGTCGCTAGCCCCCAGGGAGTTTTGCCAGCTCGGCCAGTTCGTGTCTCAAAAATCTTTATCTTCTCCACCGAATTCCTCTCTTGTACCCTCTATACAAGCTTTCGTTGGGGGCACGACTTTGACATAGACGAAGCGAAGTTCACATACTGATCGGCAGCTCTCCTGTTTCTTCTACCTTCATCCGTCAACAACTCGGTGTCTCCCGCTTTTCTCTAGTCCCAACGCATCCTGCGCCACCCGTTTTTATTCAGCAGGTTTAGGTTCGTCGCAGCATCGTTTTTTTTGACAGCGTTAATACTCGCTGTCTTCATCGTTAGCGCCGGCTGTCATACTGCATAGAGTAAGGCGATCCGTCACCTGTAGCTCTTCCGGTTTGCGGCACGTCATCATCACGTGACAGGCTGTCTTGCACAACTGTTGGTCGTGGCATGGGTGTGGCGTCACGTCATATGACGTTTCACAGGAGATATAGGCAAAACAATCCGATACAGTAGGCATTGGCAAAATATCTACGCCAACTTGGCGAATAATAGCATCGTTCGAGTCTAGAATACAGCTTGGCGAATATAATAATATCACCTAAGTTTATCGAAAAGCTTCAAGCGTCTATTTCTATAGAGCTGATCATTAAGTAGACGGGGGGGGGTCTAAGAAATAAACTTTCTAGAGAAGACGAAGCTTGTCTTTCCTGACACCTGACATGTACGTCTACGTAAAGCCTTTAACTAACTTAGTTGGAGATATTTCAGAAAGAAATGCGGAACGCACATTATTTAGATAACGAGAGTGCTCAACCCAAAAATACCGGAATAGATACGCGCAAACATATATGTACACCAGCGTGGGGCTAGGTTATGTTTAGTAGACTCGTTGAGTTACTATTGTCGTCTGTGTGATAGCGAAAATAACGGATGTTTATTATAAATAAATTTTGCTATTAGCCGCCGGAACAGCATGCTAATTGTTGTTGTTGTCGAAAAACGACGTTCATACGCTGTGTTCCTATGCTTATATGTTTGTCTTAGATATGATTGCTGCACCAGTGACAGTGCTAAAGCATTTAAACGCAACAGTTTATCAGCTCCTTCTCACCCCTACTTAGACGATACTTCAAACACAGTCATTATAACTTTACATTTGAAGATATTTAGCCATGCGTAAATACTTGCTAGTGCGAGTCAAGAGAGAGTATAGTACACACAAATGACCCATAAAGACTAATGTATATGCATATTTCAGTGCTGCATAGCAAAACACTTAAACATAAAAATTCACAAGAAACAGCCGAGGTTTAAAAATGTTTATACCATGCTAATTAAGATTATGATTGACAGTGACTTGCTCAGGGTTACGTGATTTGCAGCATATGGTAACACACTGTCATTACCTATTTATAGCTGCCCTTTCCATATTTTAAAACTATACATACATTTTATAGGTATAACGATGCATGTAAGTATCACTGTGAGAATTCATAAACAGTTTGTCACCTCTGCCTGGTGAAAGCGGGATCGGCTTATTATTATTATTATTTTAACAACTACTGCGTACAAAGGTCTCCTAATTCAATTAAAGCGTATTGCCGCTAAATATAAAATGGCATTTGGGATATATATTAAATAGTTCTAATACGAAATTGGGGTTTAGGAGATTCCTATATTTCATCCACCGTCGTCGTGTCGAAATCTGTCCGCCAGTCAAAAACACGTAATGATAAATGAACCAACACACAACGCGTACAAAACCGTCTAGAGGTTCATTAACCATTGGGATGTTCCTGGTTCATGAGTCGCTTTACAAGTCGATACGTTTGGCTTCACCGGCGACCGTCGGGACAAATCCGTATTACAAATGGTGCATGTATGTACTCGAGCCATATTTTCACTGCGTTCACTGCAGAGAGGTCTGTGGTTCATGATGCGTTGGCTAGCCAGATAGCTTGTCTGTATTAATATTAATTTTAACTGTAGTGTAAGTGAATATCATATAGGTATTCTTAATAGTTTAACCTGCTGCACTATGTATATATATATATATATATATATATATATATATCGGAACGAGCCACATAACAAAAATAAGGCTGCCGCCAGGCAAGCAACTAGGCTGCTCGGTAGCGGCGACATCGGAGGCGCCGCGAGAGCTTTGCTCTCCGTGGGGAATCTGGTTTGTGCAGCCCACGCGTTCATGAACATGATCTCGAATCATGCCAGAGAGCCGGCTGATCTCTACCTGCCTCCAAGACCACCCTACGTCGAGCCACCAGTTACCGTTGCAGAATTTGTCTGCGAGGCCGTTCTGGATCTTCCCGGTGGGACCCACTGCAGGCATGGATGGTCTGCGGCCGCGTCATCTCAGAGACCTCCTCACCACGACTAATGCAAATATTTTCTGCCGTCTGCTGATCGAGCTGGCATGAGTGGTTGACATCATCATATGTAAGTGGTACGGTAGGCCTGGGGCCATCCGCCCTGCCCTTTTTGGTGGTCGCCTTATCGCAATCAAAAAGCCGAATGGGTCGCTTCGTCAATTTCATTCTCGTCTTCCGTAGAATTGCAGACTTGACTGTCAACCTGGAAGCAAGCAGCTCTCGTGTGCAAGCTTGGGGCTCACCAGCTTGCTTTCAATGCACCTAATGTCGTCGAAGCTGCGGCCCACACTACTAGATCCTTCATTACCAGTGCGCACATGACTTTCGTCGTCGCTAAACTCAAATTTAAAAATGCTTTAAGCATAGTCCTTCGATAACACATACTGAAGACAAACATATTAGCTGATTGGCCAGAGGCGCCCTCCCTCGTTGGCCGAGCCTATAGATCCAGATCGGAACGTTCACTTGATGAGAGAGCAAGATTTTTTTTATCTAGCGGCGTGCAGCAAGGCAACTCGCTCTATCCAGTCTCCCGGGAACCTATGGTACCTAGACGATGGCATCATGAGGAAGAACCTTTAGTGGTGCAGACAGACATCAAGAGAGTTATTGACTGAAGGCCGAGTTTATTTTCGTGCCGCTAGTACGCGTGACCCGGGCACGAGGCACGGCCGCTTCTCCAAAAGATTGGCTAACGAATCGAACTGGCGACAGGGGAGAAAGGAGCCCTTGACTGTCTAGTTCAGCTGGCGGTTCTGCGCGGCAGCGCAGTAACAATAATGGGCATCATAAAGGGCTGCCTCAAGGATAAACTCGACTGGTCGCCTCCTCACAAGCTCTTGTTTAGTGAGTTAATCATATATCCCTGTAACCTTACAATTGAATAATACATCTCATCATGTTAAAAAAAAGTATATATATATATATATATATACGCTGCCGCCCTAAGCGCCCCCGATATATAGAAAGATGACATATACATTAAGGTATGTGTATTCTCAAAGTTATGAATATTGAGAAAAACAGGTATGCTTTTTGGCACAGATGTCTACGCTTTCTGTTGTCGATCATTGGAGGTGCTTTAGGACTCGCAAACATACTGTGTTTTGTACTAAAGACTGCCAAACGCCATCAACGCCGATGTGGATACGCCACCGCAGGAATCCATCGCCTCTGTGTGGCACTAGTAAGAAGGTAGCTTACTAATAATTTTTTGTGAGTGTGACGACAAATGATTATGACCTCTTATTATTACTATTTCCTCTGACGTTTATCTCCTCAACGTTTTATCTGAAATATGGTAACGATAGCAGAAGTGATACCAACGACGCTCGTGTTTGCTTACGAGATTAGATCATAGCAGGTGTTATGAGAACAGTCTTTGATTCTCTACCAGAGGAGCAATGCGACCGTAAAACGTAGATGGGAATTTGTCAAGTAAAGGAAAAAACACGGCTCTTTGCAGTTATGCGGATAAACCAGTTTGGCATTTAGATGCTATTTTATTGTAGGAGGTTTTGGGAATGCATAATGCACATGCGTCACTGGCAGTTGTCAGCAACTTGTGTGGAACTCCCGAAATCACTACAACCGTATTCCTCCCTACTCGTCCAGGCTCGGAATTGCGTGGCATTTTGTCGACGCTAGATGTTTGTCAAAAAACAGTGAGTACCCTGCCTGCTTTAAAAGCCTATTCGAAAAGTCCTTCATGTGAGGGTAAATCATAAAAAAATATGGACCTACGTTCCATCATTTGTATGATTTTCTCCCCACATATATATATATGTATATATATATATATCATTCGCTTTATGCTTATGTTGCTCAAACTGAGTATAATATTCAGTTCAAAAAGGTTGCTTTATCTTCTTCACGCTTCCGGCGAAAGAAGTATGTGTGACGGTTGCCACGTATACACCAGATACATAGTGCATGGTTATCACTACCTGGTATGTTCAAACGTAGCCTTTTACGGGGAGTATGATTTGTGCATCTGCCGGTTCTGCCTATAGAAATGTACCATGCAGTGGAATGCACAGCACTGGATCAAAAAATACTGCACTACTTCTCTCGCCGGAAGCGTGAAGAAGGTAGTGATAACCATGCATTATGTATCTGGTATATACGTGGCGACCGTCACATGCAATACCAGACCAAATATGTAAGACATTAAAACGTTTAAAACATCGACCTCCCGTCTGGCCTGTTCGACTTTAGCTTCCCACTTCGAAATAAAGCATTTATAAGTTGCTGCACGCGGAATCTTGAGCCTATATATATATATATATATATATATATATATATATATATATATAGACTTTAACTTCCAACTCCGAAATAAACATTCATAGGGTACTGTACGCGGCCTCTTCAGCCGATATATATACAGTGTGTGTATATATATATAGACAGCAGTCCAGCAGGTGCCATATACACGGGTGTTCCAATCGTTTTCCTGATGCTGGTACCAATCACAGCATGTACCGACGTGCACAGCGGCGTTCGGTGTTGGACCTCACCCGGCTAGAGGCAATTAGGTTACCGAGTGGATCATCTTGACGTCGATGGACAGGAAGTGAGCGGTCTTCCGCAAGGGAAAATCTCGGAGTGCGAGTCCTTCCTTTCCCCTCGGGTCTCGTCGGGCAACCTTCTACGGCGATCTGTCCCCTCCACTACCGGGGCACCGCGACCACCAACACCACCTTTGGATGAGTTAGCGTTAGCCAGTAGCTACCGGTTGTTGATTGCACTTGATGGCCTTGCATTTTTCTCTGCTACCTCTTCTCTCTCCCCGCCCAGACAAGCTGTGCTTCCGCACTCGACAACACAGCCACCCGATCGTTCCCGGCTATCGGCCCGTTCAGCGTCCGTCCATTGACGTCCCACAAAACGCCCCACGTTATCTACACTATCACTAATACTATTACTACTACTCGTTATGTTACTACGACTGAGGCAAGAACCCATATGAATGTGGCGAATGCTGGCCGCTCATTAAGGTTAGACAAACGTGATGATGATGATAACAGAGAGAACTAATTTAATAAGTTCTATTGTAGGGCCGACGCGTAACACCGGAAGTACGAGACTTAGGCATCGAACCTGTCGATCCGGTGGCGTGGTGCATTCGCGTGACACATAGGCGCACGGGTTCGAGCCCCATCGTTGCACATTTGTATTTATGGGGTATATATATATATATATATATATATATATATATATATATATATATATATATATATATATATATATATATATATATAATTCATTCATTTATTAATCACCTTTGTTAGGTATATAGTTAAATATTATACATAAAAACACGGTCACTGAGCCAGCCTGGCCAGTGATTCAACTCTGGGGCACTCCCCCGCATGATATCTCCCACAAGCTCTCCCACACCTGTTACAGATACATTCTTCTGTCGGCTCATGGTACCCTTGAGTATTACAGAGAACATGGTGGAAGCCATGCACTGCATAGCGCGCTACCACACTTCGGTTGGTGCGATGCAGTCCCTTCCACGCATTGTTTGTCATTGCACCCGTACTAAAGAAGTCGGGGTCCACGTCTGACAATCTCACCTCCCACTGACAGATAAAGTCCCTGTAGGCCTGTGTTTCCGGCAACCGGAACTGGCGTTGCAGGTCCTCTATGAAAAGCGGGGTACCGGCGAGTAAATAGACCAGACGATTGCGGCATGACGTGTGGAGGCCGAGCACTCGCTTGAGAAAGGCGGGTTTCACTCGATCAAGCCTCGCGAGCTGGGCCACGCTCAAGCTCTCCCAAATGAGCTGTATGCCGTAGGATGCCGTGGGCGCGATCTTAAGGTTGAAAAGTTTTAGCGCCGCGTTAAGGGAGAGAAGCGTGGGTTTCTCTATTCCGACGCCTGCTACGAGGGCTTTTCTGACCCTCTCGGCGATGTGCTCCGTAAACGACGTGCCGGAGGTCGGGAGAGAGAGGCCAAGATATGGCAAGTTGTTGACATACTCCAGTGGTGTGGAGTACAACCGTAGCTCATCGCTGGTTGCAAGTCGACCAGCTTTACGGAACTTCATGGCCTTGGTCTTGCCGATGTTGATCTCGAGTCCTACATCCGCCACGTACTGCTCGAGCCTTGCTAGGCTCTGCTGCACCTCGAATCGGCTTGTTCCATATATCGCGAGATCGTCTGCGTATAGCAGAATGTCTGGGCGGACGGACTCTCGAGTGCCCACGATGCGTCGCGGAAGATCGTTGAGCAGGATGGAAAACAGCAGCGGGCTTAAGTTGTCCCCCTGCGCGACTCCCGTCGTTTGCACAAAGGGGCACAACTCAGCCACCCCATCCTGTATGGTGATCGGGTTTTCCTGCAGGATTGCCCCGATGAGCTGGAGGATGTTGGCAGGCACGCCCGCTTCAGCCAACTTGAAGATAATCTTGTCTCGATCTGTCGAATCTGTCTTGAAGATATATATATATATATATATATATATATATATATACGCAGAAGTAAGATTAAAACCATAATGGCATGCGTTGCCATCATGGTTTTAACCTTACTTCGTTGCCATCATGGTTTTAACCTTACATTGCCTAATTGCGGAAGTTCTTGAAAGGCGTTGCGATGTTTGTTTCTCTCGGGTTCTGCACACTTTGACCGCGCTCTTGTACCTTAGTCTACAGATGGCTAATTTAATGGTTGCTACAAATTCGTTATTATTATTTCTCATTTCGCTCACCCATTTTGCATATACGTGTATATGCATGCTTAAGTACACGCTTGACACGTCAAAACTCAATTACACCAAATACCTTTCGTAGGTCCTCCTGTCTGCTTGCAAAATTAAGTTTTATAGGTTCTTTTAGGCCTGGGCCGGGTACTGATCCGAAAGGCGCATTGCTACAAATAGGCGACAAGAAGTCAAATGCTAGCAGGTTCTATGTCGTTTTTTCTGGGCTGACCCATAGCAAACATTTAACGTCCACGGAACTGCTTTTGCTTCGTGAGGCGGACCCCATAAATACAAATGTGTAACGTTGGGGCTCGAACCTGTGTAACGTTGGGGCTCGAACCTGTGCAACTATGTGTCTTTCCCCCTCGCGAGGCACACGCCAATGCACCACGCCACCGGGCTCGACAGGTTCTATGCCTAAGTCATATACTTCCAGTCCGAAGCGTCGAGCCTACAATGAAACTTTGATACACGAGATTAAACGGCGCTGTATGGCCTTGTTGTTTATAGGTTAACTACTTGTACTGCAAGTACGCGGCTACACTTTATGAAGCTCACATACTACAGCGGTTGCTCATAAGCAGAATAATCATGTGTCTCATAAACGTTGAGAAACAGCCTTGGAATGCCAGACTGTGCATAAACCAAGAAACTTTAGGGTCAACTTTGAGCTCAACAGCCTCTTAATTTAGTTTAGAGGGGCCAGGAACAAAAATGCATAAGGCACACCCTTTTGTCTGGGTAGTGTGGGACTCTCAAACCCACTAAACAACTGGCGACCCCCTAACCTACATGACCGCGATACTTGTGGTATTACTTCAGTAAATAAAAAGCCTGAATATGAAGTATGAATAAGCCTCTTAAAAAGTAAGCATCTTACTGAATTAACCCACTATCTGAAAAAAACGCCACTAAATTAAGTACAATACTTCAATTAAGTCGACTTGCTGAAAAACAGCGGAACCAAGAGCTGTAAGACACTCTTTCGCCAACTGATAACAATACATTTGACTGACGCGACACAACATATGCTAGAAAATAAACACAACGTTTGCGTCTCTCCGGCAAAGGAGAAGTATCCGGAAATAAAAAATGACAATGCGTCCTCATATGACAACAAACTACTTCTACGTACTGCTTAACAGGGAGATTTTTTGTTTTTACTTGTTTTTACTATAAAGTGTTGAAGCGCATGTTGTCGTCGTTGCTAATGTTTTTTGTATCGATTTGTTTGTTGTTGCCCTCTGTCGTGTGTAGGTGCGTCGTCGATGCTCGACGGGTATGGCCGGCAGTACGGCGGGATGGCCCGAGAGCTGGATGGATCCCGACCAGGTAGGTTCTACCTTGCACAAACCAAATATTGTTCGATACAATTGTTGCGCGGTTATTAAATCGTTATTTGCTCGCCTGGCGCCTAGCGACATAAGTACGTATGATGTTTTATACATTTACTGCATATCTAATCGGTAGGTAGCGTGAAATGTACTATTTTATTTAAATCACGATATTTCCCGGAAAGCAATTGTTCTCAGCGAACTCCAACAGTATCCGCCTGTTAAACATTGTGGGGATATTGTTGTATCCCGGGTACTGCAGCGGCGTTACCGTTGAGGTGCGCAGGACGCCAGAATGGCAAAGTGCTCCTATGCCTTTTCCGTCGACGGAACAGGAGCGGCACGTCGCATACTTCTTTGATTAAATACGTCTCTTCATTAGATTTGTCAATTTAGGTTAAGGTTATAAACAAAATAACTGCTGAGCTATCGACCAGCTTTCGCATTATGTACGACGCACCATTATGATGCTGCTATAGCGCAAAAGATGCAGAGCCGGACAGCAGAGAAGGAAAATATGAGCAAAGATAGATCATGATATGCACCAACCAAAGACATTTGGAGCATCGGCTACTAAAAGCTTTGCTTATCCTCTGAAAACGGAGGGTTTTCCCGAAGAAAATGTGGAGCATCCGGAAAGTAGAACCCAGCCTGTATCAATAAACGAGACGGCGCTTCGTAAACGGGAATTTTCGAAGGTTTAGTTCACTCGTCTGGTTGTTGAGCTATATCCGGAAATAATTTTAGATGGCAGCCGTGTGCTTTATCGCGCGGGAGCTAAGACAGGCGAAGCCTTTATGCCACCGCGTTTTCTAAACTCCACGTCCGCGTGTCGGTTTCCCTTTATTCCCCTATTTGCTATCGATAAATTATGCAGTCAATAAGGTATAAAACACATCATTGTTTGCTTCGTATAGGGGCTTTTTGTCGGTACCACTTACCATACATAACCTATTTTACACCTGCCGCTTTATTATTCGGTACTTTTGTTAGAATATATATATATATATATATATATCCATGAGCCTGCCAGGAACGAATTCGCGTGCGACGAACGCCAAATGCACATACAATCATTATTGCCGACGCGTACAATTTTGCCAGCGCGCCATCTAGTCCCTAATCTCTAAATCTTGTCCCGTTAAAATCGGTAGTTGATTGCCTGCTATGTAAGCATGCAGGCCGGGCGTCGTCGATACATAGATAGATAGCACAGAACTAGATCGACATCCCTAGCTCGTTGCCGTGCGTTGGCAATCCGAAAATCACAGGTCGGCTGGCTCTTATTGCTTGGGGCACTATCTCGGCTGGAGGGGGGGACGGGAGGAGGCTTGGATGGGCCGACCGGCGACCCTACTTCGCCCATGTTCTACCCCAGGGGGGGCGGGGGGCGTTGTCAAACTCTTGTTTCGACTCGGCAGGTCGTGAATAGCGAGCGTAAACTTACGAGACGAGCCTCTTCTTCTATTCTACCTACCTCATTTGCACCTCAATTCTCGATATTGTAGCCGCAAGGCAGTGCGGGTTCCCCCTCATGCGGGCTCCAGGGCCCCGCCCCGCCGCCTGTGCCTTCGATTGGGTCTCTATGGTCCTCGATGGTTCGAGGACGGTGAACAGGTAAAGAACCAGCCAACCCACCAACCAACCAACCAACCAACCAAGCTACTCACCCGCCTATCATCGTACCTACGTTTCTTTTTCGTTGTCATCGTTTCTGTGGTTTGCCGTTGGCGGCCGTCGTCGACGATACCGCGCCCCCGCGCACTGTTCACGCGGATCTGGCGGCGCATACGGCCGGCGTTTTCGTTCCATAGGCAAACCGAACAACACGCAGTTCACGCAGCGGCGCTACACCAACTGCTGTAGTGGGGGTGGTGGTATCGGCGGCGGCGGCGGCAGCAGCCACAGTAGCAATCATAGTAGAAGCAAGTCGGCACCCTAGTCTGCTCGTATCGATCGGCTCGTCGGTTCGTATCGGTGGGGCCCGATGGTGGTGTTCCCCGAAAAGCCGACAGTCGAAATACTTGTCGACTGCCGCCGATACGGAACGGAAGGCCGTCGAACGGCGAGCCCAATACGAAGAAACAAGATGAGGAGCAAACAAAGAGAGAGAGAGAGAGAGAGAGAGGGGGGGAGAGGGGAAGAGTAAAGAGCACCGATACGAGCCAGAACTTAGAAAGCGAGGGGGCATAACGACGCCACGGGTACGGATGTAGACATGCAAGTATCCTGCACCCCCAACCAACAAACCCCCGGCTAGGTAGGTATGCCGACAGGCGACGATTCGAGCTTGAGCTCTACACAGACGAGTCGATGGTCCAATTATGGTGGAAACCACAGCCAAATACTAGGATGATGATGACGAGTTGTACCCTTTTCACGACCGGCATCCTCGCTTTGTTTGTTTCGTAAGGACGGACGGCATGTGAAACGAAGTACTCCCGCTGTTTGAACGTTCCCAATACGACAAGATTTAATTCTAAACGTTACTAAAAATTCTACGTTAGAACAAACATGTAATAAAGCGAACGCACGAAATGCCCGTGTGGTAAGGAGGGAGGCAGGCGAGGTTAAAGGTTTGCAAATGAACGCCTCAATGCTCTAACGGCTGTCGAATACGCAGACAAAAACGCCTGAGACAGTCATCAGAGCTATGTGTTTGTAGGACGATTTTGGTTGTAACTGTTATTATTGTTGCTCTTGTTGTTGCTGTCACGATCGCTTTATTGTTGCTATTTGTCGCTTTGCTTTGTAGTCGTTGCGTCCGTTGACATAGCAACTGGTTTTTGCATACTATTGCATGCAGATACGTTTTCATGTAATTGTTTCTACGATACGATGCTTACTGTATTTGTGCGCGGGCGCGCGCCTGTGTGTCTTGTGTGTGAATGCGCATTTGTCTGCCCGGCAATTGACGCGATGCGGTCCGACGCTCAGAAAAGCGATTCGCCGTACGAGGAACCGGATGCCGGCGTCGTTGCCGTCCCCACCACATCGGCAGCAGGTGGTCACGATGAAGATCGACGAGTGCAGCCCCAGCTCAGTAGGATCCTGGCCACCCTTCTGCGTTCATCACTCGCGCGCCGCCATTCATCACCACTGTTACCTGCAAGCAGCTCGCTTTCTGCACAGCGTACCGTAGCCAGTGTGCCAGCTTCTGCCGCTCCAGTTGACACGACCCGCACAACGACGAGGACGAGACACATAGTAGCTGCAAGTACAACGCCTCCACCACCAGCCCTACGATCTTCTTCACCACCACCACCGTTGCTGTTGCTTCGGTCCTCGCCTGCTTCAGCGCCAGCGGAGAGCGGATCATCATTGTCGGCGTCATCATCATCGTCGTCGTCGTCATTGGTGCCTATTCGGCTACGCCGACTGCAGCAGCAGCAACGGCATGAGCCGGTCATCAGCGTAGAGCCATCCGAGACAAAGCCGATTCGACTGCACCCGCTAGCGCCACCTGGAAATGACCGGTCCGTCGTCGTGAGGAAGAAGGAAAAGGACCAGGAAGAAGAGAAAGAGGTCGAGGATCACGAAGACCACAAAGAGGCCAACGAGGTCGTCCCTTGTGAAGACCAACACGACGACGACGACAACGACGATTGCAACGGCACCGACAATCCTGAGCGTGTTAACAATAGAAACAGAAACTGGAACGGCAGTAGTAGTATCAGCAGCAGCAGTAGCAAAAACCACAGCAACCACGTAGGCGACAACGATGAGCAATATTACGAGCAATACGTAACTAGGCTAGTTCTACCATCACAGCAGAAGTCCAAACAGAAATCATCCTCGCAAACGCGGCGGCGGGAACAGCGGCAGCAGCAGCAGAAACAGCATTTGAAGCAGCAGCAGCATTTACTGGCGTCTCCAAGTCCGCCATCATCGCATTCTCCATACGGCAGCAGCAGCTTCCCACGTCGCGTTGTAGGTTTGGCAGCCGGTAGGACAGCTGTCCAGGACGCCGTCGCGACTGTCACCACTCAGCTAGAAGGTCTACTGCAGAAGGCCGTCGTTGTCGCAGCTACTGCGGCAGCAGTCGCTTCCGATAGTGCCATCCATAACCGAAGGAACCGCAGCGCCGTTGGTAGGATTGGCGACGGCGGTGACGGCAGTAACCACAACAACAACACAAGCAGCAGCAGCAGCAGAAGTAGTACCACCAACAACAACCACAACAATCGCTACCACGAGCGTATCCTCTTCCCGAGCCTGGCACTTCGCGACGATTTCACGAAGTCGACAGCAGGCGGGCAGATACTAGCGACTTCGTCGGTCGCCGTGGCGTCGGCTTCGGCATCATCGCTCTCGCCGCCGCCCCCACCAGCACCGTCGCTGTCGCCCATTGGAGCTACTGCGTCGCTGAACGGTGCTTCAGCAGCAGGTTGGTACCACTTCGTTGTTTGGTAATTAGGTACGATTACGTTTTAAACAAAAAAAAGTTTCAGCCTCCGCAGCAGTGTGCGGGACAATAAAACTGTTTAGCCTCTGCACCGGTTCGCGGACTCCCCGCAGTAGGTGGTCGTGGCCAATTGTTGCAGGGGGTTTGTCAGGGGGTCGGGAAAGGGGATTTAGGAATCCAACCCACTTATTTCTGGCGTTGGCTGGTGGAAGACTACGATTTTTCACCACTTTGCCATAGCCTTAGCCCGGCCAACCTGTGATCATGCCGGACGTAACTATTTTTTTCCCAATCACGATATAGAACGAAGAAATAATTTCCACCCGAGCATAATTTGATCCATTGCATGGCTCATCAATTTGCAGAAGATCTTCTTCAGCGTCCTTTCAGACGCTATACCGCGGTATAAGTTTGGGTCTCGTCTGTTATCACCATGCTTACCCTTAAATAAAAGAGAAAGCCTGGCGATATGCCAGGCTCCTGGCATTTGCCCTCTCTTCATGATCTCGTTGAAGAAATCACAAAGATGGTTTGCCAAAAGTGGCTCAGACTGCACCCAGTGCTCATAGTACACTTGGTCTGGCCCCGCACTCTTTCCTCTCGGAAGAGAGTGCAGAACCTGATTTACTTCTTCTACCTCAAAGGGCAGATTCATAGTTTCCTGCTCCAATGTGAGCGGGTGCTCAATCATTGGAGCCAGGCGTACCGTCTCGCGGTTATATAGAAGACCGGTCAGGTGACTCGTTATCTGTTCGTCGCTGAGCAGGTGGTTCGCCCCCCTACGAGGCCGTACGACGTAGGCTTAGGGCTTGCGGTCCGCTCTTTCGAGCAGTCGGATTTCCTCCCGCCTAGCGTATTCACGCTTGTGGTCAAGGCATAGCTTTATGTAAGCTTTTCTACTATTGAAGTAGTCAAGCCTGCGTCTGGCTAGCAGCTGTGGTGGTGCCTTTACCCTCGCTTGGCGCAAAAGCTCGAGCACCCCACGGTGGGCGAGATAGCAAGCCTGAGAAAACCACTGTCGTGATCTCCTCTGCCCCGGTCTCTTCCACCTGACTGCACTTCTCATGGTTCTCTCTAGCAGTTCACAACAAGTATCCACATCACAGCCCACCTCGAGGCTATCAACCTCTAATAGTGAAAGGTCAACACGCCTCGTGGTAACCAGGTGTGGGTCGCCTTGCTGCTTAAACCAGATATCTGGAATATTTGCGACTGCTGACACGGGTAGGTGCTTCCTTGCAGCCACCTCGAGAACATCGAAGCTTTCAACTTCGTCATCGACAAGGTTGTGAAACAGTAGATCAATGGTGCTGCTCCCGTTATGACTTATATACGTGTAGTCTTCGCGTGCATTTGCACATCTCAGACCAAAGTATTCCATCAACTGGAGCAGCACCTCTCCTTTATCGTTAGTAGCCCCACTACCAATACGGGCATTGAAGTCGCCACCGACAACGGTTGCTTGCCCGTGGGGTGGGCAAGCAACAAATGTGAGAGCTTACTACCCAAAAAATAACGCCAACAGACACTAATATGGCAAACGTTTAGCTAGTTAGGTACATCACTTGGTTATGAGAAAATATTTATATCGCTCAAGTAGTCGCAGGTAGAAAACGTCACGCTTGCACCACTGCTCGGTCAAATTTTGCGATAGAGTAGTAGTAGACCCAAGAACGGCGTTTAAAGTCCCCCACATAGCAAAAATCGGCGGTTGAGGTTCACTGCCATTCCGAGTTGTCCAAAAAGTGCTCCTTGCATTTTAGGTTCTGCTCATGCCCCACCTGTTGGAATACTCTCGGTCGTCGGTGTTTGAAGTGGTTTTGCGCCCATTCTAAAATGTTCGATCGATAGAATTTGACCGTAACGTTTTGCGGTGGGTCGATAGAAATCAAAGGAAGCAATAATGCCTTGTGGTTGACCTATCATTCGACCCATACCACGGTTGTGGCTCGTTCTTGCGATCGGCCAACTACTATGATTATTGTCACAATCGTCAAGTTCACTTTCACAGCTTCACTGGTATCTTCAGCAGTGTCACCGTCATACTCATTCTAGTCGTCGTCATCATCACCACCACCACTGCCATTATCATCATCATCACCATCACTACCATTATTATGCATTTCCTTCTTCATGTGTATTATCTTCAGCGCCACCATAATGAATGCTCCTTTATCATCATCATCATCATTATCATTCAGCTCACATAACCCTCACCCCCGGTGATTCTCATTATTTTCGTCATCATCATCATCATCATCAGCTAGCACAGATGGTTGCA
This sequence comes from Dermanyssus gallinae, assembly GCA_003439945.1. Classification (NCBI taxonomy): domain Eukaryota; kingdom Metazoa; phylum Arthropoda; class Arachnida; order Mesostigmata; family Dermanyssidae; genus Dermanyssus; species Dermanyssus gallinae. The sequence goes on along the minus strand of QVRM01003147.1, from coordinate 370,137 downwards.
ACGAACCCGCTTGCATCGTTGCTCGAAGATCGTGCGGCAAATAAACTCATTGTCATCAAGAAGTCAACGATTTGGGGGGTCCGGCTTGCCGTGCACGTGACGTATTGGGAAATGCGTCAATGCAAAAAAAAACCTGTGGAGTACGCTTGCAGCAAACGTATGCATGTATCGCCGGCCGTTTCTTCTCCACTTAGCATAGAGGGCTAGCGAAGCAACCGACAAGGCTCTTACCGGTGAAGCACTTCCGGACGAGTCGGAATGTACTACTCGGTGACCCGGTTTAGGCGAACTCGTGCTTCAAGTCTCAGGCAGGATGCCGTAGTTCTCGTCGCGGCTGACAGCGAGATCTAGAACTTTATTTGAACGAGATCTGTGACGATATCGCAAATATTGTCAGGGGGAGAATAGATGTAAGATAACAGAACACGTTATCGTACAAACCATTACTGTGCAACTTCACCACTACCTGTAAGGCTACAAAGCCGGAGCAAATATCGGAGACGCAGCTCTATAGAGTACCTCAGGAAAAGTACCTCAGACCCGCTATTGCTTGTGTAACGGAGAGCCCTAAGCTACATAAGGGGAACATACCCGCAAAGTCTGCTATGCATGGGGCAACAAAAGAGAGCAGAGCAGAATGTCCCGCCAGTCCTGATCTGCATATCTGTATTCAACGCTCAAGCATCCGATAATTCTTCGAATAATTCTTCTGCGCGGTTGCTCTTTTGTCGCAAAGAATGGGCTGAAAGAAACCGAGAGCTCAAATTCGTACGATGCGTTGTTTAAAACGTGTTCAATTGGACTGTTTAGCCAATAGAAACTGTTTAACTAATTAGCCTGTGGTAGCACTAGCCAACACGGTTATAATAATAATACTACTATTACTAAAAGTAGAGTTTTCGGGCTGAACCACAGCCAAGATTTAACGTTCACGCAACTGTTTTTCACATTGCTTCATAGACGGACCCCCATAAATACAAATGTGCAACGGTGGGGCTCGAACCCGCGCACCTATGTGTCTCCTTCGGTTGCGAGGCGGAGACTTAATCCACCACGCCACTACTATTACTACTACTACTACTAATAATAATAAGCTAATTGGCAAGAAGCATTGGACATTCCTATACAGATGTATCCATAATCGGCTTCTGTACGCTTGGAAAAGTCTATAATTATGGGTGTGTTTGTGAAATGAAGCGAGCCGATAAACAAGGGAAATAGACAAAATATAGATACAACTCAGGCATAAAAAGCTGCATCCGTATAAACTAGACTGTCAAATGCCTTGTCTGCCCCCCCCCAGGCCAAAAGGTTACAGTAATATTTTATGTTGCATATACGATCTATAAGTGTGAATGACGCGCCTGCAAGGCAGAGTTGCCAAGGGTCTCGATCGTCGTACGATCGAAATTTGGGGTGCCAAGACTTTAGAGTAGTAGGGAAGGGCTCATAAACATGCGCGTCAAGGCTTGAGAAAAGCTGCTACGATCCTGGACATGGTAACGTTATGACGTCGACTCGCTGGTCAAAGTCTGTGCATCTGTCCTCGTTCCTGTGCTCTTGGCTCACTCCAGCGGGTCTTCCCGAAGGAGAAGACGCTTATGCGCATTGTCCTCGGCCTTGGCCGCTGGGCTCCTTTAGAGAGCTAATCGTGTAACAGAGACGCCTCGCGGTGATAACGCTTCTTTAACCGCTCTACCTCTGCTTGCGTTCTTCCCCCCTTTCTCTTTCTCTAGATAGTGTAGCCTATGGCCTGTGATGTCAGCCCACGCATTGTGTTGCTGGCTACCGGCATAACTTAGTGGGCGAACGATAGCGGTAGACAGAATGAGAAAAACATATATATATATATATATATATGTTTTTCTCATCCCATATATATATATATATATATGGGCGCGTGCTACGAAAGTTGTCATATTCTTTAAGCTGTTTAGATATCAGTATATATATATATATATATATATATATATATATATGTATATATATATATATATATATATATATATATATATATATATATTGAATGTATTGTTTATTAACCAATATTTGATTTATGCACATATGTGCTACAGCTCTCCTAAGTAAATTTCATCAACGACTTTGCTTTTGTATTGTTGCTTGTACACTGTTGGAGATGATACAGATCACATGATTTGCCGCATAGGTTGCATTCACACTCGGCTGATATCTCATGCCACCCATTTCGTATACATATCTTCATATGAAATCCATGCATTGCAAACCCAGTAACGAAGTATCTGTTTCTACAACATGGGCTCTTCCAGTAGTCTGTAGTCATCGCTCTAGTCTCATAAAAACGCAAATCAACATCCGCAAATTTATACTCCCATTCGGCAAGATGATTCTCAGCGGCCTCCGTTTTCGGTAAAGCATAAGTTGCCCTGAGCTCCTCCATAAAAAGTGGTGTCGAGGCCAACAGATACACAAGACGATTGCGGCTAGTGCGGTGAACTACTAGCACTCTTTTTAGAAAGCTGGCTTTATTTTTGTCAAGTACTTCCAGATTTGCTTTTGATAGGTGGGGCCATATGACCTGTATCCCGTAAGCAGCGGTCGGCGCAATCTTTAAATTAAAAAGTTTGAGAGCGACATCTAGTGACAACCGATGAGGCTCGGGGATATTGTGAAACGATAAAATGCTATATATATATATATATAACTATATATATATATATAATAAGAATACAAGGAGGTACGGATAAATGTACACGAAAAAAAAGAGTTTTAACGTAATTTGCAATTTGCAGCCGCTGCAGCCGCTAGCTCTCCGCTGAACCCGCTTGAACGCGACTTTACCCCACGATTACGCCGGAGGACTGGTCGGACGGCGGCGGGGGGACTCGACGTGCTTAACACGAAGTACTCTGCGCACCCTACCGCACACGTTGTCTACAACGACGACGCCAATAGCTGGTGGAGAAACTTTATTCCAAGGTGAGGCTACGATGAGAGGGAAAAACGCTTTAACGCACAGTGGGGCGGGCAGGGTGTGACAGAGCACTCAGTGTGAATACGGTTATTATAACAACAATATGTATATGAATTAATAACGTGCCACGAAGACTACATTCTGCCCGGGGATGCCTGTGGTAACAGAGTGAATGAAATGCCGATGTAGGCAACAGTAAGTTGCGACAGATAAAATGCTAAAATAGTTCTTGCGTCATTGATAAATTTCTACGCGATAGAGTTAAAAGCTTTTTTTTTAGTCAACTCGAATTGCCGAACAGTGCTACCTTGTTTGTGAGCAAGTAGCCTTCTGGATTTCGACTAGGATAAATTGCCTTTGAATTGTGTCATATGTTGAGAGGCCTGAGCGCAAATCATGTTGGTGTTCCTTGTGTTGTCCAGTTTTCGCTCGTCAATCATATAAGGATAAAATGTATGATTACCTCCGAGAGACTACGTGGGATGCTCATCGATTGGAAACACCAGAAAGGTTACTTCGAAGAGAGATCCGGGTTTGAGATCCACCACCAGTCCAGGTTGGCCTCGTCGTTCCAGCAGTAAAAGAAAGTGCCCGAATGGCTGGCAGGAGATTTGAGGAAAACAGCCCGCGGATACATTTTACTCTAGCTAGAGGAGTGGTGGCAGCGGAAAGCAGTGGTGGCTATGAGCACTTCAGTTTGTGAGTGGCGGACTATTTTATAACTTTGCCACCGGTCGTATCGCGTGCGCTGGTCTTCGTCATCAGCAGCAGCAGTCGCCGCCCAGCACTTCGTCTTGCTCATTTTGATTTCACACAACGACGGAAGGGAAATAGTGTTGAGCGACGGACTTCTCCATATTCGCCTCCAACCGAGATTCTGTGCGAAGATCTGCGTGGTGTCTCTACGAGTACCGTATATGCCCCGGATCGAGTGGCCCTTCTTCGTGGGCTCTCTGTTAGCCGACTATTGTACTATCAGTATTTATGTGTGCGACGTGCTAATGTGGGCTAGTGGCAGGGGGTGGCCTGCTGCCCTGCAAGCGTGTTGTAGCAAACTCGACACCGTGCGTGGTTCAGTGTCACTGTTACTACTACTACTACTACTACTACTATCAGCGTAACTATTTTTACAAGCACCGAATCGTCAAAGATGACGAGACTGACACGAACTACTTTGCGGTACTTTGGCATTTCCGCTGTCGCGTTTGCTCTGCGCGCTCAACGATAACAAATCAACCTTCTGCAAACCCTCCGACCCAGTCACGCTAGGGCTCGTCTTAGCATGAACTACGAAATATGCTGCAGTTTGTTGACGGACTGTATAGTGCGTAGTAGCAGCAGCAGCAGCAAAGGTTATACTAGTCGTTGTAGCAGTAGTAGTAGATTTGGTCTGCTTAGTGTTTAAAGATTCTCGGTTGCTCTTGAAGAAGAATCGTCACAGCTTCCACTGTGGTTCCATCTGGGCAGAGTGCTTTGCCGTCGGGTTACGCTTTTTTAGCGGCCGCTCATTTCTTTCGTGAGTTTAGGAATATGTCTTCTTCCTCTCTCTAGGATTACTAACTACAACTCGATAAAAAAAAACAAATTATTCGAGTTTTAACCAAAACCAGTAAATAATACGAAATTTTACTTGACAATGGTGGCGCCTGTGACTCCTAGTGACATAGTAATCGCCGACTGACTAACTATCTGTTTATTTTGTGTCGGCAATAAACACAAAACATTGTTACTAACATTTCACACGAGTAATCATTGTTCTGAAGCTGGTGGCGTGTTAACTAAGTCGCTTGTCGTCGTCGTCGACTGCTGTTGTTGTTGTTGTTGTTGCTGCTGTCGTTGTAGGCCAAGCATGTCGCCGGAAGAGGTTCGTGCCCAGTACTACGCCACGTACGACCCAATGACGGGTATCCGCATAGCAGCCACACTGGGGGCAATCATGAGCCTGTTCGCACTTTTCCTCATCTTCAAGGCTAGATGCAAGTCCATCCGATCCAGGCTCAACCTCTAGCCAGCCAGCAACAGCAACCATCAAAGCTAACCATCATCAGTCAGCAAGCGAAGCCGCCAACCCCCCTCTCGCCTTCACCCGAGATCGAGTAGCAATGCAAGAACGTAGGACGATAGCAGCAACAACGACTTTGACGGCCTAGAAACTGTAGATAGTGTATATGTGTATACTGGCTTAGAACGTCCGCATTTGTAGAGCAAACGTGAAAGACGAACTGCGCACGTATATACATATAAATATATATATATATATATATATATATATATATATATATATATATATATATATATATAATATATATATATATATGTGTGTGCGAACCTTTATATAGGTCGTCTAGTTGCTGGCAAATGGCATGCGCTGTACTACACGAGTTTGTAGTCGTGAATGGCCAAACACAAGTGCGCGTCGCTGATGTTCATGTGTGTGCGGAAACGCCGACGTTGTCGTTATCAGCGATCCTACAATACGTAGATTAGACGCGTCTGTAGACACAGAAGACACCTGCTCCAGCTAGAAAGGTAGCGCAGTCAGTATATAGGAAGCGTATCAGCGGCGACGATGGAAACACTTGACAGAAATAGAGTGGCCGAAAGTGTTCGTCGGGAGGCTCCGGCTCTACGGCCTGCCGCCTTCAACTCACCTCTGGTGGACACCACTTCGGACCGTATCGGACCTGCATCTTGACCTTGATTTAGAACAGATGTTTGAATGCAATGCTAATGCAATGGAACAGAACAACAACAATCAATGTAACAAACAACAGCAAAACAACAATAACAACAGAAAAACAAAAACAACAACAACAACAGCAACTAAGACCTTAACGTATGCCGCTAGCTGTGATAAAGAGAAAGTCAATCAAGCTTACAGCTGCTTTGACCCAGCGCTTTGCGCATTATCGAAGGCTGGCTAGATTTGTGTGCCCTAACAACATGGAGTTTGATAGAATAGCAGCAGCAGCAGCTGAACCAAGCAACAACAGTTGACACTGCTTTTCCAGCTTTCATTGCACACGGTGCAAGACGTTGCCCTAGCGACGCCGCAGCATAATTATCCTTATCATCAACAACAACAACAGCAGCAGCAGCATGGTTACCCTAACTGCTAATCAGCAGCATAATTAGCTCAGTAATCACCATCACCTTTATTATACAAGCAACACTCTTGCTCAGATATACGACTAGTCAACTGGATGGACTAGATGCAATAACTAAAAAACAAAACACCATACTCAAGTACAATGTACACGCGCGTAAGCGTCAAGGATCAACGGACATTTAGCTGCAGAAGTAGGCATATAGTACGCATTCCACACAAGGAGTATCACACGTGTGGTGTTCAGCCCGCGCGGTGGGTGAATGACGGCGCTATGCGTAGTGCAATTAAAAAGAACAATTTCGCAGCGGTCCAATCCGTATGCCTTGAGGACACGTGACGAAAACGGGACACAATCGCCAACCGTGAACAGATTCGTCACCAAGTATTCGTCATCCCTCTCATTCAGCTGCGCTATACGCTCTCAGCGGATCCTTCGTGGTTATGACTATTTGCAAGCGGGACAGGTAGGTACCTACGTTCAAACGAATACGTACATGCTTACATATAAATAGGAAATAAAGTAGGCCGCTAAATGTCCACATATATAGCGTCCTGTTCCGTTGCAGATAATTACAGCAGCAGCAGCAGCAGCGGCAACAGCAGCAACGACGACGAACCACAGCAATATGAATAGCACGAACGATGACGGAGGGAATCCTTGAACGTCATGCTGAAATTAGACATAATAGACTTGTTTTTATACCTAACTTCACCTGATGTGTGGTTCGTATTTTGTACATTATGCATTTTCATGTTACGCATTTATGACAGCAGCGCGTTCCATCTTCGCGTATTCAATCACTAGATACCTCAGTGAGTCAGAGCAACTTCTAGACATTGGCAACCTTCTTGTTACCGTAAGTAAAGTCGCGTCGCATGCTACTTGGCATGCTCCAAGTACGTGTGAGTTCCCTATCTAGGGCGTCGTTTCGGTTTCCGAAGAGAAATGGAAGTGAAGACGAAGACGATGATGACAAAAAAAGAGGGGAGCGCGACCACTTAACGCCAAACGAAGGCCCATCCGTGAAGCGAGTAAGCCAGATGACACAATTCGTGCCTTCTCGCGTTGCAGCTATGCTGCATTAGACGTTCTGCCGCACGGTGGTGCCGCTATTGCAGTGTAATGCAAATACCAGCACTACTCGTGCACAACAACTACAGCTTGGCAATGTGTGCTCCCGCTTTGTATTTTTTATCGGGTTCTTTTGAATTGATTGCTGGGTAATAGGAATGGGGTCTTACATGCCTGCCCCCTGTGGCGACATCGTGTACGGTCGCCATTCTTGCTACAAGGAGTTGATTTAAGCACTTTATTTGGTGCACTTGGAGCGTCCCGCCATACGATCGTCATACCTAAGTAACGTCACACCAGAGTAACGCTAGCGGCATATCGGCTAGCAGATCTCGCCTGGCAGGTATTCTTAATCGTCGCATATAGCATACGTGCTGCAATGTTGCCTACAGTATTCGAGGGCAATTTTAGCGAGCCGACAGAGAGAGTTTTTGCACAGGGCACTGGGTTCTGACTATCGACCTACTAGGTCAGCTGAAGAAGTCAGCGGCAAGAGAAAACTAAGGCGGACAAAAAGGAGAAGAAGAAGAAAAGAGGGCTATTGTGTTAATGCACGGTTAAAGGCGATGTCTCGCGAGCAGAGGAGAAGCTGAACAAGCATAGAAATCGACCAGATCGAGTAGCAGCAACAATCGATACACCACATTCATTGCAGGTAAATAGATAGAGAGCATTTAGTCGATGTTGTCTTTGTAACGGTCGTGGTACTAAAGGTAACATGTAGCATTTGTCGTTCAAACAGTAGTCGTCGTCGTCGTAGTAGTAGTAGTAGTAGTTGTTGTTGTTGTTGTTGTAATAATTATAGTTGTAGACGTAATAAATTATGAATGGTTAACGAACGGCTGTTACTTTTGCAGGGTTTTCGTCTAGTTTAGCAGTTTGCAGATCGCAGAATTGCGGGTTTCCCGATAGGAAACGAAGTGTCAGGGTCGAAACCCCGAATGTATGTACGTGCCTGTATCTATCTATATAACCATCTATCCATATATATTTATGTATGTGTGAGCATGTATATATGCATGTATGTATGTGTGTGTGTGTGCGTGTGTTTATCTGTGTGTATATATACTTATATGTGCTATGTTGTTCATATTGTGTAATTCTATGTATGAAAGTAGTAAGTGCCCTTTTATGTGGCTGTGTGCGGGTGCGACCTTGTTTTGACGTATGGCGGATACCTGAAGGTACGAGGCAGTCAGCTCCCAGTAAATGATTGCATGTTAGACGGCTGCCCAATGACTACCCCAATCACTGCCAACGCTCTGGACGCAGAACCAGATTGCCAGCTAGTCCGGCTGAACCCTCTTCCCGCTCCTCTCGAACGATCGTAACCCGGGTCGGAATACCCGGGTCTATGTCATCGAAGTGGCCCCGACCAAAAAGCCCCGAAACAGACAGAAAGAAAATAGTTGTCACAGTAATGGTATCACTTATTACTTGTTCGTCTCTGAACGGAAAGCTGGCATTGGTACGTGAGTCGGGTAGGATACTGTAGGAAACAGGGTAGAGTTGGATGGGGGGGGGGACTATATAAAACGAGCAGATAACCGGATTGTGTGTTCGGTATTGACTGAAAAACGGAGCGAGTTTATAAACGAGAGAACATACCTGTATACTCATGCATACAGTATGCACAGCACACTACGTCCGCAGCCGTTCGTTCGTATCGGGGGTTTAAATCGTTCCTAGGCCTGCTCCTCCACTTTTTACCTCTAATTCCTCATGTCAGCTCATGTCACTGAGAACACACAGCTTTGGACAGCAGCTAGAGGACTGTTCCGGGTTGGTGGTGGTGGTGGTGCGCGTGTAAAGCGTACACATTCACACAACTGACCAGAGCCGTAGCACGTAGATAGTGTGTTGTTGTTGAAACGCGTGTTGCACTTTATGATTTGTACTGCGTCAATGAAGATATTGTAACCCTAGTCATCCACACATAGTTGTAACAGCGGCCACGAGGTCAACTGCCGACCGACGATTGACGATACTTCGGATGAATCGGAGGAAGTGCTAGGACGACAATGGCAAAAACGGTAGCAATTCAATCGAAAAAATCAAAACAACAACGACAACAACAATGACAATGAGAACAATACAACGTGAAAGATACTGATATTAGTAATAACATTAACAACAAGAATAATTCATTGTGTGCGTCGGGGGGGGGGTGGTGGTGGTATTTGGCGGCTGCGACGAAGAAGACGACATATACATCCACAGAAACAAAACGTATGTGTGTGTGTGTTATGGCAGAAACAGCCAGATGGCGCGGGGGACAGCAGCGATGCGGATTGAAATGACAAAACAAAAAACAATCACAAGTCCATCCTATAACTGACTGTCAATATATATATATATATATATATATATATATGTATACAATGATAAATAGGTACACTGCTGTTATGAGCCCGATGGTAGTTGTCGTCGACTATACCGGTAGGTACCGACGAGGTCGTCATTGAGAACTGTGCGTCAACGAACAGAGCAGTATTGATATGGTGTACCCAAGGATAACCTATATATATAATACACAGTACATTTGAACAGTTATCATGAATATTAGGTTATAAATAAATGCAAATGCACTTCCCGGACGTATGCACTGTGACTATTTATTCGTCGCTGTCGGAATCGTATTCGGTTGTGATTGCATGGTTATGTCATACGTTCCGATACGAGCATGCCGAGACGCCGTTTGGAGAACATTTGGATAATGCCGCGCCAAAATTGAGTTACTCTTAATTATTATTTTATCTTAATTATTATCACTCTTTATTACTCTTAATTGAATTCGTTGTTACGCACTCCTACTATTACGTTGTTACGTACTCCTACTATTACCGATACGTACTCCTCTAGGTCTCTCTCCTTCTCCTTTTCTCTATGATTCTATCGCTTGTTTCTACTGTATTCTACGGCCATGAAATAATACATGCAGGTGAATTCGAGCAGCTACAAGGGTAGGACGGCAGGGTTACTCTAATGTGGGAGAAAATACGAGAAATAAAGGTTCGACTCGAGGCAGTTATAGTCAAAGCCATAGCATGGCCCGCCGACTGTTGGTCTCATTGTTTTTCTCTTTTGACCGTCAAGTAGAAAAAAATAACAAATACGAAGTGGAAAGGCTACAGCCGAGCGTAGCCTAGGTCTTGGCTTCGGCGAATTTGTCGATGCCGTCACCTCTACGCCACCCGCGGGCTCAACTCGTCGACTCTGGACGAGACCTGCAGTGGCTGCTTCGTACGGCCTGTCCTCGCTGCTTCATTCAGCAGGGCTGTTCGATTCAAACGAACACTACCCTGGTGCTTGCTACTATGTGGTTATAGACAAACAAGAGGCGGTATGCGTTTGTATATATATATATATATATATATATATATATATATATATATATATATATATATATATATATATATATATATATATATATATATATGGACTTTTTACAGAGTTTTTCTCAGCATTCCCCTGTTTATCTGATCTTTCCATCATCTCTCTTTCCATTTGGGATTTATTTTAGAATATTATACGAGCTCCTCCATTTCAAGTAACAAGTAATATTACCGACTGACCAGTAATCTATATATATATATATATATATTTAGACGTATGTTCTTTGAAATTTTACTATTAACAATTTAAATCATATATACAGATCATTGATTGTTTTCTAATACGTCAAAAGCAATTTTGTTCTAAGGTAGCGTAATGTGTTCTTCTATATATATATATATATATATATATATATATATATATATATATATATATTTATAGACGTATGTCATTTCAAATTTCACAGTTAACAATTTTAAATCATGTAAACAGATACGTGAGGGAGTGCTTGATGAACAGCAACATGGTTTTACTAAGGGAAAATCTACAGCAACCCAACTAGTTGAAATGGTCCAAGATTGGGCCATTTATATTAACAACAAGAAAACATTTGATTGTATTTACTTTGATTTTTCTAAAGCATTTGACAGAGTAAATCATTTTAAACTCGTACATAAACTAATTGACTTAAATATAGACAAGCACACTGTTTTATGGGTATCAAGTTATCTTACGAATCGGAAGTTTTGTGTGCGGGTAAATAACAGTTTTAGTCGGTATGGGGTGTGTCCCTCCGGCGTGCCTCAGGGGTCATGTCTAGGCCCATTATTATTTTGTATATTTATCTTAGATCTTAAAAACGTTACACCCGCAACACTTAAGTATAAACTCTACGCAGACGATCTTAAACTTTATGGGCTTTCTGGCACAGAAGCCGAGAGGGGAATATTACAGAAAACAATTAACTCCATCTCCGATTGGTGTGCCAAAAATTAGATGATAATTTCGGTCCCTAAATGCGCCGTTGTGTGTCTGAAGGAAGACCACGCTTACACACTTGATGGACAAGAGATACCCAGGGTAAACAGCATTCGTGATCTTGGGGTAACGGTTACACCGGAGCTTGATTTTAACATTCACATCATGCAGACTATTCAATCTGCTAGTCTTATATGCAATATGATCTTTCGTTGTTTTATTATTAAATGCCCAATGTTTTATATCCGTCTTTATAATAACCTTGTAGTTCCTAAATTCATCTACAGCTGTGAAGTCTGGCGCCCGTATTTAAAAAAACATATTGATGCAATTGACGTGTTGCAATGAGATGTAAGGTTGAGCGTAGCAGTCTCTACTTACCACCTATATCGGAACGACACTCGAGAGCAGATTTTAAAATGTACGAACGAATTTCTCAGTCGAATAGGCTTTCCATCTTTTTTAATATTCGCAAAAACAATCTGCGCAGCACCCAAACCATATCGTCGAAAGTAGTTGCACGTTCTGACCGAATTAATAATATGTTTTCGTGGCGTTTGGCGAGAATGCTGAGAACCATGAACTAGTCATATATTCTTATTCTGTACTACCGCATATGTTACGCAATGGTACTATTTCGAATGTTGAGAACCATGAACTAGTCATATATTCTTATTCTGTACTACCGCATATGTTACGCAATGGTACTATTTCATTCTATTATCTAGTAAATTGTTCTCTATACTTCCATTATTGCACAATGTATATATTGAATACAGGACTTTTGTGAATAACTATGTACATAATTGTCAACCCTTTGAATATAATAAAGGAGCACTTGAATTGAATTGAATTGAAATTGAATTGAATACTTGATTTTTTTATCACGTCAAGAGTAATTTTGTTGTAAGGTAGCGTGTGCGATGATTTTCTCTACAAGTTAAAGGTGATCCCGGCGTTCTCTCGACCTATTCTTTAGTTAGCTTAGTCTGGCTTACACGTCCGCAGCTCACACATATGACAATAAAATTCCGTTGTATTGTCATCTGTGTAGATATCAAACGGTTGAGGATGATACGCATACTATTCAAGACTATGAGCCAAATTTTCCTGGAGCGTCTTTTAAAAATCTAAGGTGAGGTAGTAACTAACAATGACCGTGCGGCATGGTGATCACTACTATCGTTGGCTCCTGCTATTGCACGCCTCTCGAACGTCAAGGGGACTCGCGATTGTTGGCAGACATCATACGTTCAAACATCGAGGACTTTGGGAACGGTCTCAGACCTGAATGTTTAGCTCATCGGGTAGGTCATCAGAAACACAGGCACGTTAGTTTTTCCACGCAAAACTTTAAAAGGAGGGTGATTGTTAAATTTGCCGACGGTGATGTGTCGTGCTCGGCAAAGGTAATTAGCCTGTGCTACACGTTGGCGCCGAGTCGATCTTGTGGAGGCTTTACACGAAAAGCATCCTTGCGCACCTATGAACTAAAGATAGGCTTATCATCTTGCTACCTGCAGTTTTATTGTATTTTTGATTATTTATCTAAATCTTTAGAGTGATCGCATCAAAAGCGCCAGACATGTTGAGATATCTAGAACTTTCCCACCAGTATTTGTGGAAATATGGCCGCCGGCTCTCAAATTCAGGTCAATCACACGCATCGTTTAAACAAATTCGATCGAGGGATCGAACGGCCCTCTATTAGCCTAATAGGCCGAAGCTCTAGTGCTTCGGGATTTGCCAAACTAACGAGATTCTGCTAGGGGAGGAGATACCAATGAACCTCGTGCGTACCTTTCGGGAAACGAGATTACTTGCTTCGTCAAAGTGGTAGCTGATCTTTTTTCAGGCCGCACCAGGGCCAGTGAAACCAATCTTCGGAGTTGAGATAGAATTACATATCTCGTTGGGTGGAGAAATTAAAAGCCTCCTAGGTACATACTTCCGGGTACTTCCTAGGGGCTTGTTCATCACGGGATAAACTTTGTAAGCAGGTCAATCTTTTGCAATGATTTAAATCTGGCAGAAGCCGCCTCCTGCGCATGGCGGCTGGAGGTATAGGCCTCCCGAATGCTGTCTCCGTCGCAGGAGATGGTTAATGAGAACTAAAGCATTGTATAATGCAGTTCCTTTAATAAACCACGATTTGAATCTTGAATATTGGAGCCGCGGTGGTTGCGTTAAAGATACAGCATATTCACAACTATTAGAAGATTTCAAACAGTATTATAAAATTTTAAGTATCGTCTTTTCGGTAGTGCCGAAACAATCCCGCTTAAAGACCCGAATACGCATGCAAGCTAAACTGCCGCCCTGCAGGATATTTGTCTGACTTACTGGTTCAGCAAATGGAGAAGTTGGCAAGGCAAACCTTGGAGCAGTTTCATCCAGTGGTGCTTGTGCATGGCTTAATGCCCTGCCGAGTGCTCCCGTACGTACGCTCTTAGAGGGCTTCGACGTTAAAATCTATGTCGGTATCCTCGGGACCCCACTAGGCTAAGAACACGCGTGCAGCTGTGTGGAGAAGGTTTCTCTTAGGTCACCAGAGTGGACTTTGCATCTAACGTATAACGGGACGTACTCAATAGGTTTTCGTTAAATATACAGCGGAAAGCGCTGCGGTGGTACCTAGCATCTTAGGTCATTGTCAGTTCTGGAAAGTAGGGGTCCTCTCGAAGGGTTTCTTAAAAATTTCGCTGCTGCTGGTATTGCGACTAAACAATACAAAGATCGAGTTTCAAAATTCATACGATGATGCAGTAGTAGAAGTTTCTCTTTTTAATCTCTGTATCTATCTCGTTATTTCGCTAACTCAAATAACTAGACGCTTCGGCTTGCTCTTTCTCGCAGACCATTGGGCTCTATTTCAAATAACAAACATTTTTATTCCGCGACTGGTCAACAATATATATATATATATATATATATATATATATATATATATATATAGTTGAAGGAAGCCGAAGGATCAAAACTCTTGAAGCGCTTATAATCCTTTATAGACAGGTGAATGCTTTGTAAAATTCACAAGTGATACCTCACCTAATGGTGCCTTTTTTCAAAGCAAAAACTACTTATACATACTTTGGTATGCTTATAAGGTGTCTTGCAATGTACTGTATATGAAGCAAGTATTTGCTTATCAATGCGGGTAGGGAGCCGCTTTGTGTACGTCATGTCAGGCTATGCAGCGGTTGTTGAGAAATCGTAACCCGGATAATCTCAGTGCCTCTTACCTTTGGTCTGGTTTTGCATGTGGCAATGGCCACGATTATACCAGATACATAGTTAATGACTGTCATTACCAGCTCTGTTCGAACAGACACTTCCACGAGGAGTGCGCAGATTGCATCTGTCGACTGTGCTCTCAAGCCTGTGCGAGGTATCACGCGTTTACCTGCCCGGTCCTTACGAAGAGATCGTTGCACTGTCTCTCGTAAATGACGTGCCAAGAGCAGCTTATAACAGTGTGGGTAGCAATGGCATATGCATTATCAATTAGACTGAAACTAATTTGAAGATATATTATAGTATTGCTCGATAGCATGCTCGGAAGCATTTTACGCCGACACACTCCAGCAGTTCTCGTTATTACAACTCGCATTGTTCTTGGTGGGCAAAGCGGGCAACTACCGATAACATTGTCCAGCATGCATAGCTTGGGCTAGAACTGAGCAGTAATGAAACAAAGTAAACGCGCGAAGCTACTAATGGTTTGTTAGGTAAGATCATTCCGGCTATCCAAGTTGAGTACGCGACGATCGATTTTTAAGCAGTGGTGAGCTTCTGTCGGAATGCAGACACTGTAGACAGAAACGAGCGTCTATGTTGCACCGTGTCTCTCTAAGTATTGCCTCAAATACAAAAAAATAGAGCTGTTTTATAATGATGTCGTGTCCTAATAGCGTTTTCATGTCAACGAAGTGTGGGTGTACCGCCGGCATGTAAAAAACAGGTACCACTTTTCACGTCCGCGTGGCTCCATTAGAGCCTCTACTTACTGCCAAGCTTTCTAACAGTAATGCATGAACAAGACACCATGGCCAGCGATATTGTGTGGGTACATACAGTCAGTAATACATACAGTCTTAGACTAGAGTCATTATTACTGGCAGTGCACTACAAAATAAAATGTATTCCAAATCTCATTCAAGTCCTGGAATAAAATTAGATCGACAGAAGAAAATACAATGATGCTTTGGATCATAAACGCGATGCTACCGGTTATGTGAGCAAGAAAATGTTGGTCTCTACAAAAGCGGTGTTCGTCGAATAGTATTAAAATTACATCGTGAGTTTGACGTATTTGGCGTGAAAGCTAATAAAAGAACTTCATTTCTTGCGAACGACCATGTTGCACCTGGCCGACGTTACATGTTGTTCGGAGGAAACAGGCTTTTTTCACGAACACTACAATGTGCTAGGTTTCTATATAGGAAGACTGGTTGTGGTTGACTGCTCGATATTGCACATTTTGTGCTCCTATATCGGGCAACAACAACAGTGTCAGGGATCTCACTTTTTTTCCGAAACAAGACTATTCAAAGACCAAGTTTCATTGAAAAAAAAGATTTACTTTAACAAGCTCAGTAAATCTGCAATAGTCGACGGGTACACAAATTACATACACAAATTACGCGTCAGGAACGACTTTTGCCTCGTCTACGGCGTGTAATGATCCGTCGACTATTGCAGATTTACTAAGAATTGGCAAACTGCTTTAGCATTTAGCTGCTTCAGCCATTCCGACAGTATGAAAGATGGATTCGTTTAAATTTGGCAAAAGAGTTAACATTAATAACAATTCCAACAATAATTATCACTATGCTGATGATCGGCCGGCCGGTGCACTCGCTGACCGGACTCCAACTCTAGAGAGTACAACTTCTTGATTTGTTGCTCCGAAAATAGCCTGGTCCAACTTATTGAGAAACCTGCTTATATTGCGGGCTTCTCCCTTGACCTTTTGCTGACCACCGTTCCGGTCTCCATAGTTGACAACCTGGACAACATTTGTACCACGAGTGTTGTCTAATTCTAACGCCATCAGCACTTTTAGCATTAGACGCCACTCCATAAGTGGCCCTGCATTGATCGGCTAAACTATAAATAGCAACATGGCCATGAACAGTATTCCCATTTATCTAGACTAGATTCGTGGTTTTTTAAAGACTGCCAGGATGTCAACGAAATGTATACTAAAGTTTCTCGTGCGTATGTTATTACTGCATGTGTATAGGGGAAGCAGTGCACCCATTGTGAGTGCTATAAATTAAATACATCGCCACATACATATTCATGTTCCCACTAATAATAATATGAAAAAAATAATGATGATCCGATTTTGATTATTATTATTATTATCATTACAAGCTGGACATCAGGCCAGCAATAAACGTACTTAGTTAGATACAACAGCTCGTTTTAACGACGGTACTTGCTCCTACGTCGACACGCAAACTCGCCATAACCGTGTACGGTCAACGCGATTTAATTAGCTGTTATAAAGCGCAGTATATGTATGTATGTGCGACTGCTACGGACGGCAGCGGGTTGGTTGAATGACACCATTCTCGCCAGCTGCGTTACCACGCCACGCTGTGTGAAGGCAGGCCAGTGATGTCCATCTCGGGTCTCGTTCGAGGCCGTTACGCCTAACGACAACAGAATACGATTTATGTTTAACTGTTTTGCAGACGTTTCCGCTAAATAGCCGCAGTGCTAATTAATGACAATTAGACGGCAATCGGAACGCAGCCGGTCGGTGAGCCGTGGCGACACGTAATGGAGGGGCCATGCTGGCCACTGTATGTTGGGCGTCATAGTAGTAGGGAATAACTAGGACCTGCCGCCGTAAATTTGCGGACGAGTGGTAATACAGAAACAGTTATGCCGCAGTAGAGCGAAGCAGTGAGAGCACAGCGGAGAAAGACTGGCCAACCCTTTTGGCATTTCTGAACGCCTGCTGCACTGCGCTGGTCACTAGGCAAACGATCACGACAATCTGTGCAAGACAAAGCGCAATTGAAGAACAATCCCTCTTCTATCTCTCTCTCCGTCTCTCTCTCGAAGGAGAGAGAAGATAACCTGAGGATCTCTAATGGCCAGCTTAATTTAATAATGTACTTATAAAGTGAAATGTATACGAAGTAAAATACCAGTGTTCAACCGGCAAAGCCTTAGCAAAGTCCCTTATTGGCCTGGCGGTGGTCGCTTGGGTACGGTCAACTTGCTGATTTGGTCGGGCCAGAGCTGTAATATATCTCTGTCTAATTAAGCTTCGCCACCAAAATCGATTGCTAATGCTTTCGAAGAGGCTTCTCTGGTAGCTCACATTTTAAAGCAATCCGATAACTCTAGAGCCTGTGAGTTCAGATGAGGCCTCTGCGCACTCGTAAGGAGCATTACAGTGTAGCTAAACTTGTGTCAAGGCCCTCTACTGGCCTATCAGTACCAGTGAAACAAGGTATTTGTTATAAGGCATTCCCTGTTAGGAGAAAACTATGGCGCGCTGCTGTAAAGACAACAACTCTAATCATGAACGTTTTAGCTTTATACTGGAAGCAATCTCTGAGGAAACAAATGCCCAGGTGGCGTAGAGTTACATGTATCGCCGGCCCAATGTATGAATTAAGCTAAGCAGTGAGGTCAATACGTATCAATAAGCACCACAAGACACTCGTCCTGGTTCAAACCAATAAGGTTTGATCTTAATGAACAACATTTAAGATATTTGACGACAACCCAACAGTTAGAGACTCTAGATATAGTTGGGCGGGCAATGTTCTATAACGGGGCCGCACTATTTAACTACTATTTAACTGTCGATACTTTGATACCTTTAAATCAGCATCAGTTTCGTACACCAAACTTCCAAATGTACTGTCAGGTCAGGGACGCGTTGATATAGTGTTTGCGTGTCTGACATCTGGCTGCCCAAATATTTCACGCTCCCCAATACACATTAAGATCTACACAGACGAAGTCGGAATGTATACCGCTGCCCGACGGAGACAAAACAGACGTATTTGGTCGTCCGCGCTTTACGACGGAGAAAATCGACCGCATCTGTACATAAAACTATACAAACAATATAATATCCCCAAAATGCGTTGCAACACGCGTTGCCAGCGTAAGACACTGGTCTGGCAAAGGGCAGTCGAGTAGCAGCATATCAATACGGAGCAGCGCTCAGCAGTCTAGTCTTTGGGAAAATTAGTCAATGAGAACTTAGTGCATCCGCTACTCAATATGCCACGAAATTCACATACTAGCAGTGACCTGCCTCTGACACAAAAGGTCTATTGGATGCCAAATAAAGCACACATAATAAGAGTTTTATATCGTAGTTCTTTCTATTTTTCTTTATCTAATTAAACCAGCCAATTTAATTTTCAATTCAATTCAGACGTGGTTTATGTACGGAACTGCATACATTCACATGCTTAAGTTCTCGTTATGAAAAGTAGTACAAGGGTTTGGGAATAAAAGGAGACAAAGAAAAAGATAAAGCAGCAGATAATACCTCTACCATATTATTGGCGATACTGACATACAAGGCAAAGGAGCACACTGAGCTATAACTTCATAAACATTATAACTCGAAATGAGCCAGTAAATGTACATATTGAACTGCTTTTATACTCGTAAGCATAAGCTTTCCCAGGCCTCTCTCACTCGGGACCGTATCAAGAGGCATCCTCGCGTTGCAGCGCTGTACCTCAACGGCGATACGGTGTCTCAGGAGCGCTGCTGTGGATCGTTTGTCTCCGTTCGACTTTGCGAGGGTCTGGGCCGATTGTCCGCGTTATGGTCATGGCTTTCCGTCCCCACGCACCCGATGTCTTAATGGTGAACGGATAAACGGTGTGCTTCTTCCCCAACGTCTCGTACTTACGAGTCTTGTTTCTGTTCGATCTATGTATGTAAGTGCAACGCCGCCTACCATGTGGGCCGCCCTATAGCTTGCCAAACAATAAGTGCTCCGAATCGACATGTCTCAGATCAGCAATTTCCCCATGGCCCAAAGGGTTCAGGGTCATACCTCGTCTGGTCGAATGGTTTCATCATCACACAGATGTGTCGGCTCGACTCGCACGGCAAAGCCCGTATGTCTGAAGGCTCTAACGAGAACATCATTTATGGCGCTGCGGCGTGAGCGTCTCTTTCTCGCAGCTGCCCTAGTAATAATAATACTAGCCAAGGATGCGATTAAGTGGATTATCATCTTATTTTTTTTTCATTTGGCTAATAGACTAATTCCTGTTTGGGTCGTATTTAAAACTACCTTGCAGGACTTGAGACGGCTCTTAAGAGCTCGAGTTCATGCAAACAGACTCAATAGTATGTTCTTTGGCAAAAAGTAACCGAAGCAAAATAAGCGCTAAGTATCTAGCAAATCAGAAGCAAGCCAACGGTAACATAATGTCTTTTGCGAGACATTTTGTTACGTTTGGTGCGGCTTGTTAGGGTTGCCCAGAGCGCAAGTAACTGCCCATAAGTACATCTAAAATTAGCTTATTCTAATTGTAATCTCTTGCAAGGTTTAGCTGTATAGGCGTAAGGTAAACCACATTCAGCGCAAAAAGTACCATGCTCTTACCTGTCATTGGTTTGGCAGTGACCTGACCAGGAAACAGCTTGCTCTATTAGCGAAGGCATATTAAGCCAACCTTGCACTCCGGTGTGACGTTTCCATGGGCTCTGCTGCGATACAATGCTCGCAACAATGGATAGATTTTACGAATTTGAAAATCTCTCTATAAATCCGCAGCTATTGCTAGACACATTTCGCTAGCGAGCTTTATAGCGAGCGCAGCGCATAGATTCAGATTTCCAACTTGAATACAATAGGAAGATAGACAACTTGCAATTGATCAATCTAGTCGGATCGCATCCCCAAGGCTGCTCTGTTTGTTCCGAGCAAATATGGGTTCCGGCTTCGGCCGATAAACCATCGATACTTGCCGCCACTCGAGATATGTCGTCGAGCAGCTGCGGTAACGAGACATTTGCACAGCCTATCTATTAGGAAATGTCACTTTTGGGTTCGTCTTTCTCTCAGCAACCCCTATACCTCTGTCCTGCAAGAGAGAGCATAGGCGACGAGATCGTGCGATCGCCCGAACCAAGAGACAAAACGAAATCAGCAGCCTTCCTATTCGCACGTGAGTATACACTTGTCACTTCTGGTAAGGTAGGATTACGGTTGTTAGCACTACTAATAATTATAGTAGTATATGTAGTACACAATTAGTGTTAATTATAAAAGTTTAGAATATAACATTTAGAATGACAAATAAAAAGAGTTGGTAGTGGCTTTAAAATTGTCGTTATGTGGGGCATTTGCTAGCATCAGCTGTTCCAGTAAACATAGTTACCTTGTTTATTCCAATGCGGGCTGACTTTTGGAACTTTTTGAATCACTCAAAAAGGGTGTCTACAGTGAAACACCATAAGGAAGCGCCGTTTGCTATATGGCAATGCTATAATCGTATATATATATATATATATATATATATATATATATATACAGGTTTCTGCATGATGCTTTATCTTCGTCACGCCTCTGGCGAGAGAAGCAGTGTAATATTTTCTCTAGTGCTGTACATTTTACTATATGGTACTTTTCACGTTAGCGGAACTTTATGGATGCAATTGTTTGTCCGTCCATGTAACTGTTGGTTCCATCAAGGTGATTTCAGTAGGAACTGGTTGGTCATAGTTCAGACTATTACAATAGCAAACGGCCTTTGTTAACCCTTCAACCAGAGTTATTTATATATGTCATATATATACGTCTTTTTATATAATATTCGAGGGGTGTTCAAACGGACGCTGCGGGTATAATAGTTCACAGACTTCCTGAGGCTGCGACAAGGGCCAGTTCTCCATTGTGTCCCTCAGTTGTTGTCGAAGTTGAAGCGTTGCCATTCGAGACCTGTTTCAGTGGACCAAACTGATGGATGTCGGGTCTGTAGGGCGGATGCTCCAGCTGCTCCCACTTGACCTTGGCCAGTATACTTTGTGTGACCCTGGAGACGGGCGAATGCGCGTTATCGTGAAGCAGAATCAATCCCTCTGCGAGCAGCCCAGGCCGTTTGCTCTTAATGGACTTGCGTAGGCTACGGAGTGTCTCACAGCACATGTTACTCTTAATAGTTTTTTCGTGTTCAAGGAATTCGTGTATGTGTATCGGACCTCAGACTTTCAAAAAAAAAGACGGTGAGCATCACCTCGCCTGCTGAGGACAGAGCTTTGAAATCATCTTTCTTTTTTTTTGTCGAAATGACGACGCATGCTTCTTCGCTGAGCTTCTTCGGAAATAAACGCGCGTGCGGTTATTCCACGGTAATTCTTCCAATAGTTTCACCCGTCACATGCACACTGTTCCAACGTTGGCTCCCAGTATAACTGGTAACTGCTGTTCGCATTGTGACACGCCGATCACTTCTCTCTAGGCCGTTCAGCTTGTTTATGAGTTTGGCCGTTATTACAGTGTTTGTCTGGCCTCGTCTCACTGGTCGTCACTCAAACACACCCACGAATACGGGCACTTCAATTTCTTACTGACTTGTCAGACACACAGTCTCGAGAACGTTATGATGTGCTCACACGCATTGCCGTGTCAGTTGGACGGGACACAGAACTGCCTGTTTGCCTGCCTCTACCCTCCGTCATGCACAGGCGCCAGTGCATCCGCACAATCATGCTAGACTCTCCTAGATTCGTTTTCCTAGATGTTACTTACGTCTGCGCTATCTCAAAGCGCCGTATTCAAATTTCAACCGGGTTGACTATTACGACGTTTGCTACCTAAATGTTTGCATATCCCTCATGCTTTAGTGCATTCACTTTATATAATTGCCGAAATGAAACGTTCTGTATAGCTTTTAGCTGTTTGTCAGGCGTGAGCTGATTTGAAGCATTACAAGTGATGTTACGTGTTTATAACTGTTATCTTACACGCGTCGTAAGTTACGTAAGTTACGTCGTAACTTAAATAAATGATCCGCTATGCTTGAGCAGGTGTCTACCAACAACTCATTTATGCCAGAGGTCAAATTCTCCGTTTAGTGGCTCCGGCAGTTCCGTGCGCAAATGTTGTAAGGTGTTCCCTTTTTCATTGGACAAACACAACGTAACAAGCATTGAAATTTTCCACTACAGTGAAAAATGTGCCAATTGTTTCATATCCAATTTAAAACTTTGGGGAGATATATGTCAGTCGCTGGCCCCATGTACCTGTTTTATACATTAGTGAATAGTGTCTTTTTAGAAGCTCTTATGATCCAAAAAGTTTGCGTTGTTCTCAGTAATCGCTGTTTGTAATAAGAGAGCTGCGCAAAGAGTGCGGTTCCCTATCTTCGGTATCGGCCGAGCGTATATTGTCCTCTATGTCTGAAGTAATTAACATAGTGAATCAACTATCAGAGTTTAAAAGACTTGCCTTCTGCTCATTTGATCTGTTCATCGCTGGTCAGACCACAATCTGTTGGGCCGCCTGCAAAAAGGGCTTGTTGTGTTCGAAAAGTTTCAAACTGTCCGCTAATAATTACCGCTCCATTTACAGAAAAAAAATGTTTGTTTTAATCTAGGTAGGCCAAAGCTAGGTAGCCTAGTTCAGGTGACTGCGGCACATATTGTGAGACTCCCCTTAATATCCGTTCTAATTACGTTAAGCCTCAATACAATACAAATATCTCCTTCATTTAAGATGTGGTCGAAGAAGGGAAATTAATTGCTCGGCATCGCGGGCTAGGCGAGCTGTTTGCCAAACAAATGAGTGATTAACGACATTGTGCCACATTGTCAGTCTCAGGCGATTGAATAGAACCGTGAATTCGTGCGCTGTTTGTTACGTGATAGTGCGTTTAAATCAGACCATTGTTTTTAAGCTTTCTTCGAACACGGTAGTCAACACGAGGCTGGTGCTCCGCGACACTTGGGAGTACGACTCTCTCACGCCTTATCTTGCACTCTCTTGAAACTATCTTAAAAATGAACATTCTGGCAAGGCTAGAGCTTCATAAAGACAAAGGTGTTTGGAGACACCTTGAGAAAAAAATATGTATTGGTGTAGGAAAATATATATAGGTGATATAATTTCCTTCTATATATATATTCTCTTCACGGGCATAGGAAAATCCTTTAGGTGATACGTGAAGTCGTCGAGAGCCTATTTCAGAATCGCGCACTTCGAAACTGAGATATCATTTAGCTCACACTAGGTTGTAATATCAATTATGGATGCTTGAATTTTCAGGCGATCCTCGTTTCGTCTGATCTAGGCATATACCTTTAGATTGCCGGCGTTTACATTTTGCATATTACAGTTAGGTTGCGCACTATATACAATAGTGAGCCTAAGCAGGAGTCTGGAGGCATAGGAAGCACTCAATCTGTTAGATATTAGTGGCAACAAGCCAGGACCCGAGGGCCAATTTCTAAGGATCGCGGCCTCTTTTTGAGCACAGCCGTCACAACACTGGTAAGGGAAGCTATCTCTTAAGCTACTTGTCGTGACTTAGCCGAGACACCTGCCTCACATAGAGAAAAATTAAACGTTTTGGATTAGAGGACAGAGTATTTTTGATGCGACGCCTACCTCACTCGAAATGGAATTTGCTGCTCAGTCTGACTGCTACAGCAGGTATGACTGTTACCGAAACACTAATCATTTAGAGCTCCCCTGATTGTCATATGTTTTTTTGCCAAATTTATAACCCGGTTTTGTGTAGTTGAGAACGTATTCTAATTACTAATGAAGACTGTGTGAAGGCAGCCCAACTAGTGTTTAAGCCACATGAAAAGTTGGCTTTGAATTTGAAGGGGATAAAATAGATGCCTTCAATGCAAGAATTACGGTGCTTCTTAGACAAAACCACTCAAGGACTGCACTATTTAAATGCCAGGTTTTTGGCTCGATCATCGGAGGTTCAGTTTCTTAAACGCGCAAAACTTGAACATTAAATGAAGGCATACGGACGTCCAGGCCAAATTCATAAAGCCCACAAAGTGCTCCTATGACTGCGGTGTGTTGATAATGGGCATGCCCGAATCACTGCCGCTACTTAAACGACAATCAGACAATTAGACTACCAAAACATCGTGACTGACGTCCTGAAGCGATTTGTTTCAAGCATTACTAACAATGACCATAAACATGCACGCTGGCTGGCAACGGCACTTCCAGCACTTCCCGGCACCTCGGCCCACTGTTGTCCCATAACTGAGCCAATAACTGTTCCATAAATGGGTCCGTAGCTCTACAGTCTCCGTGATGCTCGCGCGCTCATGACGGCCTTCCGTAAGCAAAGTTCGGCTTGAAGTCGACATTTAAATATTATACGCCGTTACGACACGAAATAGCCATATCAACAGCAACAACAACAACAACAACTCTCGACAGAGCTTGCCAGTTCGACAGTCGGCTGATCCAAATAATCCAAAAATATATATATATATATTTATATATATATATATATATATATATATATATATATATATATATATATATATATATATAAATGAATAAAGAAATATATATACGTCGTTTGATTGTGGTAAGGGTGGTATTCGGAAACAAAGAGAAAACTTTGACGACACGAACGTACACGTCAACCTACACTTTCAAAACACGTTGGCTTTTGCACGCTAACATGTGTGTGCCAAGCAATGGAATCATTTGCATGGCACATCTTGTAAGCCTACACAATCGTGTGCTGTTTCGCTGAGCGGCGGTCTTTGCGTACGCCAGAAAAAAACCCTAGTTTTTCTCTCTCTCCAATTACAAAATTATATCGATGGACGGCATAAGATAAGGCGCCCGATTAAGCTTAAGCGCACTCAGCTCACGCGAGATGTTTCTAACTTCGTGTCTATGACCACTCATTTCGGTGAGAGCTGCTCTAATCGAAATTGTTAGAGCCGAACTTCACTAATGCCGTGACTTAACGAATGCCCTGGCTTAACTAAATTCTTGTCGACTCATATCTTAGGTTCGAGCATCAAGGAACGAGAGTGGGTTCTATATTTCTAGTAAGGAAAAAGGAGGTATGGCATGTACATGATCAAAGCTCGTCATGCTTTACACAGGTCTCGATGATTTACTGATTCTAGCTCTTAACAAATACTCTCGCGAGAAAAAAAGGCTGGAAAAGGCATTCGTTACAAAGACAAGTGTGCGGGAAATATTAGAGCATTTATTCGCGCGCAGAATACAATATCATGTAAAACACTTTTATTTTGGAGCGAACGGAGGCTTTGACGATACGTACTACGCATATATTAATAAGTTAAAGACTCCACCTTAAGCATCATTATGATGAGTACTCGTATAGACGCCCATCTTAATTTGCCATACCTTAACGATTTCGGACTGACTCTCTCCCAACATTAGACGCGAACTACGAAACCACCTTCACGTTCTTACTAGACAAATACACCACTCTACTGGGCTCGACATCTTGCCATGCCTAAATTACAATTTTTGGGCTGACCCTCAGCCAAGATTTAACGTCCACGGGACTTACCAGACAAAGCACAGGTAGTATACGTATAATAGTTGCCACCACACATCAAGTTTTGTTGCGGTTCTTGAAATTTTACTAGGAAACATCACATCTCTGAGTGAGTGATCGACTTTGCTAGCCGATCAATATACTTGTTTACTTAATGATCTAGCCAACAAGGACACTACTAGGGTTTGACTTAGAGCAACCTTTGCAAAATGTGTAAGTGATTGGCTGCACGCCCTACCCAGTGCACCCATTTCCATTAGGAATATTTTATAGATGATTTCACCGCAAGAATATGTGTTGGCGTCAGACTCAGTACGCCGCTTGTCTACCCTCACATACATATGCCGACGCAGGAATCCGGCGGACGTTGGAGCTTACCACGCTCTATCTTGTGCCTTCAGCTAAGGCCATCGGCCAAGCGACGCGGATATGAATAACATACTAGTAAAAGCCTTGAGAAAGGCAGGGTGCCCAAGCACGCTGAGACCTACTGGACTAACCAGGAACGATAGTAAGTGTCCCAACAGGACACAAAATCAACTCTATGATCGAAGGCAGGCCACCAGCACGGTCACATGTTAGGCCCGGTTCTATTCAGCCTAGCTTTATCAGATCTAGAATCCTGGTTTTAAAGTCCATTAAGGTTTTAAAGTCCAGTAACACGTGGTACTTGGATAACGTTACGTTAGGGGGGCCAGCTAATCTGGCTACTACAGACTTAATTTTAGTTTTGTAATTTGAAAGCAAGGTGGTAGCGCTAAATACACCGAAATTAAATATTGTCATTCAAGGTCACAAAGAAGTAAATTGAATAAACGCGAACACACTCTTCGGCATAATGCAGAAATAACCTGAAGAATCTATGCGTTTTTGCGTTCTATGTGTGTTCATGCAGAACCCAGCAAGTGTTAATACCGAAGAAAATGGTTCTTCTAGAAATTCGTCTACCGATGATGAGCCATACGCATCACACATCGTATGGAGATACAGTCTGTCTCAGATGGTCAAGACTTAACGTCTGCCTGCATTGTCATACCTAATATAGCGTCATTCCTATAGCAAAGTTAGCAAACGTATACAAAGAGAAAATCTAAATATCGCCAGACAAGAGGACACCTGGATAAGAGCAAGCCTTTTGAGGGTGGGGGGCAATCAGAAGGGCTATCGATCTGGCTCCCTCTACTACGCCGGTTCACTAGTGCAGTTTGACTCTCTTAGAAAGTCATTAGTTGTGGAAGAAACGCGATCAAGAACTATAAACGAGACAACCAACAAAGGTCGTGCCCTCAGAGGCGCACTGGGTACGGATTCCCTAGAAAAGCGGCCCAATCAACATGCGCTGGGTATATAAATAAGCAGAAAATCGGCCAAAAGGGTTCTCGACAAACTCTCGACCTGACGACCACTTATGATGGGCACGGGGCACTTTAGCGGGTGCTGGCTCAAATCTCTGCCCTCGCCTTAGCACGATGTTGGATTCGAAATTCTTTTGCCTAAGTACGCGCTGCTAGGTGTTCCGCTCTGCGAGTCATTCGTATGCAAGATATGTGGGGAGGCCTTTAAACGTTACCTACTGAAATGCCCAAAAAGTCTCGGTAGGCTCCCCAGGCATACAAAACTCAACAGTGTGAGCTGATGAAGCGCATATAAGCAATGCTTAGCGTGCGACGTGACGGTCTCATGCACGGTGGCCATTTCCTACTTGCATCAAAGCTCAGTCAAGCCGGGAAGAGTTGTGGAAACTGGGGAGTAAATATTCTGAACTGGCTAAAAGATACATTCGGTACCTATCGCAATGGAGGCCCTGTACCGTTGGTAAGGCAATTGACTCTCCCTTAACGATCAAACTAAGCCCTGCACTTATTACGGGTCATCCAGAAAATGCGGTATGAGCCATTACTGGTTTGGCTTATTAGGACTACATGTCGCTATGATACGGCAGACCCGGATTAATCAAGTTCGATCAGCTGATATGTTTAAAATTAGCCACGCTGCCCATAACGTGGTTAAACGCAAACACCTCACAAATTGATCCCCTTCAGGTCTCAGCGATATGAGGTCCAACTGAATGTTTCCAGATTCAGGTTACTCTTACGCAATATTTTGTAGCCTGCATGCTGCTAAAAATATGGAACGAACTATCGGAGGACCTCCGAAATACGGAGCGGATCGGCGTTTTGAAAGGACGTTTGAATATGGAACCAAACATAACATAACATAAAATGTCCTTTATTATCACATAAACGGCGTGTGGTACAACTATCGTGGCCATATTTTATTGTTTTCAGTATACGTACGTCTGAAATAAAAACGTAACTAATCGCCAAATAGGCGAGTGTTATTTTAATTTGCGTGCATCCATTTAGCCACACACTAAGTAAATAATTCGTTTACAAACTCACGTCGGGTCACGGCCTTTAGAGTGATTGATCGCTGACTCCTTAGGCAATTGGAGCGTACCTAAAAAAGTGACCTAGCAATATACATTTGCTTAGTTGACGTAGAGCAGATATGTTGCCTTTTATGAAAAGTGAGTCAATACTAGGAACAACGTCACCTAACACGCGTTGAGGGCACCTGATACGCAGGCGTCTTAGAAACGCGTTTTGGATGCCTTCCACTAACTTTCTGTATTTACACAGGTGAAGCTCTCAGACAGGAAGACAATATGAAAGCGTAGGAAGAACAAAATATTTATAAAGGCGAATGTACACATGAGGACCCGTTAAAATGAATTAGTGAAAGATGGTATTTATAATGCAGAATGATGCCTCCACAACTTTGGTAATGTGAAGTCTAAAATTGTGGTCAGCCGTAATATATATGCCTAGGTCCCGTGAATATGAAGAAGTCGGTAAAATGCAGTCAATAATTTTATAGTCGAAGTCAAGCGCACCATGGTTCAGTACTACGCATTTGGAGGGTAAGAGAATCATGTTATCTTCAGAACACCATCGGACAATGCCGTCGACAGCTGACTGCAGAACAGTATGAGAGTCTCTAGAGCAAACAGGATAATGAGGTTTAAGGTAATCTGCATATTCAAGATATTTGACATCAGGTGGAAGGTACGTTTTTTATGTCTAAAACTCAAATCGTCTAAAGAGGAAGGGATAAACATCCCCCTTAAGGCACACCAGATAATGCAGGATATGTACGACTTAGTTTGTCACCGACCTTTACTTAAGAGTGACAGTAACTCAAAAATGCTTTTACCCGTTGCACTGTACAAATGTGGTTACCTAGATTTTCCAGTTTGTGGAGCAGAAGAGAGTTTATTCACTCTGTCAAATACTCTCGCTTGGTCAATAAATAAACGCAAAACACAATTAGCTTTTAAATATGTAAATTATTCATATTGGACAATACAAAATTACCGTATGATATGGGTATAAAATTGAAAAAAACGCTCATGCATTATAGGTATGTGTATGTGTGTAGTTACACTTTACAGATGCCGGTGCTACAACAGTAGATATTTTAAAATGAAATATGAATTTGACATAAACTGTGACAGATCGCCTCCAAAGGAGCATGCCAATAATACGACTAATGAATGACTGAATAAAACGCGTTCACGAAATCTCAGATGATCGGCGCGAGGCACAGCTTTGGAGGCATATGTTTTAGGAGAACATTTACGACTTTACCGACGGGAAGCGGTTTGATAATAGTAATAGCCCTTCTCTAAACATAAGCCCCCAGGAGCAGGCGGTCAATATCGTCCGTCTAGTTATTACCAAGCTCTCGGCAGGCGGCGTTTCTTTGGCGGCTAGGGTCTTAATCTCGAAAGA
The DNA here is from genome assembly GCA_003439945.1 of Dermanyssus gallinae. Taxonomy (NCBI): domain Eukaryota; kingdom Metazoa; phylum Arthropoda; class Arachnida; order Mesostigmata; family Dermanyssidae; genus Dermanyssus; species Dermanyssus gallinae. The sequence continues at coordinate 340,367 of QVRM01003147.1, read as the reverse complement.
CACACTGGCGCAGAAGCTCTGCAAAATTCGGATTTGGTACTGTACGAGCACCCCCTCGCGACCGCACTTCCAACCTAGCCTAGCCCTCCTCATGCTAGACTATTGCGTATTGCCTGTTAGTTGGGGAAACGCGTTTTGTGAGCGCCATAGGCTGAAGTAGTAAACATTGAACGCCTACCAGACGTTCACACGTCTTAATTGTATTTTTTGAACAATATTCATTTGTTAATTGATATTATAATAATTATAAAAATCATACTCGTAAAATATCACTTTTGTAGCACTAGTGCTATTTCGTGCATCTTCAGGCGAGCATTAAGACATTTTCACGGTGCAGCTCAAGTGTAAGCTAATGACACACAAATGATGTCTATCGTAGCTCTGCTGTGAGGTCTTGTCCCACTTCCCTTGTCAATTTGAAGGCACCTCGTCCCCGAATGTGATGGCTCCAGGCCTACAGTCATACATATGTGATCATAAACAAGGTGCATCTAGAGGCATCGCTTGTGCACCTCTGCTGGTGCATTACATGATCGACCCCTTTTAGACGCCCACTCGCGGTACCACGGTATATACATGCGTCCCATGCTAGTAGCGTATATATATATATATATATATATATATATATTCTGCTCAATCAATGACGAAAATAACACTAGCCGAGTTGAGTTTGAATGCGCAATCTTCAAAATGTCGATTCAACTTTTCTTATATTTGTCAAACGCTCAAATACCTTCAAGAATTCAAGAAAGCTGTCGCATTCCATCCTCAATTGAACTTCCAAATATGCGCTATTAAAGTAGCTCACAAAATGTTTCAAATGGTGTGATCTAGTACTGAGATTTGTTATCTTATTATTGATGCCTAACTGTACACTCATGTCTGGCTTACGTTTTAGTGACATGCATCACAATACAACCTCAACTCTAACAGATGCTGCGAATTAGAGAAAAAACATGAAAAAAAGGCAGATCTTGGAGAAAGAAAAACTTAGCAACAATATACTACCCTAAACTTCCCCGGTGGAGCGTATGTGTGGACACCTGGTTTAAAAGAGAGATGTCGTTCTGCTACAGAAAGTTCGGGAGAAATTTAAAAGTCAAATGCATTGCTTGTAGATATCATGCCTTAGACAGAACTGTCTCGCTCCTTCCAGTATTCGTGTCTACGTTGCTCTTTCGTCTGCTGCCGTTATGTTCGAATGTGTAAAGTGTTCGCTCCCGTTCAAAAACGAGAACAACTAGTTAATTTTTGTAACCAGGCGCGTTTAACTGCGTTTCACGGGTGGTGTCTAGAGCTTTCAAGGACACACAGTTTGTGTCACGCGGATGCTGTGAATCACAGGAACCCAACTTGGTCCGGTTAATAAAAAAATAAGTGTTTGTGTGCATTACAGTGGAATCCAGTGAAACGGTGGGTCCACTCACATACGGAGCTCTAACGAAGGGCCGCCGGTGATAAAGCGGTTCTCCTACAACAACCTACTCACACCCCCGAGACCATCGAGGGGTGCTTCAACTCCTTGCTAAATTCTAAAAGGCGAGAAACCAGTGCAGAAAACGGACGGAACCTCGGAAAGAAGGCACGGTTGACAGAAGACCGAGGTCGGTTTGTATTGCACCGAGGTCGATTCATGACAGCGCCGCCGAATAGAACGGCAAGGCGGGCAGCCTCTCCGACAACCGTCTAAGCGCAGCGCTACAGCAGCTGAGCTTAACAGCAGAAGCAGTGGAGGCGGCAACAACAATAACACCGCCACTATCTTCGAAACACATGAGCCGATGGATGATAATGACAACACGCCAACGGCAAGGGAAGCGGCAGCGGGCTACAACACCGTCAACAGAGACTACCGCAGTGGCGAAGAAAGACGAGCAGGACCACGCTGGCTTTGTCACCGTTCAACGGAGGAGAAACAGCAGCAGCAGCAGCAGCAAGACAAAGCTTGGCATGCAGAAAGGCAGTGCAGCTGATGGAGAAGGCAATCTCGAAGTGTATGCTGGGCCAGGCAAGTTCAGCGGGGGCTGAGAGTAGGCGGTTAAAACGTCAGCTGTCAACCTACACACCTGGTTTGTCGACAGGAACATTTCTGTAGAGGCGGTATTTAAAATAGAACGGACGCAGGGTGATGATGCCGTGTTCTGTGTAGCGCTGGGCGACGGCGACTTTGCAATAAGTGCAGCATGAGGGAAATCTGGCCAAAAGGTATTTTGTTATATTCTCTCCTTGCGCGAAAATGGTCATGGAAAGCTTTATAGTGTCTGGTGGTCGGGCTCTTCGCAAGTGACTGAACATATCTGAAAACGCTGACGCGGAGAGTACCAGGTCTCTGCGGCTGCTTCTTTGAAAGTGTGAGAGACTTAGAGGAGCAGTAGACCTAGCACCAGTTAACATGTCCATGTCAGTGGCCATTGCACTTCTCACGGAAACTTACCAGCGGGAGGAACTACATTTATTGATTGTGCAGAGGTCGTTGACGGTGAGTTCTGGTGAATCAGGTTTCGAAGTGTCTATGCCAAGCATCGTCGATGACGACTTCAACGCCCGTCTTGAAGGTGGGGCTACCGACGATAAAGGAGGTGTGCTGCTCCAATTGATGGAATACTTTAGTCTAAGATGTGCAAATGCACGCGAAGACCACATGTATATAGGTCATAGCGGAGGCAGTACTACTGGCTTACTCATAACCTTGTCGATAGAGAACATTTTAATTGAAAAAAATAGCGAAGCGATTCATACATAGTTGCCACGGGTCATGTAGACACTTCACTTTAAGCGGTTGATTACCTCGAGGTGGGCCGGATGAACACTTACTGTGAAATGCTACTAGAAAACTATGAGATATCCAGCCAGGTGAAAGAAACTGGAGCAGACAAGATCCACTGTTGTGATGTGTGTGCGCGATGTGATGAAAAACAAACATTTCTACGGCTTGCTGTCTCGCTTATCGTGGGGCACTCGAGCTTTTGCGCTAGCCAGACACAGGCCTGACTACTTCAACAGTACAAAAGCTTACATAGTCCTATGCTATGATCGCAAACTTGAATACGCTAGGCTAGAGAAAGAGCAGAACGAAAGCCTCGTGGGGGCGCCAACCACCTGCTCAACGACGAGTAGGGAACAAGTCATCTAACCGGCATTCTATATAGCTGCACGCCGACACGTCTGGCTCCATTGACTGGGTTCCTGCTTATATTGGAAGAAGATGCTATGAATCTGCTTTTTGAGGTAGAAGAAAGAAGTAAGTCAGGTCCTGTTCCCTCCTTCCGACAGCAATTAGTGCTGATTCAGACCAGGTGCACCACAAACATTGGGTGCAGACTGTGCCGCTCTTGGTGGTCACTTTCTTTGTGATTTCTTTACCGAAACGATAAGGAGGGCACAAATACAGGGGACCTGGCATTTTGTCTCTACTATTTAAGGGCATGTACATCGAAGACAGACGAGACCCAAACTTATAATGCGGTTTAGGTTCTGAAAGGACGCTGAAGAAGATCTTCTGTAAATTGGTTATATAGCGGATCGAATACGTGGTCGAGCAGACACTTCCGCCGCAGCCATTCAGCTTCTGGAGAGGTCGGGAAACATGTGATACAATCCATGTACTTCAGCAAGAGTTAAAACGAGCTATGGCAAAACCTGGACGTCATTTGTGCGCAGCCTTAATTGACTGCGGTAACGCCTTTGACAAAACACCTCGAGATTTCCTTGTGAAGTCATTCCGACACGCAGGCTTTTATTTGAGCGTAGCTTCGAGCTTGTTTAATAATGACATCTTTTTGATACAGGGCGAACAGTATGTATGGCGGGTAAGGCAACATGTGGGAACCCCGCACGGGACCCACTGAGCCGTGAGTCCTTCACTCTACTGCTTACCGATTGTGTCAGCTATCTTCGACAGGAATACCATGCTATAGTTGTGATGTATGCAAGTCGCTCATCACGACTTGGGTACCTTGAGGCGCGTCACTTCTCTAGAAGCGGTGTTCTTTGTCTTAAGGAGGCTGAAAATAAACGCTATGATCTAGAAATAATCGCCAAACAGCATCAATGCTGTAAAATGTAAAAAAAGGGGAGTTGATTGGCTGCCAAAGATGTTATATATGAAGCCGTAGTGGCGGCCAGTCCTAGTAATTTGTCAACTCCTTCCAGTATCTAGAATCTCGGCTCCATTATACTAGGACGCTATTTACTGCGCACATCGTCGAGACAGTGCGCAAAGCTCTGGTCTCTATTTTTTTAATGAAAAGATAGGTGACGTCCGGCGGCTGTCCGTTCCGACGGCAGTGGCGCTCTTCTTCCTCAAGATTATTCCAAAATTGATAGATATATGGTCTTGACAGAGTATCGGAACACTTCACTTCGGCAAACTTCGGTTTCCTTGAATCGTGTTTCACAATGTACATTGAGCGAGTACTTAGCTTGTGAATGTGAGTGAGCAGCCGCTCTGTATACCTAATACCGGCTGTGTACCGGTTGTTGAAGAGCGGAACGTAAAATAATTTGATTAACGTTAAAGACGCCTCGTACAGTACCATTCGAAGCTTTGTCTCAAAATGGGAAAATAAAGTTGAACGAGTCCGACGAGACGTTGGAGATCAAGATATTTTCAGTACCCCTCACCTTTGGCATGGTCTTGCATTTGCTAATCGCTATGTATACACCAGTTACATAGTTTATGGCTATCATCACCTGATCTGTTCGAATATGAATTTCCACGACGAGGAGTACACAGAGTGCATCTGTCGGCTGTGCTCTCAAGCGTGTACGCAGTATCTACAGTATATGTATCAATGTAATTTGCATATTCATTATGAGTATAATAAATGTGATGATGACTACGACGTTGTGAAATACTTTATTGTGCGACCCGTGTCTTTTGCTGTCAGCAGTATTTTAGTCGCCTGGCACATCTTCTGCTCCAGTGACCCAATGTCGTATTTGTGAAAAGCGCTAGTCACTAACCACATTGTAGAAAATCGTGTTGTGATGCATAAATAAACTCCCTTTAAATAAAATCACTCTTCATATTGTATTGTTTGAACGGTTTATGCTGCAAGAGCTAAATGCCAATAGTATATATTTTTTTACATTTAGATGTCACGACATGGCCCTAGGGGCTTGTTTCAGCCTATTCGGAAACCGCGAGGCACCTTACAGAGAACGTCAATGGGAAATAAATAAGCGTCGAAAGAAAACGTCGAGCGAATAGCACAATCGCAAATATATTGGCTGCTCATATTTCGTTATCTAGAAAACCGATAGACCCGGTGGGACGCATCAGTTAATCCTTCAGCGATGGCCGTTGGCACTTCTCTCTTTTACAGTGCATTGCACCTACATGCATGAAGCAATGCTTGTGGTGGAACGGAAGTCGTTAAAACTACCTTGTGAAGTGGCTTCATTAGAACACCACCTAAAATGCTAATAGTGATATTGTTTTTTTTTTGTAGCGATTCTGCTTGCATACAAGTTTCGTATTTGATTATTAGAGTATATTTATGGGTCGCGTATGCACAGGTGAGTCTCATTGATGAGGGCAATACGTATTAGCTATATTATCTACTGTCTAATGAGTACCCGTCAATTGCCCACACTGGCTTTGTTTTCTATGGTCTAACAAATTTGCAATATGGTCTGAAAGAAGACATACATTTCGAAAAACCCGTTTCACTTAGCTTACCCTACATGATATACGAGCTTACCATATTATGGCGGTAACACTGCACCAGGAACGTACCTTGAACGTGGAACAAGGCTTTCGATTGGAGGCGTTGATGAGGATGTTGTGATAAAAATACAAATATCTGGACATAGCTAGGCGGATTTTTTTTGCGGTGACTTGCGTATTTCAATTTCCTCATACGGAAGGTTTCAGTAGTGTGTAATTTAAGCTGCCCCATTTTCCCTCTGTTTGCGTTTTGTTACCTTGAGCATGTATGACTCGAACTGCACAATGGAAAATATGACGCTAGCTGTAAGGGAATGAATGAATGAATGAAACACATAGCTTTATTCATGAGTACTTGCAAATACACTCAAAAGTATACAGCCTCAGTACTGCGGAGGTAGCCCATGGGCTTGAACGAAGTGCTCTTGTGCTCGTTGCGTCGAAAGGAAAAGAAAAATAAAGTAATCAAAGGCGTAGTAATATTAATACTATAGAACACGTGTATAGTAATTCATTTAAATAAACAACAAACATTTTTAATAATAATTTAATGACTAGAGGAAGGTCCATAAAGATTAAATGAAAGGGACTAGGTGCTAGTGTAGTAGAACATTATGCACATTTATCTTTTTCCTGAATTTATCTATTTCTATGCAAATGTATCTCGTTCCTAAATAGATTTATTTGAATTCAGTAATTCCTCATTGAGCTTTCCATAATTTCCATAATTATATATTTTCAAGAATTGTAACAATTAAGGATTTTTTGCAGAAAATGCTATGTAGCTGGTTACATATTACAAGTAGACAAAACCGTTCGGCTTGTTAGGGCTCTTTTTAGTAATTTTATTAATCTGTCGTTATTTCTGTATGCATTACTTAGAATAATTATAAACATATTTTAATAAACCAAACCGTAACTCTTTGGAGCATTTCGTGAGCAGCTATTTTCGCTTGTATAATAAGATATACTCTTTATATTAAACATTTTGCACGACCTGCAATAAATGTTGGTACGAGGTGTCTATCACCGCTTGTAGGGTCTTTATCGTCAACATAGTGCAATCCGTCGGTTTCTTTACTCAGTATCCGTCCCCGGATCTCGAATGTCACTGGTACTACCCTACGAAAACGAGCCGGTCTTTTCTAGTATTTTTCTAGTACATGAAGGAAGTTCTCGACATCAGCCCATTATGCGCCGCGCCGGGGCCTACCCGCGACTTACTGCTGGCGCGTCACCAAACATTTATATATATATATATATATATATATATATATATATATATATATATATATATATATATTATGACTCTCTTACCGGCTTGGTCTGCTGGTGCGCGACTTCCGCGCGCTGCGGGGACCTTCACGAGCCCCTATGTAAGTTAATCAGACGGTACAAACTCCCAATAGTAACACCCCCGTTTTAACATCTAACGGGGGGCAAGGCATACGATAGAGATTGGTTGGCAACGAATTTATATTGTCATCCTGTCGTGGCCCATTCGAGGGCTGCCAAGGCTATTGCCAATACGGGGGGACCGTTCTGCATGAGGACCCCCGGGCCGGACGGTTAATGCCCCGGATGACACCCGGTGGTACCGACCGGGACCTGCTGCCTTGGCTTAATAGGCAAAATGAGTGGGAAATGGCCACACGAAAGCAGACCACCGGTCGGGAGGACCTTCTGGCCCCGTAATCACGGGGAACCCCTGCGCTGGAGTGGGTCTAACTCCCCTGTAAAAGAGGGACGGTGCAATATTCTGGTGTGTAACGCGGAATCGCGAGGTGAACGCGTCTAATCGGTACGGTGGAGTAGTGTGGTACCCCCATTCCGAACCTCGATAGGGGGGAGGGTGGGGGAGCTGCTGGCCTGTCTATTCGGGCTGGCGGGCACTCCCGTCAAAGGCTCGCGCGTATTAAATCGCGGGCGGCGGGAGTGTAAGTATTTCTCTCTTTTAGTATATATATATATATATATATATTTATCCGGTGTACACGTTCATAAGAAGACAATTGTTGCCTCTTGAATATAAGCAAATAAAACTGTAACTGCCTATATATATATATATATATATATATATATATATATATATATATATATATATATATAACAATCGTCTTCGTTTTTTCAAGATAGGGCTTTCGCACAGGCGAGCAACACATTCACCTATGTGGGTGGTATAGAAAGATCAATTCCGTGTGTTGTAGTCAGCCGCAAGGTTCATCGCTACAATTTCTTACATTTACTGACTCTGTAATGCTCCTAGACATGTTCTGTCTTCAGCCCGAACAGTGCTGGTTATGATCGTTTCATACTCAAGCTACTTACCCTGGTGTGAGGTAGGGCATTTCTTCTCACTTTCGAAACAAATATTACAGCCAACCACCTTGTTCATCAAAGTAAGGTTGATTCGACGAGACCCGACACATTCGGTCGACCAACGCCGCAGCCGCAGCCGCCGCCGCCGCCGCTTTCATCTCTGCACGGATAAGTGGAGTTAAGTTGAGAACTGTTTTTGTAGGTAAGCTACAGTCTTAACTGTGGCGCTGACTCAAATCCGTGTCACGTTTACTCGGGTCTCGGTGCTGGGTGGCGAAACTCACGTCTTGGGCTCGCCAATCGCCTTTAATGATCGTCATCGAAACGTCGACACGTTCTTGTACCGCGCTAACGAATCTCATCTTCTTCGCTCTTCTCGATTGCCCTAGCAGCCACCAGCGGTGGCTGAACTTGAACTGGTGGCCGCAGTCAGTCGACCCAAAAACGCCTCGCGGAAGATTTTTATCAATCTCGTTCGCCTAAGTTTGTCACACGGCTGCTTGACTTTGTGTCGAGGCGCCGCCGCCGTCGAGAGTTCGGTTTATTGTATCAACATAGACCACAAAACGTGATTAGCTGACCACGATTATAATCATGCGTATGTTTATCGCTTTCTTCGTCTCCGACGATGCATTAGCTAATTGAGCACACCTTTTTTTTGTTAGCCAAAGAGCAACCGGTCAATCTAGTGCGACAAGCGGCCCTGTTGTTGGTTCGATAAATTTTGCTTAACAAAGTCATCACACGGGACACGACCGAGAAGTAGCCAAAACCGCAGCACAGTCGCGCCGTGATGTGTGGATAGAGACTGTGTACACCACGGCTAGTCCGCTGGCCGCCTGCTTCTAGAGTGAAGGCGCCATCGTGCATCCTTCGTGTGTCGTTTAGGGTCGGAACAGCAGGCTAACTTATTGCTATATTTGCACCTATCTCTCCATGGGGTTTCCAAATGGGCGCTCGTAACCGGTCTTATTCGTGCGATTCAAGGCCAAGGAATATTGCCGAATATCCACTACGGGGAGTTTGCTTCTCAGCTAAGGTATGGTAGGCCTTAACAGGCGACTATGGGTTTCGTCTGGCAGATGTTTCTCTCAGTCTCCCTCTCTCTCTCTCTCTCTCGATATATATATATATATATATATATATATAGATATATATATATATATATGTGTGTATTATATACAAAGTGTTGCCTGGGAATCATAGCTGACGTTTGGGCGTTGGTTGCTCTCATGTTCAAGATCGTCTGCCAGCGGGTGTACGCGTACTGCACCTCATTCGCGTTACAATATTGCTCTGTCGTTCGTTATACGTGTATCGCCCGCCCGCCCGCCGCCGCCCCAAGAAAACAACATACGATGCAAGCTTTCGATCTTGCAGCAGGCAAGCAGACAGGCAGAGAGGCACAGAAACAGACAGATAGATAGACTGCATGTATGTATGTTTGTCTCCATGCCACTCTCTTGCACCCTTGCCTTCAATCCGTTGCGCTGCGTGTCCCGTCCCGGACTGTTTCGTACCTTCCTGTCTCTCGTTGCCTCCTTCCTCTTGCTCATCCGTCTTTTTTTCCAGCTATTCTCCATGCCGTCCGAGGGGATCCGGTCGCTCGCTACTAAGCCAGCAGGCTGCAGGCAGTCGGCAGCCGGCAGCCGACCACGCTGCCTCGAAGAAGGTGAAGAGGTTTTCGCTCCCAATTCCTCCTGTCCTCTCGTGGCTCCCAGCAAGACCCGCCTACTGGCGGTACTGGCTTGGCCGCACCGCAGTAAACCGGATAGGACGATGATGACAGCTGGCTTGGCTCGGCGAATGATGATTCGGCGAGCTCACTGCAAAGACGACGACCACCGTAGCAGCTATCACGCTTCGTTCCTTAGCGAGAACAGAATAGAAAACGGCAACCCAGATGGTCGGGGGGGGGGGGTAGATAGGCGCCGGGCTACTACCACATTCTCTTGGCTCATTTTCGCCTTTAGCCGATGACGGCAACGGTTGGCGCAGGTAACAGCAGACACACCATGGCTACAGCTAACACACGATCATCACCATAGTAGTAGCAGTAGTACTTGTAATAATAATAATAATAATAATTATTATTATTATTATTATTATTATTATTATTATTATTATTATTATTATTATTATTGTTATTATTATTATTATTATTATTATTACTATTATTATTATTATTATTATTATTATTATTATTTCAATAGCCGAGCAGTAGCAACAGCAACAACAACGACACCAACAATGATTTTCACTCCATTACTACTGCTACTACTGTACTACAATAGGGTAATAACCAGCAGAAACAATACCTGCACTGCTACCGCAGCTGGTGACAGTTGCGTGTGAGATCATTAGGGAAGAGGCGTCGGATGAGGTGGGATGAGGTCGGATGATGACGATAGCATCACTGTGCCAACATCGCGAACAGCAGCTGAAGAAACAGCGGCAGCAGTAGCAGTAGTAGCAGCAGCAGCGAGGACCGCAGCTTCAGCCAACACCTTTAGCGACAGCGCCACATTGAAGCCGAAGTGCCGAAGCCTCGTCCCGTTGCCAAGGGCGCTGCTGTTGATGCTGCTGTCGTTCCCTTTGCGGCCGTCAGTCTGTTGATTGTTGAGGTGGCCGCGTCATTCAGCGAGGTCTCAGCCTACCTCGCGAATGTTTCCTAGAGCCATACGATAGGCAACTGCAACCAGCTGATGACCTGCCCGAACGACTAACTGACTCAAGAGTAGAAGGACAGCAGGACAGGACAGAACAGGACAGAACGACGACGACGACGGCGAGGACGCGGAAAGACAACACAGACTTATTACCTGCTGTAGCTGTTACCACATCCGCGCCTTTCTCTTGCGGCAACAGCTCCCACTGCTGCTACAGCTGTTGCTGCCATTAGCTGTGTGCGGTTGACCTAAAACGCCCGTGCAGCTGGAACTGCGTGCGATCGGATTCGGACTCAATCGATCGATCGATCGAAGGTGCGTACGCACGGGTAGCGTATGTACACAATTAGGCGGTCCACCACCATAATCTCTTTTTCAACGTCATCCGTCAAACAAACGAACAGGGCGAACAGGCCAGCGTGATCGCGATGTGGCCGCCAGAAAGCGACACCCTCTTCTCTCGCGTTATCGCGTACTCCACCGTGTCTCTCTGTTTGTCGTCATCGTCGTCATGTTGTCCCCACTACTAAATAGTATTGGCCACACCGTCCACCACCACATCGGCAGATGCATCCACGATACCCTCGCCCGCCCGACCCTGCCTATAATGACTACAAACCTTTGAGCCGAAAGATGAGTATGACCAAGTAAGGTTGACGAAAGGTTAGCGGCGGAAACTAGGAGGGCACCAAAAGTTATGATGAGTATCGAATGTTGTCACCTGATTGAGTTTGTTTCACACATAGTGTTTGGTCGGCGGAGTTTGTAACACGATACGAGGTTCCACGAGGTCCACAGGTAAGATGGAACTACGAAGCAAATTTCGGCGTTCTAAATCCCCTGGTAAAAGTAATCACTTCTAGCCAATTTCTTTCGTCTACGTCGAAATTGCTTTGGCATTGCTTTACTTACGTTCTGTTCTCCAACTTGTTCAGATTGACAGAGTACCTACTGTAAAACTGCAAACGACTGTTTGACGAAATAAAATCGATTGCAAATGTGCAGCGCTAATAGATCATTGCAAAGGTCTATACTGTGTCATACTCTATAAATTGTGATTTACAACCATGTATTGGAGGTAAGATTTGGGGTAGTAAGGGGAGAGAAAAAAGCTTCTGAAAACGGTGGCGGACTGTACTACGTATGTATGTATACGTTGCATTACAGACGCGCCTACCTGGCAAACGGCGATGAGATGCGAAAACGCAGCCAAAAGGGAGGGAACATGCAGCTGGAGAGAGGAAACGTGCAGCTAAAGGGCCCACTACTAACATATGATAGAAAAGAGTGAAGGATTTAGCATGTTCTCAAATAAGACATGGCTGGTTCCAATGACGGGTTGCTTCGACACTAAAATGCTCCGATCACAAAACGTAGCTGCACGTGAAGCTACATTTAGCAAACATAGTTTAACCAATTTTGGACCATCCACAGTGTTTAGCCGGCGTAGTAACTTTTAGTTCTGACGTGAGCGGTACGTTGGGGCAAGAACACGGCAAGAGCGCAGAATTGGCTGAGGATCTGATAAGTAAGCCGGAACAGGCTCGGGGAGAACATTCATGAGAGATGAGGCATCAGGGGTGAAACAGGATCGCAGGTGAAAAAAAGTACACAAAAGCTAACGGGAAGCTGACACCTCACACAGGCGCCGACAAGCCACAGTGCTTTGAGTAACGCCTAAAACGCAAACGGTTAGTGGGTAACGCCGATATAGGGGCAGAACACCAGTAACTTCCCGAGGCCGAGAATGCCACCACATTGCGCAGGATGGGGAAAATCTCACTCACTAGCTGTCGTTTTCGTAATACCAGCCGCCATTGTTCCCGTGGGCATTTTTTTGTCCGGCCGAGGGGAAGCCGATAGCACCGGTTGACAGCAACAGCAATGGCGTCACTAGCCAGTCTATTATCAAGCACCGGAAGATCGTTATTTTCCTGCCGGGTTTCTTCTTCTTGGCTACCGTTCTGTTTACCCAGGACGTCTACGTGTGCTAAAAATGTCGGCACAGAAAAAGCGACAGTATCAGCGGTTTTAGCAAGCCCGGCACGCAGTGCTCATGGCGGGCATGCACACTTTACGAGCACGCACGTCTCCCATTGCACCTAGATACGTGTGTGCTTCACGTGTACCAGTGAAGACGCAGCATGAACGATGCTTGCATGATTTTCCTTCAAAGTGACTGAAGGACACATTAAAATGACCGAGGAATGACGAGGTCAGCAACTTTACTCTAGTACAATGCAAAATCGCAATCGTCAAATACAAGCACTTAGACGACCTATAACGGCTAGTATCGACATGCTTTTTACTGTTGGCCTAAGTACGCCGTAATATTCTTGGTCGAAGTGGCAAACGAAGTGGCTGCGTACAAATGGGAGCTGCAAATAGGAGGCTGCTGCTGCCTAGATAGTTGACTTGGTTGATCGAGTAAAGCTGGCAAACTATTTACCATGTAAATTTTATGAACGTTTTAAACTTAGTAATTTTATCGTTGGCACTGTAACTTCAGCGCTCTCGGCTTGATCTAGCTTCTCTGTACACTCGCACAGCGTACGTGACAGTATGTACTAGCTGGCAACAGTCGGTGGGGCTGTGTCAAAGATCGTGAAATGATATTCTTGAGTTGCCGAGACTGCCGAGCGAACCGGCGGAGCCTCAGCTGAGCGAACGAACACACCGACAGCACAACGTTAACTCTGCACAGCGTCATGTCTTTTTCACAACAGACTCTTTTCGGGCTTTTCGAGGCTTATCTGGCGTGCCTCCTCGCCGTGTCGCCTACTCGCGGCTCTTCCTCGGCACTCAATCTTGCTACTACTACCTTATTCCGACTGCCAGGACCGGGCCTGCTTTTGCGGTTTTCGCTATCGCTGAGAACATGCCCTTTTTTTCTCGGACGGCCCTCTATTCTGCAGTCGTTGTCGGCCGAGCGCTGACTTCGCGAGACTTCAACGCGCCCTCGTATCCTCAATGCGAGCAGGCACAGCACTTCTTCATTTGTAGTGTTATCGCGCACATTTTGCTCAGATGCTCGACAATTTCTGCTCAGCTACTACAGTAACAGCATGACGATGACGACGACGACGATGATGATGATGATCACGATCATGAAATCGAGTGTCTTTCATCTTTAGTACTATTATTATTACAAAAACCAGTATACTGTATCATGGTTCGTACTGTGCTATAGACAAGTGTTGCTGTTATATCAAAGCTTGCCAGCTGCATAAGAAGCATAAATGTGCATAACCAGCGCGAAACAGAGCGCAAACTGTTGAAGCAAAATAGTCGCGTACAATGATTAGCATTCTCGTAAGCCCATCTTGCCATCCGTCAGACAAACCAACCTGGCGAGAAACCATAATTGGCCTCAGAGTCGTGGAGCAGCGCTGGCTGGTAAGCTGCTTTGCTTAGTGTTCAATCGCACACCAAAACACGTCTAAGAAAGTCATACTTTTCTAGGTTCGTTTTTTTAAAGTACGGCGGTTTGAAATGTTTAAATTTACGTTGTTGAAATGCTAGACGCACTGCTCGGCTGGCAGAGTACCCTTAGAGAGGCATCTGTTAAAAGGGACTGTTATATATAGGCACAAAGAGTTTCATTGCCGAAGGTGTTTATCCGTCACAAGATCGGGCCCGGATGCCTTGTTTTCTCATGTACGAGCGAAGGCAATATTGACTTTGTCTAGACTAAGCGGTTCCTCAAGAGCCTCGGCCAAGATTCTCTCGAGGACTTCAAGGTCGTACGAAGTACGAGTCTTGACACGCATCGTGTCTGCGTGGTTGACGGTTGCTTGCAAGTGACCCAGGAGATTTTTTTTTCGCATGGAATTAGACAGCTGATGACAAATGATCGGTTCTTGGGTCTAGAAACATTCGATAATGTCTTTATATAATTGAGTAAACAGCCGCCGCAGCTGGGCCATAGGACGATTGCTATAGGGCTCTTAGTAGAACATGCGTTAGTGCAAGTCAGCGCGCTGCATATTTGGTAATGATGTCGGAGCTGAGTTCAAAAGAATGCTGTTAACCTCAGCTATGGCCTAATCAAGAGAGCCGTGTCGTAGTCTATCAGGATTAATCCAAGCATGCAGCGAAGTAACCACGTTATCATCTAGGCGCTTCCCCACGGCGGTGCATCGTTTCGTAGTACTAACCGACCTGGTAGACCGTCTGAGAACCACGAATATGTGTTTCTTAATCCCAGTCAGTAAAACCGGCGCTTTATATGCCACACAGTCTGGCGAGGCTAAAGTTGTTGAAAGGTCGGTCGATTGTTGGGCATTTTTGTTTCGAACATCCAGCTCACCGCAGGTCGACGTCGGCACACCTAGGCACAGCATCGGGGTGCACCTATCGATACACGCTCACAAACCGTAGGCATCGAGTAAGTACTGTCACAGTATTTCGAGTTTGCACTGCTGTGTATGGCCATCAACATAAGTGTTGGCCACGAAAGGACTACAACATTTATTATTTGCATTATTCTCTGCATACAGCAGGTTCATGTTTCCAAGACATAAACCATTTCGAATAGATACGTCACACCTGTGGAACGTCTGCGAGCAACTCATTAAGTGCGACAAGGGAAACTAGAATACCCCAGGGACATCGAAACGTTGGACGAAAAATGTCAGGACAAGGGCTTCGAATTATCTTGACGAGTTGTTACAGAATCCGGATTCTCCCATGCTTCGAAATCCTTCGTTAAATGAACACATATTGCTAATTGTTGTTACGTTTTTCTGAAAGTATCGCAACTGGCGGACGCAGTTGTGGTACTTTCGGCTGCATACAGTTCTACCTTTTTGTCGTTAAAATATACAAAATGGAAACTTGCATTTTAGATTTTATGGGAGCAGGCCTTGGATACACCTTAACTAATAAAGAGATTACGCAGACTAAGCATGTTTACGAAGCTCTGGTTGCCGTATATTGACTCTTGGATTCCCGCTATCTTGCTATCCGAAGAAGCTTTACTTTAAGATTCTGTGAAATAACGATAGCCTTTAGTGTCGACGATGCCGAAAGATGTTCCTTTAGTGTCGACGGAAGCTTATCTAGTTTTTACTAAAAAGCTTGTGATTTTAATTGTATGAAGAGGGTCTGCGTGCATGTCTACAGACCAGATGGATGGGCTTACTAGTTGCAACGCTTCCAGTTGCTATAACGCACGATGTAGCCATCTTCCTAAACGCCCGCGATTATTTGCACTGTTTTTTTTATGATCTTGTGAAGATCGGTAGTTTGCCTGTGCATAGCATTTTGTTGAGGAGGTTACCTGAAATAAAATGATTAGAGTTTGCTTATTTTTTATTTCTAAACATGAAGTTATCACATTTCATTATTTTTTATGTTTAAAAACAGGAAAAAATTAGTTGCCTCCCTAGTAAAAGAAACTAAATCTAGTAATGCTCACTGTCCTAGTCTTTGATCTATTAAAACACCCCTCTGTACTACTATTTATAGCATGCCTTATTAATTTTCTGTAAGTAAAAAAGGTTTGAAAATAACATTAGTATAAATCTTACAACAGTAGACCATAGCCTAACTTGATAAATTAATGATGTACCTTGTCCACGCTTGTCCACTTGAAGATGTACCTGCTATAGAAGCGCTTTGATTACCATATCTGTGAAACAAGTTGCAGTTTAACAAATTACACAAAGTATTGCTTTGCCATTGTGAAGGGCTTATTTATTCTTTAGTTTCGAATGTTGTATGTTGTAGGAAAGACACTAAGCCGCACAATGTTCCGCGGTCACTCAGTGGTGGCGGAGTTGGCACAACAAATATAGAACTTTTTCTAACAGGCAAATGTCTTGTTGTCCAGCTAGGTTGTAAATAAATAATTAGGTTAGAGCTTGCTCGAAGCCGCTCTCTAGCACGATGTACACTTTGTGATGTAGATAGTGTGTACCTTTCCAGAGAGTTGGGCTCTTGAAAACAATGCTCTACACTGGAGAGCACAACCATATAAACGTGTGCTCTCTCTCTTCCTCTCTCTCTCTCTCTCTCTCTCTATTTATATATATATATATATATATCTCTTTATATATATATATATAGAATTATAGTACCGGCCATCTCCTCTCTGCGCAATTGCAACTGCTGATCGCAGCGATTGTTTGGTGGCCAAGCGGTCAGGTAGATTCGCCTCCGACAGCAGCACTCGACTTCCTGGCAATTAATCCGACCGCGTCGAAGATGGTACACATGGCTGCATTGGCTGGCCACAGGAGATGAAGCGTCTCGCCGCTATTCTGCCATTCTGTCATTCTGCCGAGTTGGTCTAGTGAAAGTAAGCCTGCTCTCAAAAGATTTGTGCCTTAGATAGATAAGGTTCAAGTGTACTTGAATGGTAATGAGCAACTACACTAGCGCATGTTGGTTCATTGGTTGGTTAGTCGGTCGATGTGTGTGTGTGTGTGTAAACGTATGTAAGAGGAACGTTGGGGAACCGAGAGAGTAGCGGTCGACATGAAGTGGGCGGGGGGGGGAAGGGGTGGGGGTGGGGGACGTGTACACATGAACCCCCGGTGATCCCGGTCCTGTTTCTTCTACCACCACGGCTACCCAGGGGCTGGTCATGCCTCACCTCCATACATAATCAGCGAGTGAAGGAGCGAGCGAAGGAGTAAGTGCAGTCTCTTCGAGACTGTCGGCACACGGACGAAGCCCGAAACGAGTTGTGCGAACTCCTATGGATGTGGATAGGTGTATGTACTCGTAGACGTGTGTATGCTCCTATGCATGCTCGTACGTACATACGTGGCTGTATGTCTGTGCTGCTCTGGTGGGCGAGTACTGAAGATTCAGTAAGTAATCTCTGGTCGAAGAGGAAGCGTTCGTTACGCTGGACTGCCGGTTGGTGGTCGGTCGGCCTCGACCCGGAAGACTTGGGTAGCGTATCTGTCGTTTGTCGTCGTCGTCGTCGTCATCGCCCCCCCCTATCTTTGCCCCGGCCTCATCGAGGACTTGGCTAAGGGCTGCGGTATCGAGTTACTCTAGTAGTGCCTAGAAGGGCACTACTATTGCCACTACCACTACGACTAAAACAAGGTTTTCGGGCTGACCCTAGGCTCTGGATTTAACGTCCACGGGACTGCTTTTCGCATTGCTTCATAGACGGACCTCCATAAATACAAATGTGCAACGGTGGGATTTGAACCCGCGCACTTATATGTCTCCTGTTGGCCAAGCCAACGCCGCTGGACCTGGAAACGGCTGCTTCTATGGCTAAGTCAGCGTCTACGTATAATAAAACCTTGACGAAATCTCTGCACCCCCGAATTTGCTTTGGGAGGTCCTTCAAGAAGGCAGAAAAAAGGAGTGGACTCAGATTGTCCCCCTGGGCTACTGCTATTAATGAGCCAAGTGAAAGGCAATGCACGCATTTTTGTCTGGTTCTCCTCCCCCCCCCCCCTTGCCGCGTCTTTGTACGGTCCCTGACGCCGCCGTTGTAACATTCGTTAGTTTTGGAAGTTTGATAACTCAACTTACATGGTCGTAGTACAGTCACTTTCTTGTTTAGACTGTCTGTAGTTTAGTAGAGCCGAATGAGTCTGTTCTCGTCCCAGCAATTCACAGCAGCAGCAATGTCTTTAACGCCCTGCTAATCACACGGCGATATTTGCTTCGTATTTTCTCGTGAGCAGCTCGCTTCGGCTGAGTCTAAGCAAAACTTGAAATTTTTTTCTCGTAAAAGAGCCATGCGTTGACCAAATGATTTAAAAATTAATTCCAGTTGAACCTAGAAAGCTAGACGCGAGGCATCCACGCATATGTGCTTAAACTTGTTTGCGTCACACAACTTTTGAAGCACCCGTGTGGGAAGCTTAGAAATCAAGAACCTTTTCTCTGAGCTTTCAAGTCATCACCGTACGATTTTACTGCTTTTCGAGCGCGCAACATCTTTATTTTTCTATAGTGAGAGTCTTTCTAACGTTGGCCCACTTTCCGGGCCGAAATGACCATATGGCAACTTTTCAAATCATAATTGGCAGGACCCTACGCTGACATATCCGATGCGGTACGAAATAACTGAGAATTTTGCAAAGAACATTTCGAACCTAGATTGCTACACCGACCAATATTTTGCACTATAACGTGAAAACTCCCCACAGGGTTGAACAGCGTTGAAACACTACAAGTCAGTGAGCTCCTTTACAAAACGGCGCTAACCTCGGACGAAGCTACGATTTGTTCGAGTTTCCGTCTAAATGCAAGTGTCAACACTGAGTTAAAAGGCTAGCAGAGTGTGGACACTATACCAACAAGATCCAACTGAACCTTGAATGTGCTAAAGTTTAAAAACTTTAGCAGCCTGCAGCATGAGCTGCCTATACGCAATCTGTCGATATGCAGAGACTGACTAAACAGATAAGTAATACGAAATAGCCTTTCTTAATGCTTGTTTTTTCTCCAGCCTTTAAAGAATTATATATGATTTTCACCAAAATATGAGGTTGAAGTGAGTGTTCAACCACATTTTTTTTAATAGCTACTACATTGTAAACCATCGACCATCGTGTAATCCGGGTCAGTCGTGCGGCTAAAGAAGTGATGTAGTAGTATGTATAATTCATGTCCACGATCTTGGCGGCTCGAAATCCCTTTTAGCTGAAAATGTGTAGTCCTCAATGAATTGCGGGTTCGTCTTTCACGTGTTAGCCAAAGCTCGAGATCGGGTTTCTCTACTTTCTTCAGTCTTCTTACCTGCACCGCCTGTGGCTTCACCGGCCAAAATATGTTTTGCAGCAACTGCAGCCACGTCCTCTGTAACGTTTGTGTGCTGCTGCTCAAGCCTGCAGGAGGTGGTCGAACCGCACTGCCTGCTTCGCCAGTGTACGTTCTCAGCGATGTGAATCCAGATTGAGGAGTGATTCGTGGCCCAACTGAAATGTGTCTGGCCTCAGTGCAGAATCACGTTGCGACTATGTGAGCTAAAAGCTCACCTCATATTGTGCTAGATTTTTGCACGGCCATCTTGTTCTTTCTTCTTGAACGAAAACAGTCTGCCGCCAAACAGAATACCGATGATGAGTCTTCAAGTGATCATAGCACCTCAACGATTGATCCAGCGATAAAGAAGCGGAACATACGATAAGCGACCTCTACTCTCATCGATAGGCCGCAAGCTCCTCTGTAATAGCATCAATCAGCGCAGTTCTATAAGAGGTCATTATTATGATGGTGAACAACAAACACGAGTTACGCAGCGCAAGTTACGCAGAAATGTTGTAAAACTCTGGCTGCAGAATCCCGTTGCATTATCCTATGCAAGCGGATTTGGAAACTCATAAAGACCATAGCCCTCGTCTTACTTCACGCTTGTACATGCACGTGAGTACATTTGAAGTACCACGAATTTTATTTGCACCATTTCATAAAGGCCAAGTCTAGAAGAACTTGTTTTTGCAAGAAATGCATGTTTGAAAGCACTTATTTTTGTAGAAACGACAAAATCATAGTACGTTAAAAGCTTACGATATAAGCAGTTTTCCATTTTAGTGAACCAATGCTAGACGAGTAAGCAGATCGCCGCAGGTAGATCCATTGACGGTGAGAGTAAACGGAAAAGTGCATTAAGATTTTCGTGTCCTTTTGATGGCTTATGCATGATAACGAAACAAAATGCTCAAAGAAATATTGCGTAATGCTGGGGTGTGGCTCTTATCAGCACAGGCAAATTGTCAGATGATGCTAAATTGTTGCGCAGAGGCTTTATGCAAAATCAGTTAGCTGCACATTTCCTAGTATTAATTTTATCTCTGCAACATTTTTCTGCGCGGGATGCGCGTGCAATGATCGCACTTAGTTGTCTCTGTTTTCAATGAAATATAACTGATAACTGGTGAAAGCCAATAACTGGTAACTGAAATACACAATATTCGCTCGATGTATGTAGCATTTTGCGCGTCGATACATTAAGTCCTAAGTCGGTTTCCGTAAGCCGCTTCAGCAGCTCGTGAAGACACTGTCGACACTAATTTGCGGTGATAATGTTATCGTAGAACACACATACGGTGTTTACTTGTCTAGGCAAATACGATATAAGTTGACGTTCATCACGCTAACTTTTGCATTGTTAGTTGACAGCTGTTCGTTGCAAAACTGTGCTGACAAATGTAAACAGCTACTGCTCGGCGACAAATGCCGGCATTTCAATCATCTTCTGCCATGAAATAATGCTCAATCCATCTTTACCAGACGTTGCATTCACTTTAGAGATTTTTTCCTTGTTTTTTTCAGGGTGGGAAATGTATTTACGCACATCCGCCGATATTATAGGGGGTTGTGTGGGGCTAACCGCAGGAGAGAGAATATATGACTCAGTGTAATCCGAGAGCATTGCCTACTTAACCTCCCCTCCCCCAGCACCCCCTCCAGGTTCGGAATTGATTTATTTTAGAGACTGCTTTTACATAAACTAATTTGGATGAATTAGCCGTACGCGCACTGCGATACGCTCTTCAAACGTTCTGGTACAGTCTCTACTTGAGTGATGGTGCTGCTTCAAACATGTGACGCTGCACGTGTCCACATTGCATTTGAGCAAGCTATATATACGGTATTCTGCAAAGGTCAATCCGTATACGCATCAACGTACTTGCGACGTACATTCTTGAAATTACTGCTACCTCGCTGAGGCTGTCTAATATGTCCGCTATAGTTGGCATCTGGGTTCTATTAATCTCACCTGCTGGTCTGCACAGCCTGCTAAATCGTAAGGTCAACGCAGATACGTACGGAATCTTGTTGTGTAATTTTTGTGTATATAATATAAATAAAAAGGTGTAAAATTTATTTACACCTCGATAGGATCCTAATAAAGAATACTTCGAATTTGAAGACCAACCACAAGGCTTTCATAACCGCTATAATCGTCGGCTAAGCTCATTTAGAATGGGCTGAACTTGTTCCATTAAAACAATGTCCAACTTGTTTCCGTCCTTCACTGGTTCAAGCGTGGTTAAACAGCCTCTAAGAAGTACAGAAGTATTAAGCACAACGTACCACGGAAGTGAACTATTTACTATTGCATCACTATTTGGTGATGCTACGTAATTCAAATTCTATATGATACTAGATATACGTTTTAACTTGTCGTTGACTTGAAAACGGCATTGGTTCTCGTTAATCTTGAACATAATATGTTGTGTATGTGAGATCCAGAAAATTCCACCGCCCTCACGCCCAAATAGGAACCCAGTCCGTTGGCACGGTTTTCATCACAAATCCCACAGATGCGGCAGTACGTATGACTCTCTTTCAACCGGGTGCGACAAAATCGATTGTGCAAGTTGCACACGCGGCCCCAGATCGTGTGGCGGCCACGAGCGAGTAGGACGCCGCATAAGGTGACTCGGTCTCGCGGCATCAGAACCTTAGCCTGCTCTCTTGGGCCCTCTCATTATGGGCAGACGGCTTGGCGCGCCGGCTATAATCGGCCTCACGGTTGGGCGGCCTCCGTGGAACAAACCGTGAAGGCCACGTAACGTGTCGCCAGATGACGGTTATTTTAAGTAACCCCAGCCGATCTCGAGGTGGCGGCGCTTCCTCTCCTGCATGTTTCTCCAAGGTGTTTCAAGTACGTTTGACACCGATTAGCAAGCCATGCCGAAGCTGTGGGAGCTCAAGGCAGAACGCCATCAGGCGCCTGAGCAAGAAAGCCGTTCTATTTGAAGCGAGACAACATGATCTTACGGTATCCTCCCGGTTATATGTACGTATGTATGTATATATATATGTACGTATGTATGTATATATATATGATTGATTGATTGATTTATTTGCTTGATAAGTGTGTGTACACATATCACCCTTTTATATCAGGGGCGTATGTATATATGTACGTATGTATGTATATATATATATATATATATATATATATACATACATATAACCGGGACGTATGTTACTAAAAGGCATCTTCGTGCTGTTAACAAGTGGTTGATTAGCTGATATGGTTGAATAGCCGTATCCATTAGGGTAGGAGGTTAAGTGTTTGTGTATATATCTAGAAACGATTTTGAAAAGTTGTTTTTAACTTTAGACTATTCTCCGTCCCATACGGGCTTAAAATCGCCGTGAGGCATATCTTCATTGCAACAAGGGCCGCACATGTCGAAATATCTAGGGTTTCCCCAAAAGTGCTTGTGGCATCTGACTCTTTACGGCATGGTTTATCCTCTACTTTCCATTGCTGTAAAGTAAATTCGACCAACAACAGGAATCGAATCGGCGACACCCGGTACATGGTAACCATGCCATGCGCACTAGCGCCCTAGACCACCCCGCCACCCGTGTTTATATCCTGCATACGTGAGATATGCCTCTGCTGGTATACAGGACATACCGTCTAAATTGGCGATTACTTTATCGCCTCTCTTTAAGCCTGTACCTAAATCAAAAAACAAATAATTAAATGTAGTTTCTGTATAAGCCTAGACAAGGAAACTCCTGGCAAACATTCATTTTTACTGTATATAACCCTCGCTCACGCTGATCACTTTCTCAATTCGGGGTCTAAACCGCTCACAAGCCCGTATTAATAATTCTAGCAAATGTTTGTTATGCTCTCGCTGAATCACGCCCAATACATAATTGTCCAACGGATTCAAATCAGAGCTGTTCGGCAAGAAGTAACGAAGGCGGTTCACTGCTTCGTGCTTCAGAGAAGAGAGGAGCAAATGGAACCGAGCACGTCGATTGGCTCCTCGCTGCCTTAGAGAGCATTTGTCTGACTCCAATGAGATAAGAGTTTTGTCTGAGGTCCTCCTGAACGAGAACCCCGAGTTCGACTGGCGCGTAAGTCAGAGACAATAGCTGCTGTTCGCTCATTTTCCGGGGATAACGCATCATTTCCTGCCATGATTGCCACGTATTCGTGTTCTACTAAACAAGAGTTTTCCTCTCTTATCTATTCAACAATTAAGCGCATTTTCGATACGAAAAGCATTCGAATCGAAAAGCGCGCCAATTTAGTCGACAGGCCCTGTGAGCACTTTATTGCTAAATTAACTTTAGGAATACGTTTGGCTATTGTGGCATGACAGTAACGGTATTGGAGGAGCCCGGAGCGCCCACATCGGTACTTCCGAGAGCCAAAGGTCCTAGAAGGAATCTATTAAAGAAATTAGCACTTTGGCTACAACTGATTAACTTAAATACCTAAATTCGGGGGTTATATTTTAGCAGCAGCAATGGAGATGCTTTAGCCAAGCAAATTGTCGTAGACAATAATCGAAAGGTCTACCAAGGGTTCATTAAAGCGTTGTTTTGTTAAAATAATTACAAGAGTACACGAAAATCGTGCTGAGTGCTACGAATAGACGAAAGGCATTACCCACGGCATCAACCACGGCATCATACCTATCTAAACTGTTCTTTAAAGGTGTCACTATTTGGCTGGATACTTTTTTAACTGTCTTGTTGAATACATGTAGAGCTCTCGCGTCGGGAATACTAGCTTGTTCCAGGCTACCGTTGCTGAGAAGGTAGGCCCTTGACGTACAAACATTGTATAATGTAATTAATAACATGCACGACGCATATCCAACAAAAGGGCCTGATATGCGTTTTACTGAATGCATAATGATAGTAGGGTCAATGGAGAGTTTTGCTAAAATATCCTCGGTCATAAATCATCCCGCTGAGACTACTTTTTGAAAGCAGTACACAAATTGTCACACAGCATTGTCTCAAAAGTCTTGCATAACAACACACGTAACACAGCAAATAATAAAGTAGAAGGACAAGCAGCGAGAGCAATTGCATTCATAATACCTGTGCCTTTTTACCAGACTTAGAATTTCTGGAATACAATTAAAGGCTGCTACTGTGTCGGTCGGCAGAGCGGTCATAACCAGGTTCAAAATGACTAAAAATAGATAGCAAGCAACAAAAAAATACAATTCGATTGGCTCTGGAAATACTAGATTATCTGATAGTACCGGAACTCATAGACAGCGACTCACAAAAGAGTACGTTTAAAAACACTGACGTAGCCATGGTAATATGAGATACGTAGCCAGAATGCGACAGATACTGTAGCGAATATGGCTAGCTATAGAATTCACTACAGTGAAGAGGTCGCACTGCAAACCTCTATTAAAATGATACGCACAATACTGAACAGAATCATAGAGGATCAAAACTGTTAAAAACAATAGATCCCAAAACATCCGCTGAAATGACTTGAATTGTTGGCAAGTTGGGTAACAATAGGATATGGATGCCCAATAGGTAGAAACTTAGGACAAACTCAAGTATCATAACACACTTACTCAACATTTGTAGTATTGGACACTTTCTGAACGTTTCACTCGTACATGTAATTAAAGCATTTTTTAAGTATACTTGTAACAGTTTGCAAAACTAAATTAAAAACATCAACATATGCTGACTTTTATTGTACCATTTAATTATAGTACCAAATCAGGTATTCATTGTTATCCGCGTGCCCATAAAATGCACATTCACATATATAAAATAAAGCAAACGATCCAAACAGGAATGCATTCCTTTTGCGACATTTATTTGTCTTTTTGCGACAAAATGTTTATCAAACCTTTAGTAAGACAAAACATAGTGGCATGTCCATATTACCAACAAACTGTAATCTTCTTATTTTTATTCTGGGATTAAATCTTCTAGCTAAAAAATATAAATGTTAGCGATCGAAACAAATGCTGCCCTTCTGGACTATCCTCTACGTTCCACTAAAGACCATAGCATACTTCTCGTTATACTTAGGACGCAGATAAGCAATGCGCATAGGAAGAGCGACTGTCAAGAGCGCGACAATGGTCGTCCCCAGAGAGATGTGTTTCGGGGAACGAAGATATCTTCTTTTCTACCACGCAGACCTGAAGGCATACTACACAGAGTGCCACAGCACCTAAGGCCGACCTACCTATTTTGAAAGGTTGAAACAAGTAAAGTGAACAATGCTGGTCTCAGAACACCTGATGTGATGGTGGCGGCAAGGATTTTTTTAAGACTAACACTACAGGGAGCAAACAGCAACTAAACGGTTCGCATCAAAAATTAACAGAGCTTGTACGAGCTTGCATTCCTTACGCGCTCAGTCGAAAAACGCTTTTTCAGTTCTGAGCCATAGTGAAAAAATAGTTTAAGACTAAATGCAGTAACCTAGGACAAGCAAATAATGCCCAAATAAGCTATGCGGCATAGTTTAGGTATCATCTAGAGCATTCCCACGTAGTGCAGAGTAGGAGAAAAAGTTGCTACAGTTATTGAAAAAGCAACGTTCAACAAGAAGTGCCTCACCACTGCACAATTTAAAGCATTTAATGCACAAATTGCTAGATAAAGTAATCTGTAACCGACTGTTAGCAACTATAAACGTAAAATGTCGACCATATATAAGGAGCACAATGGCATCTTTAGGCGGATATTAATGATAAAGAAGGATGGCGTACCCCCAGCAAGTAGAAATAGTACACATTTGTTCGCTTTCTGTTATTTAAACTTATAACGGAGTCACTCCAGACGGGATATTCTTAACCGGATATTCGATCTACACTTAAAGAATAATATCCAACCTTGTTAGACGACTCTAGATAATATATCTCATAAAGTAAGAACTTGTCAGAGATAATGGTATAACCAATCTCAAATGGGAATTATACTCGTTATGACAAACAACCTGAATTGATTACGCGATTAACCATTTAATGTGTGTAGACACTTCGACAGGAAGACAAATCTGTATATACCGTAAGGGCTACTATCCAATTGTCTCGCTCTGCTTGGATATTTCTACTAGGAGTTATAATTATTAAACGGCTGAACTCGTTATTTTTTTTTACGAAGACCTAGACTGTTATATATTTACGCAAAAAAATGCTTGTCGCTCTGGTAGCTTACACATCGCTTGAAGCAAGGCGTTGCCATAACAACTATGTACAGCAAACCGGTTTTCATTGGTTTGATCCCGGGCCTTGCCAATAGGCTCAGTTGAACTTGGTTTTACTTTGTTCTCTTGCTACATAGTCAGCTGAAGACAGGCCGTGTAAGCAACGAGAAGGCAATAACGATAGGGCAATTTAGACGCTATCGTGCCACAAGCATTTTAACCTATTACGAGCGTCTGTAATGTGGTTGCCAAATTGATAAAAAAATCATACACGTAGTTCGGTTCGGCCTGAATATATATATAAATATATATATATATATATATATATATATGTACTGAGCAAACGTATATAACTACGTTGTCCGTTCAGCTGTGGGCACTTCGTTCGTGCATCGCTTATACGTCAGTCGCCGACCTGAGTCTGTCCAGGACTGGTCCTTTGCGTCAACAAGACTACCACCTCTGCGTCGCCTCGTTAGGACAGAATTGAGTTATTTTGTATTTTTCGTGGTGTTACTCAGCTTAGCGTAGATGGGATTAAGCTATCTTTTCGTCATAGAGCTTTCAGCTCCCAGCGTCTCGAAAGCGAACGGTGTGAAGTTGTGCGCTATCCTACACTTGAGTACTTACGACATATCCTCTTCTTAGCCTCCTCTTCTACGCACTCGCGTTGAAAAGCGCTTTGTCGGACTATTATACATCTTCTAAATAATCCCGACACAGTTTCCCTCCCATACCAGGGGCTTACCTGACTTGAAGGAGATCATCGTCATCCCGTCAGGTCGTTTTCTGTCGCTCCGAGACAAACCCTGTAGTTCAAGCATCGCTGAAAACCCAGCCGAGGCCACCGTCATGGATGCATGATAACGGATGATGTGCCAACACGTCCACCGGCTTTCTGCACCGGCACGGACGGGGCTCTACCATCGTTGAGCCTAGTTGATGGTCAACACCAATCTCTCTTTCTCTCTCTCTCTCTCTCTATATATATATATATATATATACGCCAGAATGACGTGGCTATGCCTAGCTAAAAATCAAAACAAACCAAAAATATGTCTTAGAATCAAAGAAGAGTTGCGTTTACTATATTACCTGGACTTCGGGTGTTATTGGAGCGCTCATCTTGTACGTTCAAAACAAATGGAGGTAAAAATCAAATAGTAGTACACAGCCAAGCCGGACACGATGTCATAGTGTGCAATATAGCAAGGGATTGAAAGGGAGCAAGGAGGAGAAAAGGTATCAGTAGACAGGAGATTCCAGCGACTTGCATCGCCGCAGTGCCGTATGAACAGAGAAGACGGGCGACGCGAACCTACGCCTAGAACTACAAACATTTAAGGAGGTTGTTTTTAATTCTAAATCATCCTTCGTCCTTTACGGGCTTGGAATCGCCGTGTGGTATTTCTTCAATGCGCCGAGGACCGGACATGTTGAGATTAATAGGGTTTTCCCAATAGTCCTCGTGGCAACATGGACGTTGACTCCTAGCGGTATACGGTTTATTTACATCTATCCTCAATGAATATGACTCGAAGAAAATTCGATCAACACCGCAAATCGACCTGGCGACACCACGGATGATACTAGCGGCTTAGTCCATGGAACTAGTGCGCTAGTGCCATAAACCACGCTGCCATGCAAACCTACGCCTGATCATGGTCAATAGGCACATCGGGGACAAAATCAAATGCTACGTACTTTCCTTCCCTGAATCCATACATTTTGTCAACATTTGCAGTCGGCGTTCATGACAATCTACCTAAATCACTTCTGATACCGAGACTACCTTCCCGAGTCCCCCTTGGGACGATGTCACTGTCATGCGATCTTTCTCACGCTCTTGACTGTTGGCCCCATTTGTCATTAAAATGCTGAGCAGTTTGTGTCTCATAAGCCTTACTACTCCCTGCGGAGATGTATCTTCATTTAATGTCACATTTATCTATGTGCGGTATAAAAAGGTTTATTCTAAGATCACCGGACGCTGCGCTATTTGATTTACTGCCTCTGCTACGTTTCCAGGCTTACTAAAAGCGTGGTGATCCGCCCGCAGCCAACCAAATTGGTCGGCCAACTATCCCCTTGAAATGCCACGGCAGATTGTAATGCAATAAATATTGACTCGTAGATGCCTGGTCGATGTTCATCTCTGCGTGCGCGCTCGTTTCTCTATAGCTTCTTGGTCATTTGATAAAGCGCGGGCGGAGCGCCCAGAGTGACGCCTACAATGCCTCGATTGATGTTCGATAGAGCTTTTAGAAGAGACCTAGACACCGCGTGCGCTATGATTTTTGTCGACTTCGGCTTGTTTGTCGCAATAACTCGTTGTATTGTTTCTTCCATTTAGAGCAGCAGCAGCGATTTTTACAGCTTGAGGGCTGACGCTATTCCTGCGTGCTCTAGACCTCTTACCGATGTAACTGTTTTTTTTTGGTAATTGCGTACAACGGCCACTAAACTTCTGCAACCGTAGTTTTAATCATGGTAGTACCCTAAATTGGGCAGCAGACATTCAACGGAAGTATCTGGGGTACTCGGTGCTTGCCCTCTTATAAGAGCTACTCTCTTAGGGCACGCTCCTTACGATACGTTTCATGATTGCCTTAGCATACATACACGGGTGGTCAACGTTACAATCATTTCCGATGCTAGAGTGAAAGGGGGCACACTTCTCATGCGGCCATGTTTCCCACCGCATCTAAAACGTGGTTCAATCCATCGGCACGTCGCACCAGTATATCTGCAGCCGTAACATTAATATTTGTGCAGTGGCTAGTGGGTACAGCATCACTACGTGCTGCTTCATGAAGCTACCGTTGACGCTTCTGGCATCATAGGAGTCAAGAAAGTTAACGTTGTTTTGTTCCGAATTGCGCAGAAGTCCACTGCATAGACCCTCACGTCCATGTTTCTCACGTTTATTGCACGATAGACGTATTGTTAATCAAAGGTTTCCAGAACGCTTGGCTCTGAAATTGACGGGTGTACTCTGTCTGTGTTGTTCCCCGTAGTGCTTTTCTGCTTTCTAACCCTTTAGGTCTGCAGCGATTTCTCCCAGGTCCCGCATTCATACGGTCCGGTTACTTTCAGACGATCACACACGTCATGCAACTGAGGGCAGGCGACGGTTCCCCGTTGGTAAAATACATCCTGCCAGGGATGGCGGTCGTTTGCGAAGACCTGCTCTGAGCATGCAACTAGACGCCATATAAGAACATAAAACTCTTGCTGAGTAAATCTACAAGCCGTGCCAACATGTTTTTTATATATGTTTATACAAATGTGTTTGCAAGTGTCGTCAAAATATCATATTTTTTTCACAATTATATATATACACTCATACCTAAAAGCTCCAACACAAACACGCATGCTCAAAACAGTACTTCAAACATTGATAGAGCTGCAGAAACTTTCTTCAAAAACGATAACGGTTACCTGCAATGTCTACGGTAACGTTTAGGTGTATTAGCGTATTTATCAGTGCGCTCTACGAGTATTTACGTATGCACAGCAATGTAAATATAAGTTACGTATGTATATATACAAACGTAACTTATATTTACAATGTAAATGAGTGTAAATTTAGTAAATGCTCGTAACCGTTAATACCCGTTATCGTTTTTAGAAGAAAGTTTCGGCAGTTTTGTCTAAAAAAAAATATATATATATATAGTGTGTAATGAATTCAAGTACAAACGTGGTGTTCCGTGAAGATACCGGTGAGGGCGTCATGCCGCCTCGGCTAGCGAGCCTCTTTTCCCTAGCAGCTATGTAGTAGTAGTAGTATTGTAATAGTGTTGGCCAAGCGTATGCACCATATATACAAATACGTGTACGTAGTATTTGTGTCTGTATATCTGTCTGTGTATCGACCACACTAACTCGTCATCGATCGGACAATCGTTTGTCGTCCTAACCGTGTCGAGTTTGGTGGGTTCGTCCTGCTCGCACCACCCACCCATCCATCCATCGTTTCCTCACGCAGCGTGTTTGCTGTACGCGGGGGGAGACAACAACAACAACAACGACGTACACTATGTAGTTCCCGCCGCCGGTCGTCGTGGGTGTCTTGTAGCGCCACCTGGCGGCTCGCCGTTGATTCGTTTCGTCTCCTGTCTCATCCTGTCCAAGCGAAACGACATCGTCATCATCATCAACGTCATCAACATCGCTATGATCATCATCAGCAACGACAACAACAACAACAACAACAACAACAACAACAACGACAACGACAACGACAACAACAACGACAACGACAACAACAATGCCAACCATCACTGTTTGCAAGCAGTAGCAGCCTGAGTTTGTCGTGGCTGTGGTGGGTGTGGTGCTGGCGGCTAATTATTAACATCGACAGCTAACTAGGTTGAACCAGGTTAGCCTTAGTTCGTCCGATCTGCAGGACGGACACACAAAATCCGCTCCAGGACTGCGGCTGCTGCTGCTGTTGCTGCTGTTGTTGACTAACCGATGCACAGAGCAGCTGAAGAATAAGCTATAGGTAATGTAACCAACAACAGCGGGACTTTTCCACTCCAGGGCGCGCGTTGGACGAAGCGATTGCATTCTTCGACGGTTCGACATTGGGTGTGTGTATTCCTCGTCGCGGGTTCTTCGCTACATATCCGCTCGGTACGGATATGGGCTCATATCGGCGGCGGTGGTAAACATACAACAGAAGGGTTCCACGCTTCGCTTCCCGCACTACATCATGCCCAAGTCCTCTACGTGACGCGACCTATGCTGGCTAGACTTTCTTGAATTGAAAGGTGATTAACAGCCGACTGAATGCTGAGATCCGGTCCTGATCTGATTTAATTGCAACTCCAAATGTTTACGAGATTCGCCTCTGTGCACATGACCCATGGACTGTGAAACGACGCTGCAGCGAGTACGTGCGCTAGATGCACTGAATATTTTCATTGACGATTAAGACTGTTGAGCAATCAACAATTAACAGTCTAACTGACTTGAACGCTTCAGGGGTATTATTAAAAAAAGAGGGAACGTGGATCCATAGAAAAACGTGTTGCTATATCGAACTTTATCCGTATTTTGTTGTTACTTGCTTGACACTCCTTATAAACTTACCCAGACCATTAGAGATACTAGGTCGTTTACAACCTTACCGCCTGTTTAATTTATTATTTTCAACTTATAAACGTTCAATTACCTATTATTTACTTAACGTATTTTTTCCACTTGGCACGTATATTGGTTGAACGGGGACGTACTAATCAACGTTGCCGCGCCCTTAACTGCACCAACTGAACAAATTCTAGCACATTTTTTCATGCCGAGTCCTATGTTTTGAACGAGTGAATAGCAACACATAAAAGTGTAATAAGAATATATACCTATGCCGTAAACGTATTTGGGTACGATTGTGACTTGGGTAAGGAGAAAATGCAAACAGACTTAACTGTTGCACATGAAACTAAGATCTGATTTAAATGATTACTTCCGGCCTAAAAATATTCAAAACTTGTAACGAGTCGGAGATGTTTTTACGAACGAGCTTTACTCGGCTAGAGGTTGCTTTTACGGAACAGCGAGGATGACCGATAAGCATACTCTCTGTTTACAAACGACATTATTTTCCGCATAAGCTATTACCAAATACTGTGTAGTGTTCTCCTAGGAGACCAAAAATCGAGAGTATTTTACTTTTCACAGCACGTTGATTCGATCATAGGTGGCGATTTCAACACATGCATTGATAATCAGTGAGAAGTGACAACACATGCGAAGTTCCACTTCGGCTTATAACCAGTGGGGGTTTGGCATGCGCAAATGCACCTGAAAAGTCACGCATAGAAGCTACAATGTAAGTAGCTCGATTACTAATATAAGCGAAGTGGGATGCTTCTGTCTACGAGTTCTAAGTGCAGTATCAAACTTTCTAAGTAGAGATAAAGGTCTTTAACGATATTATGAAGCAGGAACAAATGCATAACGCCAGACCTAATGCTGAACTATCTATTTTGTTTTTAAAAAGGTATAGTGCTAATAGGGCCTAATGTATGTCATGCATTAGCGTTTCAGAGAACACTTAAAAAATTAAACTAAATATTTATCCTCTCTATATGCTCAATTTACGTCTAGGATCTTATCGTTTGAAAACGGTACACTGCTCAATGCTAGACCTTCAATAATTGCTCTATTCCCGCATAGCTCTAAGTCATGTATTGCTTTGCGATCTTTGGAAGTCTTAATATTGCGTTGCACAGAGGCCGTCTGTAAGAACCCACTAAAGGTTTGCTTCAAGGCATTCCCGAAGGGCAGAACAGATCTGAGTAGTTGTAACCGGCTGATTGCCAAAACTCTTCAGGACATTCGGACGCACGCCAACCGGTGAGGCAAGTCAAGGGGATGATATTAGGAATGGCACAAAAAGCAGGAATGGAGACCTCACCCTGCAGCTTATTAAGATTAAAAAGGGAGCCAGGCGGCAAATAGCCTGCTAACCGCAGTGGACACGACAGGCATGGAAGCAGATTGTAGAGAAGCGGGCGTTTACTTTACTACCGCCTTGTGGGGCGTACACCCTCTGAAAGAATGAGACAAGGCGGATTTTGATAAAGACCTGCGCGATACATTAAAGCTACTTGGTTTAGTAAAGATCAGAGCAGCAAACCTCGTTTGGGACGATTCATCGGCCACCAGAGATGTGGCGCGCTTTGACGAAGGCTTTGCTGGGGACGACAACTTGCATGTCTCTAAGGTTGACTATAGGATATGCGACATGCTTTGAGTTCTAGAAGAAATAAATCGAATGCGCTAGCAGCATATGAGAACACGATATGCCTAGAGAACGCTGAGATACGCTTGTCGACTCCGCAATTCAGATCAAATGACAGGCCAAACATACGGGCATGTACGGTTTCCCATTGTAGGCAACCACGTTGCTTTGCACGAACACAGAACTGGTGTCCCATGCGTGCTTCCCAGCGGAAAAGTGCAATCATGGTTTGCTGGACCCAATAACGACTGGAGGACAAATACTAGCCGCATGGCAGGAGGGTCGGCTAAAGGGGGCACAGGGCAATGGATGAGGACACTCATTCTCGACATCGCGACATAGCTCAAAACATGATACAGAGAGTTGTCACACCACACTACACAAGTGGTATTAGGGCCACGGCTAGCCTTAGTTGTACATGGTCAAGGTCACAAATGTGCGGGGCACACGTATGCTCTCTACAGCAGCGGAGAGTCTGACGACGTCGCACGTACCGTTCTGCACTGCGCGGCAAAGCCCTGAGCTCGATTTGAATACTCCCTGATCTCAAAAATGGCATAGGCCTTAAACACGGATCGCTTAGCTACCCACTTACGCAATTTCCTATAAGCCACTATGGCAGTTTTCAGCAATATCTACACCGGATTGGGGTGAAGCTAGCTCCTTTTGTGTTCTATGCAAAACTAAGGAGAGGCTGACGACGTAAGACACTGAAACGAATGCCGTGCCTATTTGAATACTAAGCGAGAGCCAGTCTCGTGAAACCTAAGACTGAGAAGGCCCCTGGCATGCCCTTGTAGGAGCGCTTCTCAGAGACCATAAATCCTGATACGAGAAAAATTGCGATTCGGATGCGAAAAAAACCGCCGCACAAGATCGAGCTCGACATCCGTCTATGAAGCACCGTTGCACATTTGTATTTCTGGGCGGTCTGTCTATGGAGCCATGCGAAAAGCAGTCGCGTGGACGTTAAATCTTGGCTGAGGGTCAGTCCAAAAGTTTACTTACTATGGTAAGATATGGCCCCGAGCATTGTTATATTGATGATAAAACAAGGAACACCGTTTCAACGAAAATATATTGGGTCATTGCATTTCCTCAATGTATTGCCGGATGAAGTGTCCGCTCCGTATACACGTCTCCAAAAAACATTGATATAACCCCATTGCAGCTAATACTTTGTCCTCCATGGACCAATTTTTTAACAACATTTGTTTAAGTGCATGCTCATTACATAAAGGCGGTGTCACACTCGCCCTTAAGGATCATTTTATTATTATGCATACAAATGGTGTTATGAGATTCATGATTAAAAAGATGTCATTGATATATTCCAGAGTTTTAATTGACGTAGACGTTCACACTGTAGTGCTAGACATTCAAACGATGATTATATTAGATTTGTGTGTATATGCGACAACTTCAGGGTCATCCAGTCGACGTACTTACCTCACACGTAAGGCAGGTGAATTGTTGATTACGTATGTGATATTTTTAGGTAACTATTAGAAACTTTAACGTTTCAAGAATAGACGCTAGTGCACAAGAGGAGTTGTTAGGTGAAGCAGCGGTAATTGGCATTAACAAGGCCCAATAATGCCTTCCGAACCTTGGCAATGTGGAGGTAACAATTAAGGTCAGGCGCTATACGTATGCCTAGGTGTAGAAAGGACAGTCGGTTAAATGCATGTTTTTAATTTTTTCGTCGAAGTCAAGTACTTTACGTTTCAGTGCTACGGATTTAGATGGTGAGATAATTATATTCTTTTCAGAGCAACGTCGAGCAATGCCATCAGCGAGCTCCAGAACAGCATGAAAGTCACATGAGAAATCAAATTAATATAGTTTTAAATTATCTGCTTATTGAGAATATTTGACGCTAAATAGCAGGTACTTTTTACGTCCAAAACAAAAACCGTGTACAGAAGGGGATACACGTAATCCTTGAGGCGCACTAGGTGATGCAGGATGTAGCCGAATAAGTCTATCACCTACTTGAAGGTAAAGGTCTCTCAAAAATTCCCTCACCCATTGCACTGTGCGGATGAGAATACCTATATGTTCCCATTTAGAGAAGAACAGAGTGATTTGTTCTGTGCGCTCTTTTGGACAATTTAAGCTCAGTAAAACCTTCTTCAAGCATTTATTAACATAGCCCAGTCCTGAGTCAACATGTAGACTCATGAGCAGTCAAGCAATGCTGGACAGGGCCAAGCACGCGGTTTTAAGTTAAAAAATATTTAAGTGGTTAGGTAAAACCATCTAGGCCGGTTGTCCTTAGCATTCGTTTTTAAGCCTTTTTGTGGACAGTGGTGATAACCTATAAAGGTCGGCCACAACGCCGTCCTTGTATGAACTTTCAAAGATGAGTCGGAGTGGCTCGGCAAAAAATAACGCATTTAAACGCAAACAATGGAGGAATGTTTTCAGATGTACGGAAAGTGTTCGTCCTAAGACCGTATATAAGTGAATACATTGTATACTCAGAGAAGATAACCAAGTCATCTTGATGAGAAATGCTGCGTGGGTTATCTTCCACTAAAATATTTGGACCAAAGCCGCAAAACAGGGTAGGAAAATGTTCAGCAAGAAGCTCAGTTTTTTTATTCAGTAGCGACAAAGTTGACGACTTGAAGCATTTTGACATTCACTCTAGCACCAAAGAGGAGAGTGCGACATTACACAGTGCTATTGACGCGTTGTCACAATCATATAAAAACAATAATACGGCTATATCTGTTCTAAAGTGTGCCGCAATTTGTTTAAACAAATACACGAATACACACTTGATGGTAAGGATATTTGCCATTTTAAACCCAATCTTTGTGGATCTTGGCATAAGCATGATTTCGGAATTAGATTTTAATATACATAGACTTAGTATTAGCCAATCGGCCATACATTCATGCAACACTTTGTTTAAATGCTTTATCATAAAAATACTAAATTTGTACTCATTTGTGCCGTAGTTTAATTGCACAAAAATGCGCACATACTTGGGAAGGATGGCGACCGCATCTACAAAAGCACATCGAGGTTAGTGAAAAGGTTCAATCCAATTTTTTACGCGGAGTATCAAAACGCTGTAATGTTGACAGCAACACCCTTATACAAATTGTTTATTTCGCAAGTTGACGTGATTGGAGTTGCACTTGAATACGTTTGCTTTACAAGATAGCTCATAATTATACATATATCATCGTCGTGGTATCCAATTTGAACACTTGAACGACTGTCCTACCGGGCGAAGAAGTGCAGTGGCCACCGATTCGTCTGGCAGCTCGCTGGGTAATATTTAGCGCACGCCTGCGAGCAGAACAGGCAACAAAATTGAAATCCAAGTTGATGAAATCCTTGGGTCGAACGTACCTAGTGGTGATAGCTATGCACACTGTACCTTGTGTACACGTGCCGACTAGTGCATGCCGTTCCATCCCAACGCTTTATGGCGATGTAGACATCTAACTGCACTACTTCCGTCAAGGCCTCGGTCACTTTCCCTGCGACTCCAACAAAACTTGCTGAAATATTCCTGTAATAGGTGACCTAGGCCTGACTTTGATTGCTTCCACAGCCGGTCCGCAACACACTGGCAGGTACACAAAGCAGTGCCTTGCCGAAGCCGAAAAGAACACGCTTCATATATTTTGTGAAGCCTCTTTTTACTATTATTGCGCACTATTTTAATATTAGCATACTTTAATATATTTCTGCCACGATTTCACGTGTTTGATATTTGCCTTAACAATCTCAGAGGCAAAAGCACAATAAGTTTTGTAAATATATATATATATATATACTTTTTTTTACCGGTTTTGAAAATGTCATAGTTTTATTTCAAAGGTTTGGTCTTGTCGACAAAGGCGCCACTCGTTCCTTACTACACCCCGAAGTTTTGAAAATATATAAAGGTATTTTTGAATTGACTTGACTTAGTATAAATGCGCAATCCAAGTTAATTGATCTTTTTGCCTAAAAGCATATTAACTGATCAAATCACAGTTATAACCACCACCTATAATTACTTTCTACATTTGTGCAGATTTCCATGCAGACATCTATGTCTTGTGCGAATTGATACGCGATAGTTTATGGTAGACTGAATCGAACAGTTCTAATACTCTTTGCCTCTCGAAGTAGCCTTTCGTATTCCTCCGCTCGCACACCTTTTCAAACGGCAAATTTTGGCCATTCTCATTCTTCTAATTTAGCCGCCAGCCCATTAACTATTTTGTGATGCGCTTAGGATGCCTATAAAATCTGATTTAAAATTTTCTGTATTAAAAACAATAAGTTACATTCACAAAACGCAGTTTGGCACAGCATTATATGCTAAACAATAAACATGAACACAAAAATCGTTTGACCTCGCAGCGCTTGGTGCCAATAGAAACTCCTATATCGGCTACTGCGCTAGGTATTCTGTATGATTTTTACCGACCGCGGTACGGTCTAGATTGTATGCCCTCTGGCCGCGCTGACAATGGTAGCAGCTCATTGCTTTTATGCAGGTTGACCTGTACATGGTAGCTGTTGTCTTGCAAAATACATCTTAAATACTGTCGACAGCTATAAAAGGTATACAGCATTTAGCTCGATTTCACGTCTTCTGCAGATCACATTTATTAATCGTGTATGAACGCTTTAATTATATATATATATATATATATATATATATATATATATATATATATATATATATATATATATATATATATATATATATATGTGTGCAAAGGGACTACAAAAAGGGTTCTGCTAATAAAAAGGGATCAGACCCTCGGACGATCAGGTATATTGCATGCTTCTGTAGTTTTTAGTGGAGTTATTTTATTTGTTCGTTTAGCTACGTGCATGGTATGTCTGCCTTCCCCTTCAACCCCGCGTTAATAATTATCACGCTCTTTATAATTTATGTCGGATGTACTCGGTCAGTGTTGAAATAGTAGCGAAGTGTAAATACGTTTCCATTTGAGAACGGGGATTGTCTTAGCGGTATTGTTGCTATTGTTGTTTCCCCGTGGGCTGGTAGGTGGTTCGGGGATCAGCTGATTTTGCAATTCGTTTTCGAAGAGCTTCAGAAGCTACGGTGCAATCACATAGTGCCGTGTTAACGGGCTGTAGTAGTAAAGGGCTGTTTGTAACTTCCTCCTGTTTCATCCTTATGAGGTAGACAGCGTCCTAGTAGCCGATATAGTATCGATAAGCTTACCCTGTTGAAGAGGTCACCTTGACAACCGGTCGACAGCATATGTCGAGCAAAAACACGCACTAACCTGTTCCTAATAGTTTAATTTTGGATCAACATGAAGCTTACTATTAAAGCACACACGAAAGGCGTCCGTACGGGCACCGCTAACGCCCTCTGCTCTAATCTGTGGTGGCGGTGGAGGTCGTGGGTGTAAAACCTGGCCACTCTTAAATTCGTTTTCATGGTTTCCAACTTAGACAAGGTGAATTACGGAGTCGATTGTATTTGGCCATGATCGGATAAAAAACGGGGAGTACAGATGCCTCACCAAAAAGAGATAATGCATTGCCGTCCAGGCCCCATTACAGTCCAAGTCTAACTGCAGGTTGTAATGGATGTGTAGCTTTAAATCCCCAAGGCTTGAATTTATTAACATCTATCAAGTCAATGGCAAGGCAGCTGCAGGCTGGACAGTTATAATTTCGGTTAAAACGACAGTCAACCTATAAAGTTGTTGAATGTAGAAATGTTGCTTTAGTTGACCCAGTGACTAAGGCTTAGTAACACTGAGCACTGTGTGTATCTGTGAATGATATTTAATATCATTTTGATAACTTAGCTTACTATATGCGTGGTTATGTACAGTTCTTGCGTAACGAAACTGTACCTACCTTGTCTGATGCGGTATTCGATATTATCCGCACCACCTTGCATAAATGGTTGCCGACGTATACACGTCTCATCGGCGCACACATTGTATCTTACATCGGGCTGGAACAGAGTCACGCTGCAATCCGCGTTCCATTCTATCTGATTTCTGTTCCATTTATCCGGGAGCATAATGTCAGTACTAATGTCAATATGTCAGTAATGCCAGTCAGAGGCAGAATGGCAAATGACCACATAATTTTCTAAACAAATGTATTGTATTGTAGTTATATCCTTTCTATGCGTCAATATATTTTAAATACGATACGACTATACGATTATAAATGTACTAGATACAGCTTGAATACTAACTTTACATTTAGTTGTTTTGATGGCTAATATTTAGCAGATGCTCACAATTTTAATTTGGTATTAATACTTTGCGCATTGTTAGATATTACTTTGGGTGGCCGTGTTAAGCAGTCCGAAACGTGCTAGACAGAGCCGGGAATTTTCAGATAATCCTCATTAAAAAGTTACGACGATACGCAACGATAACGCTCATTAAAAAGTTCCGCGCAATTGCGAGCACAGAGAAGCGTCGCTGAAACCGGGATGACTGTTACGAGGAGAGGAATAGGTGGCATAAAGTCAAGAAGCGGTGCACGGTGGAACTGCTAATTAAACTATTCTAATCTCATTGATTTTATAAGACGCGGCAATGTCTATTCTCTTTAGCCCAATTAAAATGGGCTAAAGAGAAATAACCGCGACTGAGTAGAGCGTCGTGGTGTTTTACTTGCTATTGACGTGGCCGAAAGTAGCGCGCCTTTTTTAATATTAGTGTGTCAAAAATGTACTAAGGCGTGTAGTGCGTTGCAGTCTATTGCTGCATTGATGCTTTTGTTGATTTTGTTTATGTTGTTCGTGTTTCTCTGTCATATTTGGCGTTCGTTGCTGTACCTCAAATTGGTTTGATTGATTTAGATAATCCTTACGAATGAGATGTTAAATATGAAAATGAGGCTTCTGTCCAAGAGGACCCGTCGTCCGCAATACAGGGCTCCACCTACGCTGCCGTGGTTAGAGGGATTTTGCCAGCAGAGGGACTGGATCCGCAGGTCGTTCATGGCTTAGTCAGCGTTATTCGAGATGTCACTCGCCGCTGGCGGTTAGTTTGTATCTTTCTAAAGTCGGTGCGTAGACAAGTAGCCAAAGAGTTCATAAAGGTTCTGTTCTCAGTCACAGAGAACAACGGCGATACAGCTTAGCCTTGCCTGTTCTCTTTCACGCCCGGTTATTGGCAATTATCGACCGGAAGAACCTCTAAGATTTTACGAACGGGAGACGGCTTGATGATGGCAGTAGCCCCCCGCGCTTTCACTTCTATCCTGGCCTAGACCCTCTTGCGTGTCCTTGGCATTAACCACATTAGCCGACAACGTTCGGTCCGCTATAAAAACGTTTTCGTGAAACTTAGCTGCGGTCCTCGGTATCATCAGAGCACGGCATTTACAAGACCTGCTGTGCCCCGTTCTAGGCCTCGGCCAAATTCGTTAGTAATTTTTTGCTGGAACTCGCTTCTCTCCGATTGGCGATCGCTCATCTTTGGGGCACGACTTTTCGAGCACGCAATTCGGAGGTTGGTGGCAAAGGTCGGCATCTTTGAGAACAAGGCAGACTTTCAAGTGCTCTTGGTGGCCATCCGCTCGGATTTGCGACACCGGCAGGATGCGAGGCCGCGGTGCATTCGACTTGGTCCTTCCTGGAGTCAAGCTCTGGAGCTACCCTTTTGGTCAAGCTTGACTTTAAGAACGCCTTCAATATTCAGAGGGACGACTTGTTGAGTGCGGTCAAAACTTGAGCCCCGAGTATGTTTACCGGGTGGAACTAGCTTATAAGAAGCCATTCTGCCTTCTTCTGCCGCATGATGCCATAATGTCGCAAACTTGGGTGTAGCAGAGCAATCCATTGCCCGCCCTGTCCTGCCTGGCTACCAAGGATCACTCTCGAATGCCCTCTAGGTAGGTTCTCACCGAGACCTTTTTCTACTGAGATCTTAATTTTTGGCACTACATGTTTATCACCTGTTTCAAGGTGCAGATTGTTTGCTGACTTCTGGACTCTTTGAGTGACTCAACAGCAGCGTGCTGGTTACAGTAAAGGCGCTGCTGAGCGTCAGCCTATCCACAGGTCTATGCAGCAGACTAAAACCCTTCTCGAATCTGTCGCTCTTACAGACTTAAAAGCTCAACTAGAAACAAGCCACCGTAGACCAGTTGCCCTGTGCGACCACGAGCCTGCCGAAGCTGGATACTAGAGAAAATGATTGGTAGTTTTATATAAAGCAAACCGTATGGCGGAATGCGCCACGGACGCCGATAGAGCCAGGCTGTTCAAAAAGGGCGGGCACATGGCTTCACGTCCTATCCTGTGCCCGAATCGGGACTCTGTTAGATGACGAGTTGGTGAGGATCGCGGTCGGACTTCGTTTGGGGACAGACGCTGTGTACACTCAGAACTGCGTCTGCAGGGATGTCGTCCAGCCAGATAGACGCCAAGAGCTGTCCTGTATCGTCAGCGCAGGTAGGCAAGCATTAAGGCTTGAAGGAAACCTTCAGCAAGGCTCTACGATCCAGTGGCCTCCAGTGCGTGCTGGAACCCTAATCGGACTTGACAGCGAGGACGGGAGGAGACTTGGCGGTCTTACATTAACCCCGTTCGAGAGCGGTTGCATGTTGGTTTGAGACGCGGCAGTTATTGACTCATTAACCCCTTCAATGGTCAGTGCAGGTGCGGGCCCGGCCGGTCATGCTTGGGCTCTCGCCGAGGCAGGCAAGGTTAGAAAGTATCACACCGGGCCAGGACCGTCCATTCACAG
The DNA here is from genome assembly GCA_003439945.1 of Dermanyssus gallinae. Classification (NCBI taxonomy): domain Eukaryota; kingdom Metazoa; phylum Arthropoda; class Arachnida; order Mesostigmata; family Dermanyssidae; genus Dermanyssus; species Dermanyssus gallinae. The sequence continues at coordinate 298,351 of QVRM01003147.1, read as the reverse complement.
TTTGCTACAGAAGGTCGAGAAGCGGCTGATTCTAGTTAGCAGAGATAAGCGAGCGGGTGATTTCCTTACACCGCGCTAGTCGCTTGATGTGCAACGGGGCAGTGTGGCCTCGGCTTAGGGAACCTTCTAGAAATGACTAGTCCCTAGACTGGACCCCCGTACTGGTGCACACGTTCGCAGAGACTAAAAAGTCTATCGTCACTTGCTTTCGCGCCCATGGTTTTGTGTCAAAGTTGAGCCAATTAGTACCGCATCATTTAAGCAAGCGAAACAAAGTGGAGCGTCTACAACACGCTCCTCTTCTTGGCTTGCCAAACATAACGAGTGTTCGTTCTTGAATCGAAGTGTTAGTTGCGAGAAAAATAGGCCTTATACGACAATGTGAAACGTGAAAAATCTTAGTGCGTCCCAAGTCAGTCTCCCCAGAAGACGTCAAAGAGGCCAGCCTATTTGCGCAATAATTTACTATGTGTTTAGTGATATAGACACGGCATCGTCTACCACGGGTTCCCTTCTGATTTCCAAACGGCCAAAACAATGAAGAGACCACTTTTTGAAAGAATAAAATCGACTAACTCGTTAATTTTAATAGATTGATTTTAATTAAATTTTTCTAAAAGCGAACGCCCAACAAGGATATATGGTCTAATGTGTTAGGTTTGTGCATTTCATTTATCAATCTACCATGCAAACAGACTGCTAGTGAGCTTACTACTATAAAGCTCATCAAAATAATTTTAAGAACAATGTGGTAAATTGCCGTCGGGTGTACCATTGCTCCATACCCGACGTCATCTCCAAGAAAATACACACTTAAGAAACTCTCTATTATAACGCATTTCCTAGATCGTCTCCAGCATTGCATTAGACCATGCCACCGTAAGCTGATGTCCGCTTTGCGACACAGTTAAATCTACTAGACTTTGCTACTATTGTGACCTCAGTGCTAGGCGGTCGTTCAGTGATGCGTTCTGTGCGATTTGGCACCAGCAATTGTCGCGAAGAGCCCGACGAGCAACGTGGAAGCGCGTTCGTGTCACACGGTCGTCGTCGGGAACCAAATGTCAACCCGTAGTTCCTCCTGTGGCCACTAGGGCGGAGCCAACGCTGGCTTTGATCGCCTACCCGAGGAGGCACAGCCGCTGCCTTTTGGCCAGGGACAGAAGCGCCAACGCGTTCACTGCCCCTCTCCCGGTAAGGTGCATACTACATTGGTGTTATAACAGCATTGTTCCATCGGCATTGTTGATACGGAGACGCAGCGTTACCACATTTACTATGAGAAGCGACGGTCAACGTTGTTTCCTTATATAGGCACTAGCGATCTCTAAGTTCAAGGTCTAGACTATTTGAAACGCTTCGAGGTAACTTCGACAGGAGACTGTTATAGATATTGTCTCTCTGTTTTACTACCACAAGGGTCTTGCCTAAACGCATGCAACCGAACGTGTCTACAACAACGTCTGTTGCACTTCTCCAGATATCTGCAAAGGAAAAAACAACGAGAAAAAAACAACAATAAATGCCTGTAGGGCTGACGTCGGGCCATGCGAGGCCGCCACTTGATCCTCCAGTGCCTACCAACGAGAGCATAAGTGGCGACCTCAAAGTTTCCGTAGCAAAGTCAAATCCGCTCTTGACGTCGACAGTGTAGAATCTCCGATGGATCAGTCGTGCGCCGAGCCTCTCGGTATAAGAAAGCGCCCACCGGATACATCCCCGACGGGACTTCTGACAAGAAGCGCATCTCTCGTGTCGGCGAACAACACATTGTGATACTCAAGGCAACTTCTGCGACGTAGATGTGGACTGCACAGAGGCGGGCCCAAACGTTGTTAGCGGTCCTCAAGGGACATGTCAAAAAAGAGAGTAGAGATCGGCGAGTCAAGAAATACCGAGATGTAGCTAAACAAAGTATCATAGAAATTGAACCTGGATATTCACAGGATCAAAACGTAGATTCCCCCAAAAATTTCGCTGCGAACCTCGCTGGAGGATGCGTAGGAGAAGATATGGAGCCTCCGGACCTTACTAGAGACAGTGCAGAGTAAACGAGATGAGTTTCTGCCGCGGCCTTCTCAACCCTCAGATTCTTCGGCGACCTGCCTGCGCTGCGCCCGGCAGACTCTGAGGCTGCTTGGGTGTATCTGGAGCCACGTATCTTAGCGGCGATGACTGCTGAAAACTTTGCTAAACTAACAGGCCTGTTCTGTTTTTCGGGCTCCTTTCGGCAGGCTCCCCTATCTTCTATGAGTATTACTTCCTACAGAGAAGTGAGGGGAGCGCTGGTCGTTCCGGGGGCAAAGACTGACTCGGAGATACTTACCGGCCTTGCGGCCTTTTACCACGGCTGTTTACACAGCCCCCAGGTACGGCGGCTGTGTCGCCTACTACAGGCTTCTGGGAGTCTCCCGCTGGGTTTCCGGGTAACGGTGGCGCGGGTTTCTACCTTGCCGTAGGCATTCTACACTCCAACAAGCTCTGCGATGTGGCTACGATCACGCTGTTCCGCACCGTTATCGAGCGTATGGCCCAACTCTCAATCTCAGCGGCCACGGAACCCTTTCTTCTATAGATCGTTCACCAGTGGCGATCAAAGCCGACGCTGCGGATTCTTTCTCGTGGCCCAGTCGTCACGAGACGGCCTTATAAAGCTTTTTCGGGCAGGTACGCCGCAAGCAGGTCGGCTGCCAGTGAGTGCAAGTAACACCTCGTTACCGGCCCTGGCGGGTCTGATGTCTGTAAAGGACAGGGTCGGAGAGGGCCGGACCTGGGCCAACAGAGTAAAGAGCCTACGAGCTCACCTGGCCGACAACACACAAGTTTTTAACAAAAAAACACACAGGGCACACATTCTGCGTAACCTGACGACATAATGCAATGACTGTCTGTGTATGCGCTTAATTCTCACATTGCAGTGCAGTCTGCTGCTGACGGCATTGCGCGCTGCTGCGTAAACAACAATAAGCTGCATTGTACTTCCAAAGTTTCGTGCTAAAGTAGGCTGCTTTAGATTTTGATTACACAATAGATACCTAAATTTTGGTATCTATTGTGCGGGAGTAACTATGACTCTCTTACCGGCTTTGGTCCGCTGGTGCGCGACTTCCGCGCGCTGCGGGGCCTTCACGAGCCCCCATGTAAGTTAGTCAGACGGTGTAAACTCCCAATAGTAACTTTCCCTAAAGTCACCTTTGTTGGCATAGGAAGCAGGGCATACGATATCGATTGAGTGTCAACGAACGCATATTGTCATTTTGTCGTGGCCTATTCGAGGGCTGTTAAGGCTACTTAACCTCACGGGGAAGGTGTGCTGCACACCGGCCCCGGGCTACACGGTTAATGCCCCGGGCTTTAGCAACCTGGGAGTACCGTGTGGGACGCCTGCTGTCTTGGCGGCATATTTACCCTTACGGAATACCGATAATTACCCTATCTCATTATATGGTTGTTCACACCGCTGCAAACATTGATTTAATTTCATAGTTCTAAGATGAATAACTCGGAGGTCTCTTGTATATCCCACACGTTTGTGTCGCTTCAGTTAAGCGATAACTGAGATATAAGTGATAATATTTATATTCGGACATATTCTCGTAACACGACGCCATTGTTCGCATAGAATCTAATTTGTAGTAATCCAAATTAGCTAGTCCATGCTAGCAAGCAAACTCACTAGAATACTACTTTTATACAAATCTAAATGGCCTGGCATTTCAGCATTATAATAAACCGAAAATTGTGGTCCGTTCAGAGCCTATCAACCGCCGGGTTACGTAGCGACCCACCAGGTGAGCATGCACAAACCGAACCCGTTACGGCCTATTTCATTGTTGACCGTATGCTTGTATAAAATTAGTGACAGTTCCCGGGTTGGCTTCTATTGTAAAGATGTTAGACATTTGTGATACAGGTCATTTCCCCGGACATTCAATAGCGTCTCTTTTAGTAGCGGTCAGGATGTCAAGACGAATTGCTGACAAATCAACAATCGTGTACCTGCTGTGTGTTTTCGAAAAAATAGCACACATGGCGGTTACCCCCTCCCCCCATCACCTCGCCCGTTCGCTTGCCCTTCCTTGCCGGGGGCGCCGTCAAGGGCCTCGTCGAATGTCAAGTGCAAGACCTGAAACAACCACCATCGTCGTATTCCACCTGAATGCACACGTCCAGGTACCTCCGGCAATCACTGGTTGACAGCTGCTAAATCACGACAAGCAGACATCCGCCGGCGTTCCGCCATTGCCCAAATCATTCGATTTCACGCAGCTCCCGCGCCTCCTCTAGTTATGCTTTTCTGTTTCTATACCAAGCAAGATGGCTTAGTGGCAACAAGCTTTGCCTTGCATTCGGGAGGCCTGGGTTCGAGACCCAGACCGGTCACTCCTAAATTGGTTTTCATGGTCCCTAATTTAAACAAGGTGAATGCCGGAGTGGAGTAAAGATCGACCATGCTCGAAAAAAAAACGGAGAGCACAGATGTCTCAATAAAAAGAGATGGTGCATTACCATCCAACCCCCCACTAAGTAAAAAAAAAATTAAAAGAACTCGATACACGCTACGGTCGGTATCAAGTCAAACGAACATGTTGGCTAGTTTTAGCTTTTCTTTTTGCCACCAATGCATCGTTGTTAAGTAGACGTGTTCATGGTCTACGAAGAGCGTCATGTGTTCCCTCGTTTGCGCATGTTCTCGGCCGTTTACGTATCCGCGTCTGTCTGTCGGTCTGACTGAACCCCCTCCACTCGCCGTCCGTCCCGCTGAATGCACGCTAGTATTAGTTGTTATCCTCGTCTTCCCCGTCTCGACGTTGCTATGCTACACCAACATGAAGTAATGACAAGTGCTTGGTATGCAGCTATTATCCTCGCCTCTAATAGAGCAGATTGATAACGACCAAAAGGCTTACACGATCATTCGTTACACGAACCATCTTATTCTCTGTCTGCCGTCTCTTCATCCCGGCATTTGCAACGGACTGGTGACAATCTGTAAGAAACAGAGAAAATAGGGAGAGAGAGAGAGACAGAGAATCATCGAACGTGTTACGTTGTCGTGGTCGCCTTTTCATGGACGCGACGTTTTAAATATACGGCAGCCTCAGCTTATGAGAGGGCTGGAAGAGGATAGGTACAAACAAACCAATGAACGAAACAACCAAAAGCTATACACTACTCACCCGTGACTAACCCAAGAAGTCCATCTGCGGCAATACTGCACGCGTGTTCCCTGCTCTATGCGTGCAGCTGTTGGTCTAGTCGACCCGGTCGAAACGAATTGGCCGTTGCGTAATCCTGTGTCAAGCGGAAACCAGTGCACAAGGGAACGCAGTGCTTTGCTTCGTCGTCGCCGTAGGCGACATGGGATGGAAGACAGCTTTCGACAGAGGACATCGGCAGAAGCCAATCGAGTCACGGGCGCTCGAAGTAGGGCCGGAGGAAGAAATCGGGGGGGTTGTTTGGTTAGTGAGTGTCTCGAAGATTGAATATCAGAAAACCATTGAAGAGCAGCAAGGCGAATAGCGGCAGATCCGCGTTAGTGCTCTGCTCCCACTGCTACCACCACGACCATTACTACAACAACCACGGGAAACGCCCTCGGACCCAGCAGAGGGGCTCTAGGGCTGCTGCACAAGACGATAACAATCATGCAACAACCGCAGCATCGAACGGCTGGAAGAATAGCAGACAAAGCAAACGGTGACGGGAGGGAGATGGAGGCAAAGAGACCAAGGTGGAGGAAGATAGAGAGAGGAGAGAGATAAAGTACCAATAATAAGGGCAGTAATAGAGAAACATGGGGTACGACGGAAGTCTGGAGAGGAAGAGGGACAAAGGGGAGAAGAGAGAAAAAGAGACGCAGACTGAGAACGTTTGTGATTGCACCATCTGGACAGGCTATTCGAACAGCAATAGAGGAGCGGGCGCTCAATTGGCAAAACGCCTTCCTGTTGTCAACAGCAGCAGCCAAAGAGCCAAACTGAGTCGCACTCTTTTCCATGGCCAGCGGCCAGCTGTTCACTGGATCCTCCGCTCACTGATTCGCAACGGCAACAGCAAAGCCAGTCCATGAAGGCGGGATATTTAAATTGCCCATCCCCTCCATCCGCTATTAATGTATATATTATTTATACGATTTCACGCCTTACGACAATGAGTGTTATTAAAGAAATCACAAATATAACAAAACATACGTATTTCGTACGTGTAATGGGCAAAGGGCAAATAGAGAGACTACGAAAGAAGCACGGGCGTACTGAGGACTTTACTGAGAGTAAGAGGTAAGTTAATTGGACGAAAACGTGGGCGTAAACCTAGACGAAGCATCTTGCCAGGACGGCAACATAATACTCACTCGTTTATATATATATATATATACAGCTTGATATAGTTCTGTGCAATTCGTGCCTATGATTTACTCGCAAACCAGATCATCAGCCATTGGTATCGTTGCAAATTGTAATTGGACGAAATAGCTTATGTCTATGCATTGCGCATATACAAAAGTTATTGCAGGGCTTGAAATGCTTTTCCCCAAGCTCTGTGGCGTTGTCTTTTTTGACCGACGTAGTCGAACTGTCTACACGAAAACACGATGTATGCAATTTAACAATACTAATATAAACAACGTATTACGTTACTATCTACTACTACTACTACTACTACTATACTACCATACCGCAAACAAATGCGGATTTGAGCCAGCGTTCGCTCAACAAACATGTGAGTATATGACACATACGGTCATGAACTACAATTACAACAGCATCAACAATAACAACAACAGAAAAACATCATGAAGCATTATCTGTGAGAAAGAATGCAATTTTTAGTTTTAGCGTGCCAGACACAGAGCCAGAATATCAAACCACCAGCCTGTCTTCGTGGTGGCTATCATCAGCGAACAATCATCTCGCAAACAATCAGCACCATTAAAAACATAAACATCATAATCTCCATTTTTAGCCTCATCATCAACAGCATGTGTCATTATCATGACGTCTAAACGATGCTACCTGATGAGGAGAGTGGGCACGACGAAAAACGCCCCCAACGATGAACGCCCCACAGTGGGCAACAGAGATATAATATATAGAGAGGGAGAGGGGTAGCGAGAATGAGAAAGAGAGAGAGATAATGTTGTTGTTGTCATCTCTGGCCATGCAGGTGTAAAATAGAAAAGGCTAGTCAATCAATTCAATTGTCGTAGATCATCGGTGTCATCACCATCACCATCATCTCTGGCAAGCGGTGGCGCAAAGTAGAGGTCACCGACTACACCGTTATCCGTTCACCCCCCCCAATGGCTGCGCGGCTGCACTCTGCAACGCTAGCGCTGTGTCACTCGCTTCATCTATTTCGCCTCGAGTTTTGTCCAACGATGGCGGTCGAAATGATGGCTCGGTCGGTCGGAGATTGGTCGGTCGTCGGAGGCGGTCTGCTCACGCGGCTGCTCTATACACGCAAAACGGCCTCGAAAAGGTCGTAACCGTTGTTATGTAAACGTTTATATATATATATATATATATATATATATATATATATATATATATATATATATATATATATATATATATATATATATATATTAATATATATATATATATATATATATATATGCTACAGCTGAGTAGGAGCAGGAGCTATGTTCCACCCTCCCCTTTACTCACGTCGAGGCTACCGCAATTTCAACCACGCACGCAACTGAACCATTCAAAAAAGAAATAGCAAACGTGAAGAAAAGCTACGCATCGTCAAGTAACAAAACCGAGTTTGCAAAGAAGTATAGGTGTTATTGCCGTAGTGTCGTCGTTCTCTCCTGCTCCCGCAAGAGATGGTACTGTGTTGCGGCCCCCGTTTTGGGTTCATAACTTTGAATTTGCTTGCTTCCACCGCTCGAAAGAACTCGAAAAGCCACCAACGTCCCAGAAAATCTTAACGGGTCGTCTAGCGGCGAGTGTCAATACTTCATGGTCCCTTTTAACCTTCCCGAGCTTCATAATTTCCCATATATATATATATATATATATATATATATAAATATATATATTTATATATGTATATATATATATGTATATATATATATATATATATATATATATATATATATATATATATACATATATATATATATATATATATATATTTATATATGTATATATATATACATATATATATGTGGAAAGAAAGAAAAACAGAGAGAGTTAGGAAAGGGAGATGAAAAAATAGGAAATTGGCGTGGGTTATAGCTTGCGTGGCCATGCTTGCTACTGCGTCCGCGTTGCCGTGGTCGGTCCTGAACCTACTGTCGTTTGTTCAGGAGAAACTGACATAAAGTAATATAAAAATAGGACCAACGTTCGCGTCTGTACTTACTTGAGGCAGCCACGACCGGCCGGCATGCTGGCTAACGCATGGCGTACGCAAGAGCACACACATGTGTGGAAGACAGCAGCGACTACAGTTGCAGGAGTCGTGGTAGCGGTGGTGGCAGCGACGGCAAAACTACGTTTCCTAGTCTTCCATTGCCCGCAATGCCAGGATAACCCGGCAGAATCGTGGTAAAGAACGCAATTGTTATAGCAACCGACGACGAAAAACAGCAGCAGCAGTAGCCGCACAAAAAAAAAGAAGAGAAATAAGAAGAAGAAGAAGAAAACGAAAATGTAAGAATAAGACGAAGAAAACGAAAATGACCTAACGCAGGCACCTAGGACCAGGACCACGAGCACGGCACGACAGCATGGGCAACCTTGGTCATGGAGCATAGAAACCTGACATGAAAGGCAGCAACGCGGCGGTAAATCGAGGCTGGCAGCTGATCCACGCGTAAGCAGTACGCTGGCGAACTGGCGGTTGTCGTTAATAGCCTTAGCGTATAGCGTCTCGCCCACCGAGTGCGGGTTTCTCGGCCACACAGTAAGCTATCGCGCCGTACTCATAATACGAAAGACATATTGCTCCTATTTGCAACAGTGTCACGCCGAGTGGCTCCGCACAACCGCCGGCCGCCCCGACATAGCCGGCCGTTTGTGCGGAGCGGGAGAGCATATTGATCGCGACAACGCAGGACACGTCTGGTGGACACGGCTAACAAACGCAAGGTACCGCAGAGCACAGCAACTTGACCTGGGTAAGCTTACTCCGTGTTGGAGGACAGAGAAAAACATTCGAAAGGCTGCACGGCCGGTAGGGTTAAGTAGTTGTGGTCGCTGAACTGCTGTAGATAGGAAATACTATGCGTCGGTCGTAGTATGCCACGCAGCAGCATAAATATATATATATATATATATATATATATATATATATATATATATTGTGTATAATACGTTCGCTGGGGGTCAATAGTTTACACCCCGCTATGAGTTAAATAAAACTTACTCAAAAAAAAACATATTACCTAACTATTGAAAAACACATTATGGTGTGCCCTGTTTTCTATAACACATATATTTATATATATATATATACGAGATATATTTATATATATATATTGCTCGAATATATATTTGGAACGAGTATATCAACTTGACATAGCGGTGAGTCTTTCTTTGATAAGGCTAAGAGGCGATCGTTGTCGGTCTGAGGCAGGCTGGGGTTGGACCCTTACGCAAAAGTTATAGTGCTATAATAGCCTAGTTATTATAGTAGCCTAGTTTAGGCAGAAAATAGCTGCAATCAAGCCTCTGTGTGTGGAGCGAAATATCATTACACCTTCGTTTTCCGAATTTTGCTCGTTCCCGGTTCGGCAACAAATGGTCTGTTGCTGTCACGTCTGCTCCGGACGTGAACGTGAATCTGGCAAATTCGGGCCAAACGAACGGAATCGTACGAAGGATACGGTAGCCATAGCAGCGGATTTCGTTGGCTACGCGTTTCAAAGCAGTACCGTAGTGAAGGTAATACAAACAACAGTAGCACGAACAATAGTCGCATAACTAGTGGCTCTAGTGGTGTAGTTAGTATCAGCTGCCTTCGACAAGCTCGTGTAGAAATAGACAACGTTGACACTAACGTGACGGCAATGCAGACCGACGCAACCTAAGGCGATATCTGGCCGTTCGGCGCTGCGGAGACGTTGGGGCGCGTCAATTTGGCAATCATTGTAGCTTTGGCGTGAGGCCTTCATCTGCAACGGTTTCCAGTCTTCGCCGTAGCAGGCCGCACGACAATGTAACGGTTGTTGTTGTTGTTGGTGCCACTGTTGTTGTTGTTGTTAATGCCGTCGCCATTGTTGTTATTGTTGAGGTCGTCATCGTCCAGAGAAGAAACGACCGTCAGCCACGATTCATTCCCGCCATTTCCCGGGGGATTGGCTAGCCGGCCGAGCGCCGCCGTTGAACCACGCCTGCTTCAGGCACATAGCTTTGATGATGTCGATATAGTCTTCTTTCGTTGTGCGACCGCACAACGATACGCACCGCGTACACAAACGCACGCTCATAAAAAAAAAGCGTCAATAGTAGCCAATGTCGCTAACCTAAGGAGAGAAAAATAGAGAGTGCGAGAGAGAGAGAGAGAGGAATAGCATTGCTGCTGCTATTGTTGCTGTTGTCCTGTTGGTAGACGCTCTCATCGAGGCATACAAAACCCGTAAAAGTTCCGAACCCCAGCTCAACGAGACGGCGAGCCAGTAAGGCTTCCGGACAGCCCAAGGTGGCCAGCAAGTAAAGAGCCCTCTGCTTTGCAGGTAAAGCGACGCCTCACTCTTGGCCGCATCAGCGGAGTATGCGGCGTTTTTCGAACGTCACGTAGTGAATATTTAACGAATTTGAACGACGACGACGACCACGACGATTGTTGGTTGGTTGATCAACAGTGGACCACAATGCAAGTTCGCCTTTGCCCACTTCTGCCTCGAATATCCCATCCGCTCGCATACTCTAAATGTCACTTTTGGACACACATATATATATATATATATATATATATATATATATATATATATTCATATATACATATATATATATATATGCATATGGAAAAACGAAGAACACGGATTTGTGACAAGTGGATCCTTCTGAACGCAACAAACATATCACCGACACCTGGAGTAGTTCTCACTGACGTAAGGGCGACATCTATACTGCACAGCTTTCTTGCGTGTCGGCCGTCAATAGTCGCCATTTGCCGACACGTCTAAGAAACGTCTGGCACCAAATTTCGTTGACAGGCTCAACGCGACTCGGTTGCAACGACGTTTCGAAACATCTGAAACACAGCCGCACAATTCTTACGCCAGAGACTTTACATTGACGTCCAGCGAGGCAACGCGAGCAATGGAATCGTTTGCCGAATGCTGCAGACCAGGGCTGTTCTAAACTCAAAGTTACAACGTTTACTTACACAGGATTATAATATGTATTGATGAATAACTTGGTGCCACTATAAACATTATTGTCGTATATATATATATATATATATATAAACAGAAGCCGCATTTATTTCCACAGATGGAGTCGTTTTGTACACAAGACGGTATATCAACTGAGTCAATTAAACATGTTTGGCAGAAAAACAGTTGAAAACCTTTCTCGCGTATCTACTGTATTGACATATGCCAAGCAAACGTGTTGTTTATGTGTTCAGTGCGTACGTCTGCCTTCGGGTAGATGGCGCATCCCTTCATAGAGAGTTTGTTGTAATGCCAAACAAAATTGTGTGCCCGTTTCGTTCGTCACAATTGAAATACCAATTGCACGTTCTGAATTTATTGTGTGAACACGGATTTCTGGCCGATGAATGTCTTCGTGGTTTAAGAAACATCTCCAACGGATACAAAAATATGAAAATCGTGCCACTTATGCGTTTGCTAGGTAAATGGTTGAATTTTAAGTTTCTATACATACGATACGTTGTATTAAGCTAGAATACGTAATTGTCTTTATGAGGGAACATGATATCCCGAACCTATCTAAACGAAAGTAATTTTTTACGAAATACCTTTACTTTGTGAGGGGTATTTAATCAAATACGTTCGGAGAATATACTGTACTATTGCTTTTTAGGCAGCGTCTCCATAATTGAACCGGCTACCATGCTAGGTGGCTCTACCTTACTCATCAATATCCGCTCCTACCTACGCAGTTTACGAAAGTAACGTCGAACTATAATAAGCTCAAAACTTTTGTAGGTAAGCCCATCTTGCATCTTATATTAAATGTGTAGTGCAGATGGTGTTATAGACGTAGTGTATACGACGTTATCAAGCCACGAAAACGACCGCCTTGCTCATTTCGTTCAAACTCTCGTCATGAACCCTGATGAGAACCATCTTGGCAAACAACGTGGGAGCGGGCTAATGGCAAATACTGTAATATAAATTATAACGTCAGGCGCGTCTGTACGCATGCAACTTATTAGCTACGATGACCGAAGACGATAGTGAGCAGTTCTCACGATATAGTGTGTAACACATAATTTCCTCAGTGTTCTAACTGAACTAAATTTCTGCAATTAACCTCCAATAACGGCGCCTTTGCATCACATTCGCGGTAAACTGCTATTGCCCGGATTCAAACGATTCGAATTTTCGTAACCAATTCAGCGACATCTGTTTACATCCGTTCGGATCACTCACGCGTTCGCCTAACTTTAGACACGCTTTGTCCCAACATCTGGGAATCCGTATAATTTAAGCAAAAAATACAAGCAAAAAAATTAAAACGTGATCTGCTGGTATAGCAAACAAAAACCCTCTCTTTAGACTGCGCAAGGTTTCTTTGAAATTCAGTATCTCCGTACCCATAGCTGCTTCTAGCTTCCACCCAGAAGTTAATGACACCTGCCGGCTATTTCAATATTAGGTGCCGTCAGATTTCTAACCATTCACACCCTCTCGCAGTTCTTTGAGCGCGCCTATTAAGGCGTTGATAAAGACTAAGCAGTGCATGGCTTGCTCTAAACCATTTGTCAGGGGCTAGTACACATTTCATGTAGCTCCTCGTCTGTACAGGCGTTTAGCTCAGAGACGGGAATAACTGGGTATGCACTCCTTGCACAGTGGTTCGCGAATTTAATGACACTGGCTTACTGCCCATAATCAACTCTGTCATCAAGAGCTCACATAACAAAGAGCTATTCATTGTCTTTGCATGGCTATTCAAGCTTGTGCGCGTTCTTACCGGGCAGGTAAGGGCCTGCAAGCTCCATTGCTCCATTGCAATACCCGCTACACTCCGTAGTAATTAGGAATATGCTTCTTAAGGATTACCAGAAGCCACTACTTGTCGATTTAATGATTTCCAACCTTCACCATTTACACATATTTGTCGCTCTATCTGCGAATTACCTGATGAGCCGGTTTCAGTACCCGTTCCAAATGTAGCGTACTTCTGCATAAGGCAGACCCTGGAATTAAATATAATGCAGTGGAATATCGAAAGCGTCAAAGCAGGTTTGGATCTTTTCTACACGCAGAATTTTTGGACTTAGATGAATATCCATGAACACTTTCAGAAAAAAATATAGGTTTACCCGGGGGCCTGCCATGCATGTGTGCCTATTTCTGTGTGGGATCAGGTGACTATGCGAGCTAAGGTAGCATCTTGGCTGTACTAACTAGGTATGATGTTATCAACGCCATTCTGAAGGCAAGATCATACTAAATACAAGGCCATAGACAAATAATGAGTCTTAGCTACAACGCGGACCCTCTCTGCTGTCCTTCGTCCGTTGCACTACCCCCAAACAATTTTCGGTGTTGCCGAACACGACAGTGCACGATTCGAGCCTATTCTCGAATCTTCCACGTTCATACCCCGACCACAACATAAACATTATGATACGTTATGCATATACGGACATCAGTAATTATCTAACTGTACTGACGTCCAACACCGGATCATCACACAACATAAATGTTCTATCCATTGCAAGCCAGTGGTGTTCAGCTTTTTGTAGTCGACTTGGTGCCTCGCCCTTATCCTGCTGCTGCGCGGGTTGTCAGCATCTGACGAAAGGCCGGCTCTCAAGGAGGCACTCGATGCGGTGTCCATGTTGCCGGTGCGGTGCTGCTGCTCTCATGTCTGCTGGTTCAGCCTAGATGATGTCATCCCCCCAACTTCAACCCAATTACGCCGTCGCTGACCGGAGAATTGATTTCCGGCTGTCTCTCTTCACGCAGCGGTTCAGCACACAGCTCAGAAAGGGCTGATCTCTCCACAGCCGCTACTGTCGGCGTTGCCGATGCTTCCATACCACCTGCTATCGCCTCTCCTTCGCTAAATCGATGTCCCAGGTTATTGCTACTGTGGTTCTGCTGTGGTTGGGCTCCCTCCCAATTAAGTTGCGAATGGCGGTCGCGCAGAGCTCGAACTGAACTATCGCTTCGGAGCAGTTCGATAATGTCTCTGTCTAGTATAGACCGGAGCTTCATTGTAATTTTCGTGGCCAGGGCGTACGTGGCACCACGACATCTGAACTAAAACTGGTTTGCGCGCAAAAAACTTGAACTGAAAGTGTACGGGATGCTGGCGACGTTGTTGTCTCAGAGACTGCTTTCCGTGGGAACCTACCAACACTTCGCTTTACGATTCTGTGGACGCCAATGTTGCCCCATTCTAAAACAAGTGTTCCTGCCGAATAGCATTGGAAATTTAGAATCTTTCACCCAATTGAGACGAAGTAGTCCTCTTTGGCCACCTAGCGATGCGTCGAATTCCACAAACGAGTGCGGAACAGCCTCTACTATTTTGCAACGATTAGTCGAATGTCTTCCTGGTGGTGTTCAAAGTTCGGGTTCAAGGCCTTGAACCGATTGAAAGGCATTCCGCTAGCTTCTCAGCCGGAGCCTACTTCCATGGTCGCCTCTGCATTTGCAATGACCACCATCAAGAATACAAGCTTTATGTTTGGCCGCCCCGTTTGCACTCTGTGCACCGTACTATTTTCACTAACGGATGGACACGTCAATTGCATTGTACATACGACCCTTTATATTATCGGTGATGTTTTCGGTGAGCTTTCTTGTTAAACTGCGCTGTCTCTGACAGACGCGTTGCATATGCCCTGTTATTCGACAGAACTTTCATTTGGTAGTTTTCGGTTTGCAATTTTTTGCGCCATGGTTTGACTTACCACACCGGAAGCATTTCCTGGCTGAAGGAAACCAGCGCACGTCTCTCGGTTACCGCCTCTGCGGTGGCCACTGGGAGTCTGCGAGGCATTCGATGTACCGCCAACCACTCTTTAAAAGACTCGTCACCGCTTCAGTACCTTTGACAGCGTCATCCAGTGTGTTATATTTGTCTGCCTTGTAAACAGCTTGACCCCTAATGCGATCATCAAGCAGGATTTAAAACCACTGTTCCAACAGGTTTGCTATTAACCCATCACCGTTTATTTCGCAATACTCAGCATCACGACGGAGTCGCCTGGGAAACTCATAGAACTCTTCACTGCTCTGCTGACGAAACTCGACACGCCAAAGCCACTTCTATACGCCGCGGGTATATATATATATATATATCAATCCTAAAAAGTATTTTCGGATTGGCGTTTGCGCGGCTTTCCCAGCGCACGCCCCGACGCCTAGGCATAGATCAAGGCTTACTCTTTGTTGTTTTCATGTGAAAAAGAGCGGGGAATCTGCTGGTCTCAACTATTTTGAAATCTGTTTAGCCGTCTGTTCGTAAAAGTGCTGCAAAATGGAGGTAGAAAAATGCCAAATTCGGGCGATTCTACTCCATGAGTTTAAAAATGGACTGAGTGCAACGCAGGCTCACTAAAAGTTGTTAAAATCGTTTGGAGATTTTGCCGACCGTTGCCACCGAGCAAAATGGCTTAGTGGCAAAGCCTTTGCCTTGCATTCGGGAGGACTGGGTTCGAGACCCAGACCGGCCACTCTTAAATTGGTTTGCATGGTTTCCAATTTAGACAAGGTGAATGCCGCAGTGGATTAAAATTAGCCATGACATGAAAGAAACCGTACACTGGCAATTGCCTTACGGAAAATCTTAAAAAAGAAAAACAGATGCCTGTTGTACAGACAGAATGTGCCAACAGTGGTTTGAGAAGTTCCAAAAGGGAAATTTCAACCTCAAAGATAAGCCTAGATCAGGAAGGCCAAGTGTTGTCAGTCAGGAGGTTTTTCAAATGAAAATCCAGGAAAATCCCACTATAACTACTATGGAACTTGCCGAGGAGCTTCATATTACCCAACAAGCTATTAGCACAGATTTAAAACGCCTCGGAATAACTTCCAGGCTGTGCAAATAGGTACCTCACGAGCTCAGCGACTTCAACAAGATGACGCAGATGCGCGTCTGCACTTCTTTGCTCAGCAGGCATCACAATTTGTATTTTTTCGATCGTTTTGTGACCTGCGATGAAAAATAGGTCGTTTACGACTCTCCTGTCAGGAAAAGGTTCTGGTCAAGTGAACCTGGCACCTCTTGTCACCCAGCCCAAAAAGGATATACACGCAAACAAGGTTTTATTGTGTATTTGGTGGAATGTGGGCGGAGTAGTGCACTATGAACTTTTACCGCGTAACCAGACGATAAATACGGCCGTGTACTGTCAACAACTCGAAAAGGTTCACGAAAAATTAAAGCAGTTGTACCCAGACATTTACAGAAAACGAATCGAAAACCTTGTAAATCGTTGGGCAGAGATTGTACCTTCCGGCGGAGAATATATAAATCAATGAATAAGACCTCCCGTGTCTCCTATATATGTGTTTTCTTTATAGCGCCAAAACTTTTTTGTAGCCCTAATATATACTGTTCAAAGCCTCAAACAGTTCATTGTAAGTTTTCATGGTGGGCTCTGATGGGGAGAGCTCAGCTTGTTGCAAGGGCCTGCCAACGACTGGGCAAGCTACAGCCTGTTGCGCCACCAGGTAATCGTTGGGTTCGACGAAATTGCTGAAACAACTGCGAAACGACCGCCACGATCACAACAAATGGACAACCCGCATTTTACCTCAAGCCCGGCCATTGTAACGTGCGCCCAGCACTACAAAAAGAAGAAATTTTTTTTTCCGAGAGGCATAGACCTAAGCAAATAATAGTACCTACGGCCCCTAGCGTTCTCCGTCCTCACTAATACTCGCGAATTATCTACGGCATTGCCGAATACGACAGTAGACGATTCAAGCGTGTTCTCGAATCCTCCGTGTTCATGTCGAATACGACAGCCATGTTTTGCACGTACAAAAGGTTCAAAATAAACCGGTAGGACTTGCAGCGTTAGCCATACTTGTACGCTAGCTAAAAATCTAAGCACTTTGGTCATGTTTTCAATGTGAAAATAGCATGCTTTTAAAGCACTATATGCGGTTGTAAAAGTGGAATAATAAAACTGGGAAATAATGTGTTAGCTCTGTAACATTCACCAATGTATATATGCAGTTGATTATCCACCAAACATCGTGTTGTCAACGTAAGGAGGATAGGGCCCCGAATAGCATTGGAAGTTTTTAATCTTTCGACAAATTGAGACGCAATACGTAGGGGGCAATTAACCAGTACTGATGTTCTACGACGTAGCAAACAAAGCCTACAATTCGTAAACATCACGTACAATATTTTGGTATACGAAATGACGTAAAGAGTTCTACAACCACGCTCATAGAAAATAAGAGCGTTTGTCAAGCTTTGACGGCTTCCTTAGAGTAAAAAGGTGAAACGCCGTTGGTGAGCTCCCATGTTTGCACATCGATCATCAAGAAGATCTGTGGGCTTGAATTGGCATCTGCGATAAGTCTCTGTTGATACTCAATATGGGGGCATGGGTTTCGCTACAATATTTGTACTAGTATTGTTGGAGACCGCGATCCCTCTTCTACCATAGCTACCGAGTGAGATCTTTCGATAGCTCGCTGTGTAGAAAATACAGCGCCACTCGCTGTTTATGTAGTTCGACGTACGCCACATACGACTCTGGCAAATGATATTAGTCTAGCTGCCCTTCTGGTAGTCTACACGAACTGCGACGTGTTGAGGCCATCGCCTTCTTAAGTTCTTGTGTTTCTTTCCACCTCCTTGTGCCAGAGCACTTCGAGTTGCTTGTTCTGTCTCTTCTTGTGCTCTCTTGTCTAATTTTCTTAGCTAACCTAGCGTTTCCACTTAATCGCTTATATTTTAGGCTGCAAATTAATCTTCTTTATTAATTCCCTGTATTATCGTTTCATAGTGTATGCAAGCTCCCTCCGTCGCTCGCTTGTTGGTTTTGCCCAGATATTCTGCTTTTTCCAGGATCCCTAATCCCTGCTCCATACAGCTTTTTTTCTGGGAGGTTTCGGGAATGCATGATGCACATGCGCCACTAGCAGCCTGCGTGACTAGTGTGAGACTCGCAGACCCACTAGACGCGGATTCCTCCCCAGCCCCCCAGGCTCGGTATTACTTTGGCATTACTTCGAAGTCGTGGGAGAGGCGTTTTTGCCGTTCTCCTTTAATCAGCTCTATCCCTGACTATCATCCCGCATGTCTACCTGCGGTTAGGTAGGAAGATGCCCTTTTGTAATCCGTCCTGTGAGGGTGCGTCGAGACCATGAGAGCCCGGCTGCTTCCCACCCCCTCCATACAGCTAGAGGGACTCTATGTCGCTTGGTCTGGTACCGTATATTAGCTCTGTTCATCGTCCTCTACTGCATTCGCTTCGGTTACATCAATTTGTCTTCTTAGTTCGGGGGCCTAGCACAGCGCAGACCTGGAATCACACCCCCTCGCAGCCTTTCTGATATTCAACGGACCCGCCGAGCATAAAGACTACCACGAAGCTTTTCGACAGTAATAAAGCAACACCTGTAGAATACTATTCAAAGTTATCAACTTTTGTAAGCAAATTTAAAAAAAAAACCGTCGGCCACGACAGTAATTATCTAACAACCGCTGACGCAAGAACAGTTGCGCAGGTAGGAGCAAGGGGACTAATTTAGAGCTCAACGCATCACTCTGACACATCTACGGCTATAGTTTGCTACTATTAAGATGACGTGATTAAGGTGTCTTAGTGTTTGCTTTCCCTTTTTTCTTATACTTATTTTGGTATTTGTGAAACACGACTCGACACGAACCTAGAAGGCGTTTAGGAAGAGTGCTGCTCAGAAGTGCTCCTCCTAAAACCTCCTTCCTCTAAAATCTCTTAAGCGGGGTTATACATTCGGCTAGGACTACTCAAATGCTCACTTAGGGCCAGCAAAATGTGCTCTCGGCGCTGCAGAAAATGTTGTAAAATCAATGAGAGCTGCGCAGGCCATCTCACTTGGTAGAGTTATTTGGAGGGAAAACGTTCCTACGATGAGGATTCCCAATTTCAAAAGTCATTTGTTGCATTAATGAGTGTATATTAAATTAAAAGAAGCATCCAGCAAGTAGAAGTATAGTGAAATATGAGAGTAGGGAAATGGACCCCCCCCCGACCATATGAGAGCAGATCCGGTATGGTACGAAGCTATCCTAACTTTCGCGCGCTCCGAAATCCCCTTCCGTCAACGGCGCCGGGTTTAATGGAGCAAGTAATCTCAGTAGTCTGTTCTACCAGTGTTACTAGTAATGTTCTTAATGCTGTACTAGCATGAAACACGACAGGCATGTAGCCTGTCAAGCTAAATGAAATACGACAAGCATGTAGCCTGTCAAAGACTGATTGAAAGAAAGAAAGATAGGTATTATTATTTGAAGCATAGAACTCCATTGGCTTAATTACATGACAAAAGGCAAAACCTATACCAGAGCTGTATTTTTAGATATCTAGCAAAATGTGAGCACGAGTATATAGCACAGCTATTCGCCAACTCTTAAAAGGGGAGACGACGTAATTAATGACTTCGAATTCTAAACTAAACTGCATTGCTGTACTCGTCCACAAGAACGGTTCACAACGTGAAAGATCGTGCTAAGCAAGGATTTACATTATATCGCTCAACATGTGCCATATTTTTAGAGACCAACTAAAAGTGTTTAAATAAAAAAAATCACTGTCTCTAATTTGGCCAAACGAGTGCGTTTGATAGGAGTCATCTGTCTCCTGCTTTTAGGAATGCAACGTTAAGCTATTCTTATCGCCATACCTCGTCCTTCAGTTTGCTATTGGCGACATCACTCGGCGATGAATCGATACAGGTATGCTTCTCTCTCCCTCCGTTCTAAGGTGCGATGCATTCCATTATGGTTATGGAATCAATGATTTGCTGCTGTCACACTGGTATACTACCGTCTACTGCCGATTATTCTACCTATTGGCTGGATGTTTGCTCAACACAAAAAAAAACATATTGCATCAACTAGCGAGATGTGATTTATTTGGGCATGTTTTCGATATTAAATCAAACAATTTAGGAAGTCAACTTTCCAGGTGTCCAGCGATTCCAAGGGTCCATGTCGCAAAAATAGGTACTTCGTTACCGGGTTTGCAACACATGAGTTTCAAATAAAGTAATGTACGCGAAATGGGTTTCATAAAATAATGATCGAGTGCGTATAAAAGCTATGTAGAGTACCGTGCGTTTCATCTGCATCACCTCCAAGAGTGCACAAAGCGATACCGCAGAGGAAAGTGGATGAAGGAAAGCTGTTTTACAATTGTGTATAACCCAAATACTGATTAATTGAATTAATTAATTTAAAGTACATACATTTATAATATGCCGGACATCTTCCTGTACGCTCGGCTCGCGAAGATCGTCGTGGATACAGGGACACAGCATCTACCAGCTTCTCGATCATTTGCTCAATTTGTGTAGAAAACCATACTTCCGAGCGCACAAGCTGAAACCTCTCTGTTATTATCCTTATGCCGCGCAGCGATGACTTCAGTTTTGTCATAGGGACTTCTAGGCTTAATAAAACCCATTCAGCATACGTTATTTGCTAGTTCAAGATTACTTTAGCAAACGACATTAGCTAGCTTAAAAGACTGTGGCAGCTGGAAAATGCTCAACCATTTTCAATTACGGGGCAAGAACTCTAGCTAAGCTATTTGACGTTTATGTTTCTCACTTAGCCGATTTGCGATAGACTTGCACGTGCGTTACATGTTTCTTGATAAAGAGTATGTTTTATTTGGGTCAGCAGTTTAAATAGAAGAATAGAACAGAACCTGAATTAAAAAAACGTTTTTAAGGACGTTGTTTTTAAAACAGAACCTAGAGAAATACTACGTGACTTAGATAGAACTTAAAACAATTGCATGAGCTTCTGCTGAGATACAGATGTTCTATTTTAAGCGTAGCCATATGGCCAGAGGTGGTTTCCCAAGTCGTTGAAGTAGGAATATGTCATTACTTCGTTATCTCGAGAAACGTGCCCTTTCCATGCCTCTGTTAAATAGTCCAGTGCATATGCAGTAGATCCGCGTCAGCAGTTACCTAACCAAAGTTTCCATATTGTTGTTGTTCCAGTTGGCCTAACTTTGATAACACCTCCGCCTTCTACGTTCCTACGAGCCAGAATAGATTGAGCATTCTGGTATCGTCTGTGACCTAGGTTCGTCCTGTTTTTTTTTTTATGTTTTTCTCTTTTTTCGTTTCTTCTCTGACAAGGTTTTTCGCTTTTGGAAGATCTAACCCCACCAATGTATCAAAATGTACTCGACTAGCATATACTTTGTAACACTCTTAGACTATTTGCTATCCACCGAAATAATTTACGCCCTAAATTTGGTTTATCGATAGAAGAGCAAAACTCGTGACAGACGAGTAAAAGTAATGCTGTTCGGCGCACTATGAAAACGGCATCTACCTTCTCTCAGTGCACAAATCTATTGCGATTTTTCACTGCTGATCATGTTGATTTTAAGTCACATTTGTCTTTCAATCTGTTTGTTTACAGGAATCCGCCTCGGGTAGTTCAAAGTATTTGTTCAGGAGAAAAACTTTTACAAGAAGGCAAACGACTAGAGATCTGCCGGAGACTTCTCGTTGGGCGTGTCTATACTTGCTCGGAAACGTCAAGACACCCATGGCGAAGTTTTTGACATCGCTTGGCAAAGAGAGAGAATTCGACTCACGATTGATTCTTTCTTTCCTCTGAGCAAATACGGCCAAAAAATGGCTCTGTGTGCGGGACAGATGAGACGTTGATATCGATATTCTCGACGCGATACCCCCTGGTCATCATTTTTCGCTGGCCTTCTCCCGTGAAGGTTAAATCAAAATTGCTTTCAAGCTCGCACAAACAGACACACATATATTTATATGTATATATTTATATATATATATATATATATATACACATATATTTATATGTATATATATATATATATATATATATATATACCGTACACGGGCATTAGCCTTACAGAAAAAGCTTAAAAATATACTGCTTTGCAGATAAACAAGAAAATACATAAAAGAGGAAGCATGAAAAGATGGCATATACTAAATGATGAAGATGATTCCGGAAGAGGAAAATGTTAGCTTTATCAACGAAAAGATTTCACCTAAGTAACCATTCCTGTTTATTGCATCACACGAACGAATATGAAGGTTGCAGCCCTGCAGAAAATTTGTACCGCGGAACACTGGAACAAGCCAAGTGCATCGAATTAGCAGACGCAAAGTTTAGGAATCCGTAGCTGGTTGGCTTTGTAAATTGGTTTAGGGCCTGCATCGCAATAGAGAACGGATGTAAAATCACACATAAAAGAAGTTCCAGCAAACAAAAAATATAATAATCGACAAAGCTTGTCTTTTCTATTGATTGTTTACCTTTCGTCTTGCAGTCGCCAGACCGTTGCCTATTTCCAGCTATTTGTGACAAGTGTGTGCGCATCCCTCCCTGCTATGGTTAAGTTTACGAGGATCCAATCAAGAGTTGCCACTGTAAGAAACCCATTTTGTGTATGCTGAGTGATCCCATGCAATAGTTTGTGATTTTAGTTGGTTATAACACACACACAAATATATAATTACCGATATGTATACGTTCCGGAACGTTCACAGGATGGAATGACTTCATTATTAGGTGCCAGCTCTGAAAGAGAGCCGCAATTTTCACACCCTTTACATTTACTTATAGGAAGAAGTCGATCGCATCGCTTTTAAATACAACCAGACTCTGCTGCATCGAATTTGGGCGTGCGGCACAAGATGTGGTAAACAGGGCGCATTTTAGAATGCAAATTAGTGCAGCTGTTAACTCTCAGCTTCAACTTCAATTCCGCGGGCGGTAAGTAGAACTATCTTGATGCCAAGCAGTGCCAATGTCGTGCGTTTCAATCAATATCAATACCGTATTTCAAGCAATATCAATTTAAACAACCGACTGGCTTATGCTCAAAAAGCTAGACTTTACGAGTACAATACTAATTAAAGAGTACTATAGCGATTTTAAACGAATTCAGGCACCTTGTGAGGCTAGTGATCAATCATAATGAGCACTTGCCTTCGAGTGAATATTTCCACTGGGGCTAAATTGAATGACATCATTATCGTGTTCCGTTTCTACTAGGAGTGAAGTAAGATAGATTACAAAATCAAATTATAAATAAATATATACTCATATATGATTGCCATTTGAGGCCCTAATCTTTAGTTTTTCTCAGCACACATACTTGCGGTTGCGATCAGTGATTCGAGTTTATTTAGTTAGCTCATATATACATATTAATGTATATATATATATATATATATATATATATATATATATATATATATATATATATATATATATATAAATGTACCCAGTCGATGATGCGTGCAGATCACGTATGTACGCATTCTGTGGGAAGGAATCGGTGTGAGCTCGCAATACAAGCCATATGAGTTAATATAGGTGACACCGTTAAACAACTCGATGGGAAGATTAGGCATTTGCTGTCTGTAGGACAGGGCAACCGGGACTCAAGAGTCAATCTTTAGTTGATTGAGTACGAGAAGTTTTGCACTTCCTGCTGATAGCGATTGTCTCGAGCGACGACGAACCAATGCTTAATCGTCTGTTGGCGGCTAGCCGAAGATACGTATTCCTCATACGGAATTCCCGGTTGGTGCTACTACAGCCACTGAGTAGGCCCTTTGCTACCGATACGAAAGAAACAACCCGACCGCTTGCCAGGCCGCAGCAAGAGGATGCAGCCTAATTGGTTATTGCCTACACAGCCCCCTTACGTGCTCCCATGACAGGGGGCACATCTCTCTTTCTCGTTGTAGGAGCACGCCCCGGTCAGGCGTGCACCTAGAAAAGAGAGAACGAGAGAGAACTTGCCAAACAGGTGCCCTAAAACCACAATCGTTGTGCCAGACATCGGCTGGGGTTCTTTATCGGCCGGCGGTGGTGGCGGCGGCGGCGGCTGCGTCGGTGGGGGCACCAATCTATTGGCTATGCCGAGCAAAGCAAGGAGAGGACAGCGGGCGCTGTACAGAAGTAGCAACAGTAAATCGGCGACGCTTTCCACCCATCGTACTGAAACTCCCCTTTACAGATAGAGCAGCGAGGTGGCAGCTCCTCATCCCAGCCACCCCAGCTGTCTCCGCTACCTTCGCTTTGTGTACGAGGGACAACGGCTAATGCATATTCAGCGAAGATACGGTCGGAACCGAACTAGTAGATATATAGAGATGAGTAAATTATTTTCAAAGCGGCATTCATGTACATATATACATATATATATATATATATATATATATATATTTGTAGATATATACATATATATATATATATATATATATATATATATATATATATATATATATATCTACAAATTCGGCAAAGTAAGGTCCAAAACACATAGCATATATAAATAAAAAGGCTTTGCTAAGTGGTACTTATATAAATATATATATATATATATATATATATATATATATATATATATATATATATATATGGCGTGGTCTAGGAGGCTAGTACGCTAGTCATAGTTGTCATCTACCACGATGTCGCCGGTTGGATACCCGTAGTTGATCAAATTTTTTAGAGCAATGCTTATTGAGAATAAATAATAAACCATATATATATATATATATATATATATATATATATATATATAAAATACGTTAATACAAAAGAAGCCGTACTCCTAGATTTCTGCGCCAAGTAAGGGCTCGTACAATATGTTGTTGCAGTAACACGCGTTGGCTTTCAACGCGATTCGCTACTATACATATTTCTTTGCAAGATGGTTTAGTGGATGAAATTTTTATGCGGCCGCGGAAATACCACTTATCCTCCGGTTTGGATGGTCAAATTCTTTATAATTGCACGCGCCCTAGAAAACGTAAAGAACCAAGTTAGACCACAAAAAAGATAATTTTGTGTGCTTCGAATGAGTGATGTAAACTCAATCCACAGATATGTTCCGTAGATATGCTCTCGCAACAATCGCAGTTTAAGATTTTCTAGTGGTAATTATACGTCCCGAAGGTTCATTTGCTTCGTATGATACATATTGATACATAATTAATTCGAAATCGACATTAAAATAGTTACATGGATAAATTACATTTTACGTGAGCGAATCTTGTACGCGTTCATGATGCTCTGCCTGAGAAGGTTAAAACTACCCACGGTTGACTTCAAGGAACCATCTTTTGGCCACTTATGCTCATCCTTTAGATCATTTTGCTAAAGTATATTAGTCCCGAAAACGTTGTGCGAACGACGTTAAAATATACGGAAACGCGGAGAGCTGTAAAGAACTGCAGGATACGGTAATTGAGTTGGTCTGCCTTGATCTGAGACTGTCAAGCGTTGTACTTCATTTCGGTCACGGAAATGCCCAATACAATTGCTCAATCGGTGGCTATCCTCGTGCGTCGAAAAAACTGATCAGACATATTGTTTTAATGACGTTTGTTAATATGAAATACGCACAACATATAACAGACATCGCATTAAGGGCAAGACAGATTATATCTGAGGACAGAGCGGCGGCTCCTAGACAAGGTACGCTGTAATTACAGACGTAGAATTGTAAACGTCTTAAGTATCGTCTATAACGACGAAAGTATGGAAATATATTGGAGAGATTTAAGAAAATTATTTGCGATGTTCTCGTTAATATTAAGAAAAGTCATGCTGTACTGATGTCGAAGATGTACAACGTCATCCAGACGGCTCTGCGTCGTGAGAAAAATATTTTTGTTGGTTGATGGTTTGTACCGACAAAACGAAGTCTAAACCATAGGTTCTTATGGAGAGCGACTTGCCAACTCCATGGGAACTTAATGTTGGCGAACTAAACTTTTCGCTGACTTAGGCGTTTATCTTATGAGTAACGATGTGTGCACCGGTGCGTTGTCGTGACAGGGGATCCGAGAGTTGTTTGTCTAGAGTTCAGGCCTCTTGCGTCGGATGTTCTCAAAGAATCGTATTAAAGTTATGTGGTGGTGTTCCCTATTCGCCGTAGAACCAGGTGGCAAGAAAAGTCGTGAAAGATGATTCTCTTGTGGTCGGAAAAAACAGTCAAATAAACCTTGGTGTTGGTTCTGCTCTGTCTGCATTTTTTTCGATGGGCTCTCTCCCCGGAAGCACCACTTGGCGGATTGGGCTTTGGATGTTCTAACTGTAAACCCATGACTCGTCTTCTTTATTATCTAAGGCAATCCAGGGTCTTCAGCCACCACCGAATGGTTTAATTCGGACATTTTTTCTTCCATTTCACAGGCAATAATTTGCTGAAATTCAAACCTTTTGGAATGAACTTTGCTGCCAGCCCTCTGACGCATAAAATATTGCTCAAATTCTATGAAAATTCTCAGGGGTTTGTTGAGTACGACATCACGATTGTTTTTAAAAAAATGTTTTTGTTATTGGCGTCGAAGCCTCCGATTTGCGCGTATTGGCCTGTGTGTAGCTGATGAACGGTGCTTCTAAACAAAACAAACCGGAAAACCTCAGTGGTTTCGATTAGGCAACAAAATGAAAAGTACTAGATCCTGCCGATTTGTCTTTATATATATACAGGGTGTTGCAGAAATTTTTCATAATAGAATATACAAATTGTAGAGCTCGTTAAAGCAAATATTTTTTCCAATGGAACATGGTCTCTGAGAAGTCTTGTTTCGGAGTGAGAGCGAAATTACTACAATTTGTGACACTAGTGTTTTTGCCCGACATAGGAGCATAAAATGTGCTGTTGCCAGACAACCAGTCCTCCTATACAGAAGCTAAACACACTGTCGGGTTCGTGAGAAAATTCTGCTTCTTCCGAAGAATATACAAGGCCGGTCAGAAGATGCGACACGGTCGTTTAGAAAAGAATTCGTCAAAAATGAAGTTTTTTATTAGCTTTCACGCCAAGTACTTCAGAATCATAACCCTACGACCACCCACGTGTTCAAAGCTAACATATTTAGCAAATGCGCATTTCATGACGATCATTTTGGTACCAAACTTACGGCAATGCGAGCTGTGGTTGCAGAGTAATTACGATTTTTCGGCGAACATGTCGAGATTAAGTGCATGAAAATGACGCGCTGCGGCTGTCGCGCGACACGTCGGCGGTAGTGAACGTCGCCACACAGTCATTTTTCATGCACTTAATCTGGACATCCCACCGAAAAATCGTAATTACTCTGCAACCACAGCTCGCATTGCCGTAAGTTTGGTACCAAAATGATCGTCATTAAATGCGCATTTGCCAAATATGTTAGCTTTGAACACGTGGGTGGTCGTAGGGTTATGATTCTGAAGTATTTGGCGTAAAAGCTAATAAAAAAACTTCATTTTTGACGAATTCTTTTCTAAACGACCGTGTCGCATCTTCTGACCGGCCTTGTATATTCTTCGGAAGAAGCAGAATTTTCTCACAAACACGACAGTGTGTTTAGTTTCTGTATAGGAGGACTGGTTGTCTCGCAACAGCACATTTTATGCTCCTTTGTCGGGCAAAAACACTAGTGTCACAAATTGTAGTAATTTCGCTCTCACTCCGAAACAAGACTTCTCAGAGACCATGTTCCATTGGAAAAAATATTTGCTTTAACGAGCTCTACAATTTGTATATTCTATTATTAAAAATTTCTGCAACACCCTGTATATATATATATATATATACATCTATATATATATATATATATGGTGGGAATCATGGCATTCTCCGTAACGCGAATGTACAAAATGACACATTAACAATTTTTTCTAGACGCCGGAGTGATTCTGTAGGGTACTCGGTTATTAACCACGGACTTCTGCCAGCCAACACTTGCATTCAAAACAGCTTACGGCTTTGTCCCGGCGGACATTGCAATCCCTTTGACCCAAAAAAGAGTTATACCGCAGAGAAGAACTACGATATTCGAAGTTCCCAATACTAATAAAAAGGTCAGATCGCAAACCCTAAAGTGCCGGTTGCCCGAGATTTGGAGTTCGCTGCCTAGCAGCCTAAGATCTTGTACTTCTCTAAGATTATTCAAGCGAGAGTTAAAAATACCTCGTGTGTAGCTGATTAATTCATATATGTGGTTACTGCTATTGTTAGGCTAGTGGCCACCAGATAGATTTACAGCTTATCGCATTGCGACTTATAGGGACTCCTGATTAAAGTTGAGGTGGTGGTTGTGTGCTATAGGAACACGCCCTGTGGTGAATCTGTTACTTGTGATGTTACATAATTTTCCACTTTGTTATTAGATATCACAGTACTATTTTTGTGAGAACTCAAACACTGTAAAATGTAGTTCCCATAATAAATCACGACTTAAATCTATATATATGTATATGTATATATATATATATACATGGTGTGACTGGAAGGTTTTTGAAACGATGCATAGAATTGTAGAGCTCGTTAAAGCAAATATTTTTTCCAATAGAACATGGTCTCTAAGACGTCTTGTTTCGGAGTGAGAGTGAAATTACTACAATTTGTGACAATGGTGTTTTTGTCCGACATAGGAGCACAAAATGTGCTGTTGCGAGACAACCAGTCCTCCTAGACAGAAACTAAGCACCACCGTGTTCGTGATAAAATTCTGCTCCATCTGAAGAATATGCAAGGCCGGTCAGAAGACGCCAAAAATGAAGTTCTTTATTAACGTTCACGCCAAATACTTCAAAATCATAACCCTGCAACCACTCACAGCGCTAAAAACGGATATACTCAGCCAATGGGCAATTCAACAGCGATCATTTTGGTACCAAATATACCACACCACTCCGGTGCGCGATTACCTCAACGAGACCTTCGAGGATCGGTGGATTGGCCGGGGCGGCCGATCGCTTGGCCACCGCGATCGCCTGATTTTACAAGTCTCGATTTTTGTCTTTGGGGTCACCTAAAGAATCTAGTCTACAGGACTCCCGTCGAATCATGTGAGGAGCTGGTCACCAGAATAAACCTCGCTGCTGGTGCTGTTCGAGCAACGCCTGGCATATTCCAAAAAGTGCAACAAAATCTCAGCAGGCGCTACCAAACGTGTATAGAGGCTGGCGGAGACACGTTCGAGTCGGAACTATAAGAAAATAAATAGTGGTGTGTCTTTTTACTAGAGCTCTGACGAGTGGTTTATCTGTGCAGGTCTTGCACTCAATCTCGACATGCCCTCCGAAAACTCGTAATTACTCCGCAACCACAGCTCGCATTGACACATATTTGGTACCAAAATGATCGCCGTTGAATTGGCTGAGTATGTCTGTTTTTAGCGCTGTGAGTGGTTGTAGGGTTAAGATTTTGAAGTATTTGGCGTGAACGTTAATAAAGAACTTCATTTTTGGCGAATTC
This sequence comes from Dermanyssus gallinae, assembly GCA_003439945.1. Classification (NCBI taxonomy): domain Eukaryota; kingdom Metazoa; phylum Arthropoda; class Arachnida; order Mesostigmata; family Dermanyssidae; genus Dermanyssus; species Dermanyssus gallinae. The sequence continues at coordinate 268,738 of QVRM01003147.1, read as the reverse complement.
TCTTCTAAGCGATCGTGTCGTGTCTTCTGACCGGCCTTGCATATTCTTCAGATGGATGCAAAATGTTCTCCATTCTTTTGACCTCACTGGGCAGCGTCTGTATAGTCGCACAGTTGAGTTTCTGGGATACTATAGACTATGAAACATTCTACTGGCCGTGCTCTTGCTTACAAGTTGGCACGCACGCGCGGCATCTTTTGCCATTCATTCAGTACAGCGGATCGCAGCGTACGCTTGACACTACGTCACGCATCACATTATCCTACACAGCGTTCAATTCCGCTCATACAAGACCACGTATCTAGCGCGCCTTTGGCATGCTCTCTGACACGTAGTTATTATTTGTACGCAGAAAACTCTGGCTCCGCCGGCGTATATGAGTCGGTCTTATAGGTAATTAGTTTCATATCAAGGCCACAATCGGGAAGTACATGCAAACTGCTGCCGAAATTTAAGTTCTCGTATATCATTGAGTACGATGACAATTTATCGTGATCGACGAACAGAGTAAAAAATCGTTACGATCATTTGTATCGCGTTTTTTTGTCAGCAGCAGCTCATAATAAGATACAGGCAAGCCCATTGACCTCGAATAAATGCGTGCACTCTCCTAGCTTAGTTACGTTGCATTGGAGTGTACTGCACACTGCAACAAGCATGCCTGCCATGTCGCTGTCCACTCCATGAAGGGATAGAAGTCAGCATACTGAGAAGTTAGAGATGTACGACATATATATATATATATATATATATATATATATATATATATATATATATATATATATATATATACAGTTTTATTTCATTTTGTAGTTACAGTGGAATATGAATATCTAACTACCCTTGGGCTTGTGAGGGGTGCTACCAATCGAGCTTATCCTCGAGGCAGCCCTTCATTGTGCCCATAATTGCAGCCGCATTGCGACATATTAGGACTCTGCAGGCTCTTCTAGCGGTTATCAATTAATGCTTTCTTCCATACAATAAGCTGCGATACAACGAGAAGGGTTAGGACTTAATCACTGTTCGTCCTGGGGGCTCCTCGCGTGTTATTAGCCATTAAAGGATGAACTGAACATGGTCTCTAACATGTATAAGACCGTGGATCATATCCATCCCAGATTGTGGCAATGATTTGTTTAGAAAATGCGCAAGTAGTATAATAAAGTAAAGCAAGCACAGTATACTAAACAGCTCTTGTGTATAGTTAGATAAAACTTTATTTTCGATATTGCATTAATACCATACAGATTTTGAAGACAGACGCGCTCCCTTAATTTGTTCTAATCGGCGTGACAGCAGACGCTACCTGATCTAAAGGAGCCCCTTGTGTATGTGGGTTCAGAGTATCTACCACGATACAGCCCTAAGAAGCTACAACCTTGCATTTAAATAGAAACTCAACTGGGATACTGAGAATGCGTGTGTGTGCCCGAATAAGTTGGCGGAACAATTTGCAGGGATTACAACAGTGTATGAAGATAAATAACTATTCAATTACCGGCATTCCGGTTAGGTAACAGGTCCGCCTATTACACTACACACCGCGAGTCGCCCTCTCGATCCGACGCTCTATTAAGTCCAAGCAGTAGCCTTCTACAAGAAGTAAGCCTGAGTGTGTGAGGCACCACGTTTCGACTTGGCGTATATATACACACCACCTCTTGGCCTGAGGTGGCGGAGGCCGATTAGGCAAAGAGGCAGTGCTAATTAGCCTCAGCCCTAGCAGGTAATATGTGTATGTCCTCCGCAGCCTGGCGTTACCTTCGCCTCCTCTGGTGCTCGGAAAAAGGCATTCCGCTACCCTAGCCGTGTCTCTGCATTGATTTCGGCTTGTTGCGTCTGTGTATATTTGCATCTGACTGTGTGTCGGGCACGGGTTCCGCTCGTGAATAATGAGTGTTGTACACGAGCGGAATTATGTCGTAGAATTCGAATGACATTTGTGATTTATATCGTGAAATCCTTATAAGTATCATTCGTGAACTATGTCATAAAGTCCTAATAGCATTTGCGATTCATATCGTGAAATCCTTACAAGTATCATTCGTGAAGCATGTCATAAAGTCCTAATAGCATTTGTGATTTATATCGTGAAATCCTAATAAGTATCATTCGTGAATTATGTCATAGAGTATGTCCTGATAGCATTCGTGAATTGTATCGTAGAATCCTACAATTTGTATGCAATGTCGTAGACACGCGGTAAAATGCTGAGACGCATTGCGATTAGCTACAGCCATCAGCCTTACAGAACTATATTAAATTGTCGTGGGATCTACGGGAGGAGAGCATTGAAGAAGAAAAGTAAAACTCCGTAGACAGGCAACTGAGCGATGGGCTGTTCAGATCAAGTGGATGACAAGTGAAATTACGATGCAGCAAAGATAAACAATCGGCCAAACTATAGCAGCCAGTTGTGGAAGAGAACAAATATGAACTCAACGAAACTATAGTCAACCTGCAGAGAAGAAATGTGTTGAGATCCTGGTACGATGACACGAATCAGAAACTAGGCGAGTCTCAAATTTGTCCTCCGGAACATACTGTGAGGCAAGATAAAAAAAACTAGTCTGAGAAGTGTCCAGCAAAGCGGATTGTCTGGTAAAAAACACAGAACACTCTCGGATGGTTAGTGAAAACAACATGTATTAACTGCGTAAGGGTACGGAATAGGAACTTAGACGCTGAGCATAACGAAAGCTTAGAACAAACCTGGCCAGAAGAAACAACGACCGATATGGAAATCGGCAAGCTCCATGGAACGGCATTTTTAATGAATGCTGGCAGACATATTTATAGGTTTATTAAGCCAATCGTACTACACCGTTGGCCGAAGAAAATAGACCGTTTGACGCAGGACTGTACTGGTAACGAAGGTAACGTATTTTTTTTGTTTGCAAATTGAAGGCAGGACACGTAAAGACCGTCTCGTGAGAACGGCTCATACAAACAAAGCCCCTATAGACTTGAACACGTTTGTGCATGTGCAACCAACTATGGTTACAGTTTAGCAGACGCTCTAAGACTGAGAGTGTCGATTAATTGCATTTAATTGATCAAATATCTGCTGGCTTTTGGAGTGGCTTTTAAATTCCGACAGGAGTCAGACCATATTCAACACAAGCTGCTGTTGACATAACCTATGTGTCTAATAGGACACACGCATAGGATCATCCTTCCCGACTGTCGTTGAACTTACTTGTACCGAGACCCCAATAATTACTCGCATCCACTGTCAACTGAACAGTTGTGAGCGGTTAACAGGTCGTATTCATAGGCATTTGTTGGATAATTACACTGTATCTACCAGCTACCTAAATGGCTCGTCTAGTGTCTACACTCGATCACTAACGTCGTCAAATGTGGACTTTCAGGCTGTCGACGCTTAACTGTGGCAGCAGTAAGGAAATGCGAGAAATGTGTTTATTATTGGTCAGTGTTGCAGTTCGATTCTTGGGGTGAAGGAAATTCCGACGTTGGTAGCCGGCTCTGTACCCCCGAATCTGAAGTCAACGTGAAGCTTGTATCGTAGGCAGCTGCGACAAAGTCACGTCTCGTGGTGGGTGGACTGGTTTGTTTCAACGTTGTTGTGCCAAAAGCGTATAGACAGGTATGTGTATCGACGCACGTATACGCGTCAGGCCTTATCTTTTTGAACAACCCAGCAGGCAACGCTGAGGTAATCCCCCGCCATCGAACGGATTAGCGCAACTCGTTACGCCGCATTCGATTCGCGCTCATCGACATCGCTTGTGAACGTCGTCTAGTTGAAGTCTCGCCGGAAGTTGCCTGCGCCTAAGTTGGCCTAGACCTTGGTTAAACTTTGTATCGTATCTAATATAATCTGACGGCACTTCATAAAGCTAGCGTACGAGCGCGATCCCTCCATACTTATGGGTCGCAGGTACGCAGCAGGCCATCTCGTCGTGAGGTAGAAAAATAATTAAAAGAAGAAAACTCTTGTAGCCGCAAACCTTACCCTGAACTACGCATAGACGTATCAACGTCAAGGCGACACACATTCTCAAATATCAGCAACTTTATAGCTAGTATTAGAATCATGATTTCGACCGCAGACGCAGAGGAAAGAGAATACAAATATTCTCTCCACAATTACTTACATTGCTATATGCTAAAATTAAAACAATTTTTAAGGTTGTTGTTTTTAATTATTAACCATTTTCCACCCCTACCGGTTTGGAGTCCATCCTTGAGGCTAAATGTTGGCCTGTACCATATGCGTCGTGACTTTATATATTTGGTATATTTAGGTCTACATGCCAAGCGAACAATAAATAAATAAGTCAATCAATCAATAGATAAAGTGTATATACGGGCATCCACTACACACCGCTACTCTGAAGGAGCGATTTTAATACGCTCTTAGTAGCACTTTAAGTTTCATAATTGCCTCTGATGTATTAAACTGCTGTTTTATCCGTTTGTTTACAAAGTAGCTGTGTTAGCAATATAACATTGACGGAAACTGTTACAAACACGCTTTATTAAAACTCAGCTGTGTCAAATCGTGACTGAACTTTAACGTTGTAGCAATTTAAAAGAAGATATATATATATATATATATATATATATATATATATACACGTGATTTGATGCCACAATACCCGTTTCATGAAAATTTGACAAGAAGAACATGCATCGTTCCACCGTGCGTGTGGGGCATTTACTGGTGTTGCTAGTGTCATTTATTTTTGTTATGGGGGTGGATAATGCATTTACGCACACTCGCCAAAGTTGTTGGCAGGTAGTGTGGAACTCGACACCGGCGGAGAGTATTAGACTCCATCCTTTCCACATGTAATACCCGCGAAAAACCACCCCCCCCCCCCCGGTTCGGAACTGTTTGACAGTACATCGAGGCCAGGATGGAAGATGATTGTACTCAACCGCGTTTTGGGCCCTTTGAACCGGAGGGGGATGGGACCGCGCGAGTCATACCAGCTAAAAACCCCTGCTATTCTCACCTTAATAAGTTTTCAAACTAGTGGCTGACACCTTTCAGTTCCAACCGTTATGCGCCCCCTCGACAAGACAGCGCCGGTCACTGCTCTACGATTCGTAAGAGGCGTTCCAGGTGTAATCGGGCCTACTTGTTCTTACAATGGACTGAGCGAATGCTACCATATGCCATCACTTCGTCTCCTATGTTTTTCGAGTCGCAAACGCTTCTGTGACCAGGACCAGGGAAATTTACCTTCAGATCCTAAAAACCCTTCACAGTGCAAAGCTCGCATGACATGACGCCAAACTTTGAAGGGTGGCGGCTCTACTTCTTCTAATGCGGTTTCTCATATTTTTCCTTTGTGGCTTTCTATCGCCAGCGTGCGTTTTTCAAGATCCTACTGTTGACTGGGATTGCACGATCTCAGCGAACAACCTTCATTTATTCAACTTAAATGTTACATTATAGTGTCAAGATGAGGTTTTCTTTTTACGGGGCAGTTTTCAAACCAGTTTTCCGTCTGACAAGTGGCCGGGAACAGTATGATACATTTTTCGTTTTGGAACCCTTGCGGATTTTGTTTAAGCCCCGTAAATGATCATTAGCAGCTAATCCGCTCCTTTTCATGCTTGGCGTGAAATATATTTTCAATATAGTATATTGGAAAAACGTTCTGTTGCCAAAATACTCTTCGTATCTAGATATATGTCAAAGAGGGATTATACATAGAGTGCGTCGTTATGCGCCCAAAAGTTCTCAGTATTTAAAACAGCACACGTCAACTATCTTTTTTAGTTATGTTGGGCCTATTGTCCATATAGAAACTGTCGGTATTAATAATCGCAAGTTTACCTGGCCAATTTTAAACTAATGGCACCGATGCGCTATATTGTAAAGTGCGGGAACATTACCTACTTTTCTAAGGAATCTCACAACTGTTCTTGTTTAGGATGGAGCGTAGGACGTTCTTTCTCACCCGCTGCGTTATCCGTCAATTTCGGACTCTTATTTTGAGTCTTGTCAAAAGGTTTTCAACCTCCAAGGAACAATATGTGAGTACTTCAACGGTTTATAGTTTAACCCAAGGCTACCGCACCCGCAATAAGCTGTTATTTGCATAGTACGACCTGCAGTTCAGTCGCCACCGTCGTTAGTTATAGCGCGTCGCATCTATCAACTACATCAATGTTTTTTTATAGGACACAAGCCACTACAAGCTTATTCTACTTGATAGTATATCTATTTGTGTATATGTATAACTTTACATTTGAACTTCCATATACATATATATATATATATATATATATATATATAGGTGGACCAGCCCTAGCCTGGACCTAATGCTTTGAGTTATGACCCAAGCGGGCTGTGTATATATATATATATATATATATATATATATATAGGGTGTTTCAGGAATATTTGAAGCGCAATATACGGAATTGCAGGGCTCGTTAAAGCAGATGTTTTTTCCAATGGAACATAGTCTTTGAGAAGTCTTGTTTCGGAGTGAGAGTGAATTTACTACAATTTGTGACACTGGTGTTTTTGCTCGACATAGGCGCACAAGATGTGCATTGGCGAGACAGAACTATACAGAAACTAAGCACACCGTCGTGTTCGTGACAAAAAAAACTCTGAAGAACATATAACACCGCAGAAGATGCGACATAGTCGTTTAGATAAGGATTTGCAAAAATGAAGTTATTTTATTAGCTTTTACACAAAATACCTTAAAATCATTACCCTACGACTACTAGCGCTCAAAACTAGCACATTCCGGCAAACGCACATTTCATGACGATTTTGATACCAAACTTATGGCAATCAATGCGAGCCGCGGTTGCGCAGTAATTAAGATTTTTTTCGGAGGGCATGTCAAGATCGAGTGCATGCATAAATGACTTTGTCCCAGAAAGATTTAAAGAGCGATGTATGAAATTAATTGTATAGCTCGTTAAAGCAATTTTTTTTCAATAGAACATGGTTCCTGAAAAGCCTCGTCTCGTGAGAGTGATATTCCTAAAATCCGTGACATTGGTGTGATTGTCCGACATAGTAGCATAAAATGTGCAATTACGAGAAAATTCTGAAGAACATACAATATCGCCCAGGAGATGCGACAACGTCGTTTTGAAAATAACTCGCAAAAAATGAAGTTATTTTTGTTAGCCTTCAGGTCCAAAACCTCAAAATCATAACCCTACCACTCACAGCGCTCAAAACTAACACATTTAGATCAGCAAATGCGCATCATGCCGATCATTTTGGTACTAAATACATGGCAATAGCGAGCCGTGATTGCGGAGTAATCGCGATTGACTGCATGCATAAGTCATGGAATGTGCGTTTGCCTGAATATGCTAGTTTTGAGCGTTGTGAGTGGTTGTAGAATAATGATTTTGAGATATTTGGTGTAAAAGCTAATAAAATAACTTCATTTTTGCGAACTCTGTTCTAAACGACCATGTCGCACCTTGTGGACGGCTTTATATATTCTTCAGATTGCTTTCAGAATTTTCTCACGAACACGATAATGCGCTTAGTTTCTGTTTAAGAGGACTAGTTGTCTAACCATTGCACATTTTGTGCTCCCATCTCGGGCAAAAACACCAGTGCCACAAATTGCAGCAATTTCACTCTCACTCCAAAACAAGACTTTTCAGAGACCATGTCCAATTGGAAAAAACATTTGCTTAAACGAGCTCTGCAATTCGCCCTTCAAATATTCCTGGGGTATATATATATATACACCCTGTATATATATATATATATATATATATATATATATATATATATATATATATATATACAGGGTTTATATATAAAGTTATGCTGGGGTGCTCCATAGGTTCGTTGATAAGGATACGTAAGTACACATATGTCCTATTAGCTCTTTCTGTTATAGAGGTCTTTTTTAATGCAAATAAGAATTTCAGAATATTGAAAGGCCAAAAGCGAGCATTTTATATTATAAATATGTATAGCGTAGAACGGTCAAGTGGAGAAATAGTCAGAGCGCGTTAGATACAATTTAACCCGAACACAGATAATTACAGATTTTTGACCTGATTTTTGATACAGAATAATTACAGATTTTTTACCTTTAAGTCTAGGCAACCATATTTTTTTGATAAACATTAGTTAAAGTAAATAGGGTCGTAGCCCGCAAGAAATGCTACAGTGAATGTGTCTGCCGCAGCAACCTGCTACGCTTTCGTTCGAACAATGCATTATACTTATAATATGCCAGATTAAGCGACCATATCAGAGACCAAACAAAAACTTCATTACGACAAAGGAATTAAACAGTATAACATAAAATCTTCCGTGATAGAGAAAAGGCTATTCTACATGTATATAAAACCTAAAAGAAATAAACAGAACAGCTATTAGAAAGCTATTAGAATTCTACTCGCCGTTGTGCTAAAGCAATACATTACCCAAGTCTTGTATTCCTAACTCATCGAGAACATTATCAGGAACACTTCGAAGGCTTATGAAGGATTCCATATATCGCGCTCTTTACAACAGATTAAAGCTAGTTTGATCAGCAATTCTGTAGGTGAGAGCAGCCTATCTATAAGTCCAAACCAAACTCGGGGCGGCATGCCGTATGGTGAGCATGGCTGGCGGGTGTTACGAGCACGATTCAGAGTGGGTAACCCCCGAAGAATCGTCACTCGTGCAACCAATAAATCCGAACACAAACATAAATACGCCCTAATTTTTCCTACCAAGAGCAGTGTGTAGATGATCCAGGCGTGCATATGTCAATGATACTTTTGTCAGAGCTCTATGACCAGCCAAAATAGTCAGGGTCAGGGAGCTAGGAACCCTTGCCGCTCAAACTGAAACGTCAGCCTGGCAAACTCATTCCTGTGCCATGCGCTTGGAATATGACGTTGGTATAGACCATATTGTTAATGACATTTTTGCACCGTCCTACGTCAAGCGCAGTGCTCACCAGGTATTTTGCGTACCCACGTTGTTGGTATGAGAGCAGCGCACCACGTACGCAGTACTGGAGCTGCATTACTAGCTCGCCCTTTTAACCCCAGGACCGTTACCAAAACTGGTGCCGATTATTGAGTATGCGATTTGTAAGAGGAACTGGGCATCTTCACCAAAAACAACGAAGCAATTTCATTCTTCTGATGGTCCATCCTTGCTTGTCTAGAGAGGTGTTTCCAAGCGCAATGATAAAAGCCACGGAGGTACGGAACCTACATAACATTTAAGGGTGTACCCAGTTCGTGGTTACGAGCACTGAAATAGGTGAGCTTATATTTGAATCATCTTTAGTACTCGACCATTAGTCATGATGTGAGCCACAAAAGAAAAATCGACAAGTGGTTGTTAAAAAAAATCAGCGTCTAACTTTGCTTACGGAGACTGTGTATTTAGACTGTGTGATATGTACGTCACTTGAGGAAATTTAGTGCATGTTCATTTAAGTGGAATTTCTGGACTGCGCAAGAAAAAGTTTTTGATGTGTATATATATATATATATATATATGTATATATACGGCTTGAAAGTATTATCGATATAATTATCACATGGAACTCATAGTTTAGACTAGAATATTGGAAGCTGTAGCTGTATGCCCCCAGGGTACGTATCGGACATCGGACTTCGATTTTAACATACTAAACACTGGGCGGATAAACAACGCGCTTTTGTTTGAGGTATATGTGGTAATCACTGTGGAAATAGAAAAAACGCAAAGTGAAACTATTAGTCACTCAAATTATCCATGCCACAACCAATCATTTCACGTACAGTTTGCACATGCTCTATTAGTTGTCGTCTGCATCGCGTTGTTTACCGCTCCAGCGAGAGGGAAAATGGAGCGAGCACTTGGTAGCTGCCGGGCGGTCAACTGCATAGTATTAAGCGCAATTGCACTGACGAATGCAGGCACTATACTCGTCATGGAACTCAGTATTCGAGCACTACAAGTTATGGTAGCCGTGCATAATGTACAAATCGATTATCGTAAGCGACCCATCCTAGAGGTGATGTAACTGCATGCCCACCAGTTAGTATCCTGCATATGCCGTTCAGTTTCTACTAAAGCCGCGCAAGTGCACAGTGCTGGAGCAGCATTACCAGCTTGCCCCTTTAACCCCAGGACCGATACGAGTGCTGAAGCCGCTTGATGAGTATGCGATATATAAAATAAACATCTTCACTAAGAACCACGGATCATCAGACAAACTAATATGGTCGTTTGTCTGATGATCCATATTTGTGTGTTTAGAGAAGTGTTACAAGCGGCAATGGTAGAAGCCACGAAGATATCGAACCTAAGAACCTTGAAGGGTATACCTAGTTGGCGGCTACGGAGCACTGAAGTACGTGTGCTCATATATTCAATCATGTTTAGTACTCGATCACTAAATCGGTAAGTTATGATGTTAGCCATAGAAGGAAAGAAAACTCGTTCGTGAAAAAGCTGCATTTAGCTTTGTTTACGGAAATAATGTATTTACACTGTGTGTTATTTCATTGCATGAACCTGTATTTGGAGTTATTGGGGTACACAAAAAAACAAGTAATTTATATATCTATATAGCTTTTAGCTAGGGTTGTACCAGATTTTTTTCACAATGGCTAGCGCAGGCTCCCCCGGGCAAACATTAGCGTAGTTGGGATAAACTTGGCAAGTAGCGGTGCAAAGCGACGGAAGGATTCTACCGCCTTAGATGAGGTGGATGGTTAGTATTGTCACTATATCGGTCACATCAGCGGCAAGTCAGGGTCGGATAAGGTAGAATAAAGGTTATGTTTTTTTACAGCTTGGCGCTAACTCTCCCCCAGCACATCTGAGAGGCGCAGACGCCTGCAACCCTCAATAATAGACTCCGTAGCACTATATGCGTAACCAGTCTGTGGTGACCTGGCTCACCGGACGACACGTAACCTGCGTTCCACCCAACGCATTGTGAAACTCCGCATCTGCTGCGCCTATAGAACTTTTAGCCCCTCTTGTATAAGTCCACTTGGCCTGGGATCTTCTGGCAAGAGAGCGCGTCGTCAATGTGTTGACAGATGTCTAAAGTTCGACTTAGCATAGGCAACATTGGTGCGTGGGCGCGAGAATAAACCATCCCACGCCCGTAGGCTAATTGGGTTTATTGTAATCTAAATAATCCCGCCAGCTCATACACTCATGTAGTATAAGGTCGAAACATATTGTGGTTTTTGCTATGACTAATTCTCTCCTAGCTAAAAGGAGTTTCTTGTTAAGGTGCAGTTTTAGCGATGGAGCTCGGAATACAATTGCGTTCGTTTTGCTAGCGTATGCGAAAAGTTCAAAATTGATTAATGATTTTAAGTACTATCTCCGCTTGCCAGCAGCAATTTTGAACAGATCTCGGAGGTATTAAGCCGAAAAAGCAACATCGTATCATCAGCCAGATTATGACTTCCCTAGTTTCTCACGCTGGAAAATTAAGATAACTGAGTTATGAAAAATTAAAAAAAAACAGTAAAGGTAAGAGCACAGAGCCATAGAGGGTGCCGGTGTCTACGGATCTTAATGAGAACTCGACCACCCCAGGTCTCGCAGCCTGAATTATCTAAAAGAAGAAGCGAAATTGATGGGACGATAGAAAGTCGTGATTATGACACCCCAACGGATGCTCAAAGATTGACAGAACGACTTTTCAAAATATTTTAGACACATAGTCAACTAGATTTATGGAACAGTAGCTTGTGGGTAGTGTTTTATCGGGGGGGGGGGATACCTAAATGGAGTGGAAAATGCATATTTTTTTGTTAGAGAGCCGACAATAAAAGGGGTGGCCTATGTTTAAAGCATCCCGGGTACCCCCACAGCTTCACAGTCCCGGTCACGGTTCACCAAGCTCGCTTTTTGTTTAGTTACAAATAAGTGAATTTATGTGCGTGATACTAAACAGAATTTAAATGAGTTGCCCTTGCTGGTCCATAGACCTGTAAGAATGGGTGGTAAATCACTTTCTAGGCAAAGAGGCTAACAGTAACCGGGCTTATGGTTGCAGAATGCTGATTAAGCTCATCACCAGTTTCTCGTCGATCAGTAACAAAACGATCGAAAATTCAGTCGCAATGGGGGGTTCAGTTCAACTGAGCGGTTATGTCTACCACATGTTTCAATGATAAAATTACAGGCATTCAGAGATGCCTTGTATCTAATCGTATCCTGCAACGTGTCTAAACGTAACCTGCAAACGGCAGTTATAGCGGCAGGTAGGTCATGCTGTTTCTGTTTACGGCTCTCTAGATAGATAAAAAGTTCACTCTCGAGAGTATTGACTTTTTGTGCCTCCTTCTCTTGGCGTGCCGGGGGCGCCGTCGCAACCCAGGAAAGAATGAAAAAGTACTATTTGGCGCGCTGTCTGTTCTAGTGCGCAATATAAAATAGGATTTATAGTTAAAAAAGCGTCTTGCAAAAGCTCGAAGTCTGAATCGACTTCACCTGCATCAAACAAACTAAGCCAGATTGCCCTGCTAACACAGGAAAAACATCATGCTAGCCATGTCGTGTGCCCAAAAGGCACAGGAGAGAAGGCCCCACAACCCAAAGTGAATTGTTCTTCTTGTCGTCCGTAGGAATAAAGACAAACAAGAAAATCATTTTAAAATAGCAGAGTATCCAGAACCGGTGGATGAGCAATACAAAAACCGAAACAGTTACAAACTGCAATATGGTGAGTACAGGTGTGAGATAGTCGACGTGTAACGCGATCAATGAGATAGATCAGATCCCGATAAGAAAGAGATATAATGTGAAGGCGGCGGATCAGCTAGTAGATGGACATTAGTACCACCAAGAGCCAGGCACAGAAGTGAGGAGCCCCTGGGCAAAATGTCGTTCAATATTTTGAGCAGAGTAAATTTGTGACTTACCCTTCAAGGCCTTCAAAACGTCTATGCTTGCTAATACGAATACGCATAGATTGCACGTTGCCGCCAGCGCTACTCTAAATATGAGAAAAGCCTGCAGATAGAACGAACAAAAATTCTACTTCCGCCTTCAAGCGTATCCACGCCTGATGCGAGTAAGTCAAAGCCATCAAATGAATAAACGGCGATATCGACATTCTTCTGCTGTGTCTTGCCAGCAACGAGAGGTCGGTATAGGTGACACTACTCAAATTATATTAAAAATATAACAAACGATTTACCAACTACCCCGATTTTTTCATTCCCTCATTGATTTAGGTGCATAATAATAAATGCTTTGCTATTTTTTTCAGCGGAAAACGTGCCGCTCGCCACAGCTGCGTTTTTGTATTTTCCAAGTAGTCATTGCAAATGTGGTTGCACATAGTCTATCGAAAGATCCAAATATATACTCTCAAGCTATGTAGGTAAGCTATACAAATACAATGTAAACTACTTAAAAACTAATAAATGAAGAAGGATCTTCAAACAGGATGCAGCCTTCAGAAATACAGCTTTGAGAACTAGCAAAAACAGGCTTTAGTGCAAAGAGAGTTCTAAGTCGAAGCGGCATTACACTAGAAAGTTTCGAGTTTTCGCTTAGTAAACGTCTTCGGCTTTTCGGGTTCTTTTCGGGGCACTTCGTGGAAGGTACAGTCAAATAAGAAGTATCAAAGACATCCGGCACATTCACACCTATATAGGATGAGCTGCAGTCTCGGCGACTAACAAGCAAACTACAGCAGCATATGGAAGCATAGCCGAATAAGTTGTGTTTATTGGAGACTAAGAAACTTGGTGAGTATCCAGGGAAGGGTTTGAATTGGCTGCCACTGGCCAACAGCCATCAGCGATTTGGCGTTGGGAAGCCGGCCTGTTGCGTGAGCCGGCACTCCGTCAATGCCGTTCGTATTTCGATTTCATAATGCCGAAGTGGGCAAGGCGCCGAGGACGATAAATGAAGACCTTTACAACTTACGCATTTGGGTACATTGCGGCAACTTGCCACAATATGGCCAGGTTGCCTACACGGTTTGCATGCAAAATCGTTGCGGCAATAAGGCCTGGTTTTTAAGCACTTATAGCGTGTAGTTGAGACCCCTGCATACATAGCGACCTTACGTGTTTGCATGAATAGCCAGAAAGTACTTTGACGATAGTATTTATAAGGCCAAATTATCTTGCTCGGAAATTTTTTTATCAACTTTGATGATTATAGCCCTATACTTTTTTTTTTTTAATATAAATATATATATATATATATATATATATATATATATATATATATATAGCCCTATACCCATAAGTGGACAATTTGCCGTAAAATTATGGCATTTAACAAGCACATGGACATTGAGAAAAGAGGACGTGACGTGGCCCTAGTTGATTCGTCAACTGCACATAAACCAGATGCGGATAATAATAACTTAGATCCAAGCTTTAAAAGTGGAATACATCTAATAAGTTAACCATAGAGACGTAGGTTAATTTTCCGCCGAATGCTTAGACCGCAACACCATCCGTAATGCTCCGAAGAATCTTTGCAATGTTTATATTGAAAGCTGAATTCGACGCCTTATCAAACACTTTGTTCGCGTCGATTTTTCCAATAGAAGTATCACACTCAACTTTGCCCAAATTAATAACAGACACTGAAACCTGCACAGCATGATAAGTGCTGGCCATAGTCGGATCAATAGACTCATGAGTCTCTGCTCTAGTGGTGGTCCCATCAACAGTTGTGGTCGCTTTGCTAATTTCTTCTTCACCTTCTTGTTCAAGTCATCTCTATAGTCTTATGTTTCCCAGACAGAGCAGCTCGTTCCCTCTGCTCATGCGCGCCTCTCCCAGATTGGGTACGGTGAACGAGATAAGCGCAGACTCCATGCGTTGCAATGGAGTTCAATTGTTCCTCTCAGCACACAGACAGGCGCGCTCAGAACATGCTAACTGCCGGCATGAGAATAGTAGTACATTCAACGTGCAATACGTTACTGTGAGTGGCAGGGCTCAATCGTTTGGAAGAAGAGTAGGGTGTCGGCTTCGTGGGTTAGAAAAGGCAAATAAAGGAGCCTGGAGGCAAATCAAGGACTGCTCGTACACGGAAAGCAGTTCAGTTTGGAAATCATTTTCTGTTTGCCAACGATTGCTAAGTTTGACCGCTCGTCGAGTCCGGTGGCGTGGTGGCATGCGTCTGCGCTTCGCGACCGGAGGAGACACCGGAGGTGCGCGGGTTCAAGCCCCACCGTTGCACATTTGTATTTATGGGGGTCCGTCTATGAAGCAGTGCGAAAAGCAGTCCCATGGACGTTAAATCTTGGCTGAGAGTCAGCCCCGAAAGGATTTTTTTTTAGTTTGAACGCTCACGTATATACCCACCGTGACCAGCGTACTAACCGCTCTGCTTAAATAAGACCGAGGGCGCAACAAAGATACCTTGGAATATTTTCGGCAGTAGATGCGTATGGGAGACACACCGACGAAATGGAAACTGTATGTGGACGGCAAACACCGACGCAACTGTGACTCTCAAATGAGCGAACAGAGATCGCCTTCAGATGCATGTTTTCGCTAGATGCAGATAAAATGTCTCTCACGACTCTGTGAGATCTTTACCATGAAGCGGTATTTTTCTTCTTTCTTTTAGTCTATAGGCTGCGGATGCATATACTGATGCAGATAATACTATGAGACAACTGCAATAAATAAAAATCATATTATTTAAAATTACATCACCTTTCGGCATTGTTGAAGTGAACAAAAACCAACCAGTCAATCAAAAAGTCAGGCGATTTTCTAAGATTCCTTGTGAGACGCTATCGGAACCATGCTAAACAAATCTTGCACACGTTTTTGAATTTTAAAAAATCATCTAGAAATTAAACAGATTTTATACATTTTGGTGATGTACATTAAATGGATTGGTCACAACTGTCATACTTTGTCTTCTACAAATTAAAAACATAATTGTATATGATCATCATGACCGAGCAAGATGGCTTAGTGGCAAAGCCTTTGCCTTGCATTCGGGAGGACTGGGTTCAAGACCCAGACCGGCCACTCTTAAATTGATTTGCATGGTTTCCAATTTGAACAAGGTAAATGCCGGAGTGGATTAAAATTATTATATTTTTTTATGCGGTGGAGTTCAATTGTGCTTTACGCTGGCTCCTGTCAAATCGATAACTGCGAGAGGCCTGAGTGTGGCTTTCGTAGTGATAATTGCATCATCGAGAGCTTCTATAACGAGTGTTTGAACGGTGCATAGCATATGCCTGGAGGCACTCTAAAAAAAGGAAACCGAGTGCTTTTAACCGTGACAACGTCGCTTGTGGACTATATCTCGCGAGCAACGTCAATTGGACAAGCTGAGAACGGGTGCGCCTAGTGTTCAAATCAACACTTTAAAAGTTTTATTAAAGCGATTTGAAAAGGTATTTTAAAGTAGTCATTTGGAAAACAAAATTAAACGATTGTGCTGTGGGTATGTTAGGCTGTTCATTCCAATTGCCATAACTGCAAGATATCAAGCAGTAAAGCCGCTACTTTTGTATGGGTCAACTCTGACGACTTGCACGTTTCCTGCAAGAAATGAAGTATGCGGTTCAATATTGCGACGGAGCTTACTAAGGTCATCTTAAAAGTCGGCGAGGTCATTGATCTCTACGCTGGTACCCTCTGTTCTCCTTCGCTCGGGTCATGCTGCGACTTCCTCGGGCCAGGAAGGGCCAGGCATTCTCTGTCTGTTCTGGCCATCAACGCGAGTTTTCAGCGGGATTAAAGTTCAGGGATCTGTCGCGTGAGGGATCAAAACCCAAAGTGATAACCCACCTTCCCAGACGAGTGAGGCTCAAGCTGTCGAAAAATGATATCTCTGGTTCTGCTAGATTGGTGAGCTCCCAGGATATGTTAGCGCCAGCCAACGAAAATACGAAAGCTCGCTGCTCCAAACAGTAGAAGGGAAGCGCGGCCGACGGAAGCTCTCGGAGGTTCAAACACTGGGGAGCACGGCCGGCCGACTAACTGACGCCATTGCCAAAGTGGTTGATGTGCTCAGATGAGGCTCACTCCCATCTTGTCTTTTACCTCTCATCTTTGGGGTGAGATGTTTCCATTTTTAAAAAAAATATAGCTCCATACGTTCGATTGCCTGTTCCTCAGTCGTTTGCCGATTGCGGCCAAGATCAGCTGCTACGATAAAAGGGATGCTATTTCGGTAATTCCTGGTAAACACCAGCTAAGATCCTCTACTCCTGAGGGTACAGAGGCAGCGTGTGAAGTGCCAACGGTGATGGTCAAACTGGACTTCCAAAACGCTTTCAATACCGTCCGGAGAGACCGTTTGCTTCAAGACGTCAGTGGGCACCATTGCTGTTTTACCAGGTGGTGTGGTTTGGTGTGATTAGCGACCTGACCCTACACCCCGTCAAATATGTCACAGTTCACAACGAGATTAAATGATTAAATTTTGCTGACCTTTCCCGTTTAATTCCGGGCTGTCGCGTATTGGACACGGTCAACCTGGGAACTCAGTGCAGTTTATTTCTTGCGGGATCTACTTTTTAGCCACAAGGTTAACACGCCTTTTCGGAAATTGCAACCTGTTCACATCGTCTGAACGTTCACTGCAATTTAATAATTTAGCATAGACTTTTTAGAGAAAATGATCATTTTCAGGCTGACCGCTGTGGCAAGGGATCAGGTTATGTTCCCGGTCTCTCTAGGCGGCTTGGGTGTGCCAGACGCGGTCATGGTGGAAGGCCCCGCAATCGTGTCGTCCTGGATCCAATCTGCGGACAGGACTAAGGCATTATTATAAGATAAGTGGGACGCTTTAAAACGTTAAACTTTAAAGGCTGGCCGACGGATTATCGTCGTTATTCATTGCTTCATTCGATGAGAGCGCTAACCAAGCAGTTACCTCTCTGCAAAAAAAGCGACTAGCAAGCCTGATTAGTGAAGCACGTTTCGTTGCTGATAGTGCCAGGCTGTGCGCTCTTGGTAGTCAAAGGGTTGGAGCTTAATTACACGTCCCACCCTGTGCGCGAATTGGGACTCTTTTGGAGGACGAAACTACTTGGCAACTCAAACCGACTCAATAGCCCCTTTAATGGTCGATGCAGGTGCGGACCGAGAAGGTCATGCCTTCAGGTTAGCAGAGACTAACAAATTCAGAAAATATTCTAACGTTGATTATCCGCACGCATTTTGTCTGTTGGCATTGGAGACCATGAGAGCTGCAGGCCCCCTTACACTCAAGCTAATTCAGCGCGTGGGTAGAAGCCCTAACCTTTCGACGAGAAACTCGAGAGCATCCGAATTCTTGCATCAAACGCGGTCGCTCGACATTCAACGAGGAAATGCAGCGTTTGTTCGGGGCACATTACTAAACTAGCGAGCTAATACTGGGTCAGAGAACACATCATCACGGGTTCACGTGGAAGCAATTGTTCACTCCAAAGTGTTAACATAGCAAAGTTATATAAATAAATGAATATATATTATTCTGCATATTCGTGATTATTCCTTCACACTGACGCATCTGTAACTACTACAGACCATAAAAATATAGGATTTAAGGTTCGAACAAATACGTTTACCTTATTGTTAGTTATAACACATTCTTTTTCTGTTTTAAAAGGCACATTTTCGCAAACATTAGCTCTGTATATTTTGTTTGAATGCCCAGTTGAGAACCAATATATATTATATAAGGGATTTCCATTTCCGCGTTTAGTTGCCCTTTTCTTATTCTGTTTTGTTTGTGGGCAAATCGAGTTTGAGCAGACAAATCTGAGATAATGTGTTACTCAGCCGAAGAATGCGTACGCATTGTAAACATTAATCATGAAAAGAAAAACACTGTACGGGAATGCTGGCGGTGGTGCATTGGTGCAATTTTCGGCCGACATAACCGACTTTGTCAGGCCGTGTGGAAATATCGCCATTGTGGTCGACATTGTGTAACGACATCTAAGAGCCTTGGCAACGTTCAGCAATGTGCCAATTGGGCAATCAATTGCCTTAACCTAGCGTATCTTGAAGTCCGATCTAGCGAGGTATCCATATAATGTTTAGCTGACGCAAAAAATCAAGCATTTTTTTCTTTCTGGGAGGTTTAGGAAATGCAAAATGCACTGGCAGCCTGCGTGACTAGTAAGGGGCTCGCAAACCCACTAAACCCGAATTCCTCTCCACCCGTCCACGCTCGGTAGTACTTCAATAAAAGGGCTGGAAATAAACTCACGCAAAACCAAGGCGATTAAGTTTCGTTGCGGAGGCCATTTAGCTGCAAATTACGTTATTCGTTGCTGCGGGTGGCTATTGGCGTTTGTAAACTCGTTCCCATTCTTGGGTCTCCGGATTCACTACAGGGGAACATCGTTCGTTGCACACATCGGACGACAGTGTTAACTCGGCACTGGCAGCTCTCTATGGAGGAGTTGGATATGTACGGCGACTGTCCTTCGGTACGGCAGTGTGCTGGTTTATGCTAAAGACTCTGCGAAAGTTGGCGTATAGTTTAGACAGAGTGTGGCAATACCTATCTCAAGTGAACTCTAATTTGCACGCTATACATGAGGCGAGTACTCTGCTTTTCAATCAAGACGAGAAGCCGCTTCGTGTACGATTTTCAGACTGTGCACCGATGGTGGAGATGCTTAGCCTGCGTATGCCAGCGACGAAGCCACTTATCCGTTTCTTGGGAGAGTGGCGACGCAAAGTCACGGAGGCAACGATGGAGCTAAGAACGGTCGACGTCTTTAAGTCTCCTTGGTGGTGGGCCGGGGTGGCCTGCGATGGCAGGCTCGTACATACCAGGTACATCGTACGCGGGTTATATCACCTCGTACGCTCCCCTAGGGGGTTTCATGAAGTCTATAGTACTCAGTGTATTTGTAGGTTCTGCTCGCAGCAATGCGATAAGTACCTCGCGGTTGATTGTCCGGCAATGCAACGAAGATCCTTACACTTTTTCTCTCGGTGGAACGGCAGAACAATAAATATTTATGTTTGATAATAACATGAACTATCTCGTACATACTCTATTTGAGTAAAATAAACATGATTAACAAACAATTAAGTAAGTCATTGGACCTGATTTATACAAAACAAATGCTCAAAATTGGATTTTCCATATACGGCTTGTAGAAACCTAAGAAGGTCACAATCTCATTGTATTTCATTTAAAACACACACACACCCTGACATAATGTTTCAAGTCTGAATTGAAAATATTCTAAAATATCTCATACACGTTGTTTTTATTTAAATTTATTAATATAATAAATTTATATCTCTCGTATATTTGAACGTCTCTATGTATATATATTTTTATTTATGTGTCAACCTCAAAGCGTTTAATAGCGCATAAAAAAAAAAAAAAAAAAAATATATATATATATATATATATATATATATATATATATAGGTTTGAAATCTACGTTTGATATTTAAGAACAATTTCTATTTGTGCTTCAAAAAATGCAATTAAAAGTTTGTTGGTGTAATAATTGCTAGTTCTAGTCATGGTCTCTATAATTAAGAGTGACCAGCTCGGATCGATCATTGAGTAATTTACTCAATAAAAGTTTTTAGGTGAGCAGGCGGACGAAAGTTTGAGCCGCATTCAGCTATACCTTTGAGCAGAAGACCAGTCGACCCCAACTGCGCTTTGATGCGTCCTTGCTTTAATTATACTAACCACAATGAAGTTGATATGCGTACTACGTTCATTTTTCTCTCGTTGTTATTGTGGGACCACGGTGAACGTTGTGTCATAATAGTCGTTTTCCTTGTCGCAAGCGTTTGCCTAGATAAGGACCATTCGATTACTGTGTTTTATAATCATTCTCACAATCATTACAATTCGCAGTCGATGCATTATCATGTTTCAAGGATCTGACTCAGTAAGATGCGGTGGTTCTTTAGGCGGAATGCCCGCCAACGTAAAGTATTTTGGTTGTACGGCAGGCTGATACTGATTGTGATTATTACGACTACTAAATAGACTTTCCCAATAAGTACATTTGTGCCAACACACTGATTGCATAGCTTCATCCTGATTATGATGTCTAACTGGCTTGTCTAGAGACGTGACCGCTGCACAGATTCCCCCGTGATACCCAATGCACCAGTGTGTCCTGCAGGTGTTCATCAGTCCTACTTTTTTTTTATTAGGCCAGTTTTGTTTGCGTTTTTCGAAATGCCCCCCTGATCACCTCCATCAACTCTGCTCCCTTTTCTCGAAAGCACTCCCCGTGCTCGCTCCATTTCTTCACACTGCGCCCCCTCATATATTACAATACTTTTAGGAATGGACACCTACTAAAGCCTACTTACTGGCAAGCGGTCCAGGCAGTGCCTTGCAAACGTCAAGTAGGATTGACCCTCTTCCTTGGCGCGTGGCCTCGAAAATTTAATTCCTATTGTAAAAAAACTGATAAAGTAAAACTTTTCCCGCTGGGTCTTAAAGCATTCTCTCTCTATCATTATCTTTTCATTTCTCTGACTAATAGGCGGGAGATGCATTTTATCCCAGAAAACGTGTTGCGGCAATTCTTGTGCATGAGAGACAGATGAAAACGTCGCCCACTATGCCGGCTTGGCCAATGAGCGGGGCCCAAAAGTATGCTCCAGGGCGTGACAGGCTCGGACCCTGACATTCTTGGCGTCGTCGATTTTAGACAAAAGCCAGTTGTTGAGTCGGTCTTCGTTCACATTCTTCGCGTACATACTTGGATGTGAAAGCCCCTTTTGTAAGAGTTCCTACGGCGAGCTTTGTCGATGTCTGATTCCGTATCTGAATGTCCAAACGAAGATAAGAACGCGTAAGTCATATCGAGCTTAAGAAGCGCGGCGAGGGCGTCAGCAAGAAAATCGTTGAGTGGGTCTTCGCAGGTACGACTGCTAGACAAACCGCGCGCCTGCAGGATATAATTTATCCTGCAAATTAAAGGGAACGAACGGATTGGGTAATGGCCTTTGTGGGTTCCCAGAGAGAAAACATTTTTTAACGAGGCTCGACCATGACCCATGACTCTTCGGCCTTCGACCCATCGACGGCTCTTGTGACTTCACGATACAGCGAGAGTACTTCCAATAACTCCACGCTCGTTTCTTCAGATATGTGCTCTGTGCAAAATGCTGCCTTATTAGATCATTTAGTTTCATATCTGAGAAATGATCAAGTGAACCACACTTCTTACGATAGTGACATACGTTATTATTACACTGATCAGACATCGAGCCGATAGGTGGATTAACACCGGCTGTTATGTCAAATATTTGTAAGAGAACGTCGCAAAAATCATTCTTGCGTTTTTCCAATTGGTTTTCTGTATTTTGCAGGATGGAGCGACAACAGGAGAGTAAACACATTTGGGGATTTCAAGGAACATGTATAAGTGAATGTATTCGTAAGTGTTTATTTAGGAAAAAACAGCAAAAAAAATATTTATTCATTGAGATTAAGCCTTAACTAAATCAGAGATGTGTGGTCAAACTCCAAGGTTTGCCGTTGTGTAGATAGGTCAGTTGTTTGAAGGTTTTTAGCGTTTTATTGAGATATACATTATACACAATATTTATTCAATACATAAACTCACATCAACTCTGGTAAACGACTGCCAGAGGGCAGCGAGCCCACGTTGCACTCCAGTTGGTATTCCCTTCGGCAGAAGTTTCCCGCCCTCTTATTCATAATTTTCTCTTGCCGCTTTTTTTCCGAATTCTCTCACAAATCTTACTATATATTCGCCTATGACACCCACTGTTTCTATCCCAACTGGCTGTACTATAAAAGTTGCTTTCAACTCCCGATGCTTCAAACTTTAAGTAGGGTGAGTTGCTTGTCAAGATATATGTCCGAAACGGCAATACTGTATTATCACTGTTATAATCGTATTGAAGTGCGCCGTGTTTTAGAACAGCACATTTTGCAGGAAAGCATACCATTATCGGTCCATCACCAAGCAATGCCGTCCACAACAGACTGCAAGCAACGAAGAAGCAAATAAACGCAACAGTACAAGCTACATGTTTGTGTCAAAAGCAAAAAAAGCACATAATAAAGCGGAGAAAGGCAGCTTCTTTAGGATATTTTAGACAAACACTTTGAGACAGCTTTCCAAGTTGGTTATCGACTCCTACATGAAGGTATGATCGCATAGAATAAAAGGCAGAAAAAAATGCTAAATCCTACCAAATTCACTTATTATAACAATATACAGTAGAACGGCTTGAGGACGCGGTTCTGCCTAAGCTGGCAGAATTGAGTGTGCTGTTGAATCTGCGCCCGTTCTAACTATTTGAATAAAATGAGCTTAACTCCATCTAGAGCAATGCAAACGTATTGATGCTTAATGAAAGGTAGTCAACAATGGGAATTAACACTAAGTAATAACAATAAGATAATCTCGTCTGTAAACAAATCGCGTTCTATTTCAAGTTCCTGTTCTTTGATTTGCGCCATGAGATAGCAACTTAACTGGGCAACATAAATTCGATTCTTGTCGTCCCCTAATCGCGTGGTACAGTGCAGTATGCTCAATATTACAATGCACACAGGAGCCGCATACAATTATTTAAGCTAAAACAATTTGTCTTTATGCATAATTGCTGGTGGCGTGGCTCGACTAATCAGGGTGCGTTTTTTTTAGTGGGCTATTTGCCATTGTTCTGCGCTGACGTCTGGATGTTCAGAGTAATACATAGTGACAAACTCTGAAAAAGCTGAAGTTTCACTTTTATATAATTACGCGATAGTCATAAAGTATTAGTAAAAGTATATCTCAGAATTCACAATATGTTACACTTGGAATTATTTAGAGACTTTTTGAGCCATATACTTGATATCTACCTCACGCAGGTCACCTAGCAACGATATCGTCGCTATTGCCTAATATAGTTGCTGAAGGATCACGGTAACTCCAAGGCAAGAGGCGTGGTTAATCGTTTCGATCGTCTGTTGAAACGCATCGCTACGAAGCAGTGCGAAAAGCAGTCTCGTAGACGTTAAATCTTGGCTAAGGGTCAGCCCGAAAAGTCTATTAAAGGACCGTTTATACTTAAAATATAGTTTACGGCGACATCGTGATATTCGCTATATTGGTTATGAAGGTGTTTTTGTTATATATTTAGCTTGCCTACTAATCTTAAGAGTTAATATCTAGCAGAAGGGAGGTTGTTGGGGGTGTTTCCCCTGGGTTACACCAGTGTTATGAGTTGCTGGCACTCATAATATCACTAAGATGCGCAAATCAAACACGTACGTAGGAAAGAGGTTAACGTTGAATAATTATCTCGACTGCAACTGTTTCTCTAGAGGAACAGCAAGACTAATAAGTCATATAATGTTGCAGCGTATGATATACCGCCAGAATATATCCAAAGTTGTGTAAACGTAAAATATGCAGCACATTGTGTGTTTTGGAAGGACGTAGAGCTGGTTCTTGTCAGGTTTGTTTTCTGAGACTCTAGATCTGTTTTAGTTATGTCTACATGGCACGTTCACACATTACAGATCTTGTGACAAATCTCAACATTTTTTTTATTCTTAGTTAATTTAGATCTTGGCGGCATTCGCCGAGCTTGCCGTCCCTAGGTCTGGTTTTAAGATGGCGGATCTTAATCAGTTTTTTATGTCAGCAGCAGTAACGCCGATCTTCAACAAAGAATCGAAAAAACTTTCATATTTATCTTCTGGTAACACATCAATACTGGCTTATTCCATCGACCAACAGTGGCGTGGGTATTTTTATTAAGATGAAAAAGAATTCTCTTAATGAAGATGAAAGATGCCGATATTGACCTATATGGTAACACTTACGCCATTCCATCACAGCAGTCGCAGGTCCTTTGTAAGCGATAAGACAGTGAACACCTTTTAGACAAAGTATTTGCTTTTCTACCGTGCTCCAGTGTTTTTGCCTAGGGCGTTTTTACATGCAGCCCATACCTATACTCTCGACATTAGCGTTTAGCTCCACTTTTTACTGTTCACCAACAAAGTGCAAGCTGACGGGTCGGATCGTCGGTGCCCATGCGCCCAGGTTGCCCGGTACGTTTATGCCCATAATGCTGACGGTGTTACATGACACATAAAGACTTGCGACGTGGCCGAAGCTCCAGAGGGTATCTGTATATTAAAGGAGTGCATCACCAATAACATACTATTTTCGTTGTCTGGTGTGAAGATAACAAAAAAATGATAGTGGGTCCCCCTCCTTGGTTTGTCATAGCTGCAAGCTCTAACGCGGGTGTGTTCGAGCAGCATGTCACGCTGCTCGAACACACCCGCGTTAAAGCTTGCAATTTTGCACACAAGAAGACATAAAAAAATTGCGTACTAGTTAAACGGGCAACGACGCCACCCGTTCTTGAAGCTGATTAAAACTGTTCAATGGACTAGATGCCCTGTCTTATCTACTCGCATGTCGAATACCTTTCTGGGCTCTGATATTCCAGTCTGCGTGCAATTGGCACTAATTCTAGTCATCTCTTTGGAAGCTCGTTTGGTTTTTCGGTTAAATATGCATTCTAGCTATCTTACATGCCATTTAGGATCTAGCAGTATTGAACCATACACGGGACACTCTCTGCGCCTGTTGAAAATTATGATGATGCATACACGATCTACAAGATCCAGATCTGATATTCACCACAACTTGCTGAGGTGCTGACATGTGCGACTGAAAGTCGCTAGCAAACTGTGCGCATTTGACCAAGGACGGCATTTCTTGCCGCTGCGGCTCAGACGAGTACACCAAGTCTGGCACGTAGGCACATACGTCTAAGGCACGTACGTATGACGGCCAACGGCAAAAATCTATGCGTGCATTGGGAGGTGATTCGCATACAAGAGGAAGATGCGAGAGACGCCGCAAAGCTAGCCTAACCTAACAATGACCTTATTCTCAGATAGGCCTTCGTTCAATGACCTTATTCTCAGATAGGCCTTCGTTCAGGGCCAATGACGATAAAGACGACGAACACAACGCTGCCGAAGGCAAGACTGAGCGGCATTGTTGGTTGTTTCCGCCGTTTAGGTCTATTGAGCCAGTGGTCAAGGATGAGGCTGGTCGAGGTCTAACGAAGCCTTGTCAACGTTGGCTATCGCATCTGCTCGTATCTCATCGAAGCGAAGAAGGTTGCCTGGCCTGTACCTCTCGGCGGTCGATCGTGTTCCCAGCCTATGCGCAAGGCAGCGATGTACGCGATGTATCGATGTAGGCACAAGCGGCCCCCGCTCACACAATAGCTTTATCGGCGAAAAGTTGGAACGCTGACTTTTTTTTGAGCGTTGACAGCGAGCCTCTAAACTAGAGGCAATCGGTAGCAGTGGCAGCAGTTGCGGCAGCATTCTCCTTCGACCGTAGGCGTGTAACCAACGGCCGGCCTTGACGTGATCGAGCTTTCGGCGACGACTTTCAAAAACGCGCCACACCCTTCGGCCAGAACTCCGTCTCGTTCGCTGTGACCCGTACAGCAGAGCAGCGTACTCGAGCCTATGGAAATTAGTCGCACAACAACTAAACTTCTCGAGGCAAACACTAAGGAACACCACTGCAGCTAGAAGCAGCTAGTGGGTGGGCGGTAGATATAGATTCGTTGGCGCATTCCGTATGGGAGATACTCCCTTTGAGCGGTTAAAAAATGCAGTAGCGCCAATAGCAAAACAGAGAACAGCGAAAACAACACTTTCCTCACCCCAAAATGCATGCTCTGTGCTCAAGAAGACGAAGTGTTTTTTTCTTCTTGATTTTACAGCAAGTGCATCTCACAACAGATATATCTAGTGTGCAAGAAAGTGTCATGCTTAGAGTTTCTTTAGACAAACAAACAAAAAGAACACTTTTGATTCTCGGAAAAGATAGTCGCTCGATAGTCGTCGGCAGATAAAAGAATTGCAAAACAGCGCTTCGCTTTCCAATACTTCGTGTGCATCGACTTTATCGTGGCCGGCACTCTTCCGACACGTGCGAATAGGTTTTTGAGCGAATAGGTTTCACATTTCTACTCAGTTTGTCGGTAGCGAGTCTGTATTTCATACTCAGGTTGTTGGTAGCGAGTCTGTAGCAGCGCGACTGTAACGAACACCTCGTATTCGCGGTTGGGACAGGCTATAGCGTTCACGTGAGTCCGGCAGAGGCTCAGGTTATTCAACTTGGATGGCGCCGTCTGGCGGCCGCCGTTACACGAGACCGCCCTTTGTTGAGCATTTTCCTTTGCACCAGCCCAAGTTACTCGGAAAAGTTTTGCTTACAAGCATGTCGCCGACGAGACGATGACAATTCATCTACACAGCAACAACTACAACAACAACAACAACGACACAACACCAAGAACGAAAACCCAATTAGTGGCAGGTGAATAGCGGACGAAGTTGAGGTTTTTTTGTGTCGCTGACTACAAGGCAGATCGACTACAAGGCGACGTTCATAGCTCGCGCCGCAAAAGTTTTCCACCCTCATGACATGCTTGTGATGTGACAGGTCACGCATCACGCACGACCTCACACCCTCGCACGTGTGAAGTAATATAGTAGTCGTAGTCCTACCATCGAGCCTGCGCTGTAAATACACGGCCACTGTATTCAGTCGCCAGTGCTTCGAGCGAAAGATAGATACGCGCTTCCATATCGTTTGTTCATTGGTGTACACCAAGTGGTGCTCTTCTGTATCGCTTCGCGTCCATAGAATTGGCGCCGCTATTCAAGTCGTCTGAATGCTACGTTGTCCGCCTTGTCCTCTCTTGTAGAGAAACCGGGGGCACGTTATCGTCCAAGCAGTGTGGAGGCGAAGGGGGGGGACGTGGAGTGGAGCTTCTCTATTGCCGTGCTACCGATTGTACTTAGTTGGCTCTCAATGTCCCATGTTCCTTTCGTTCCACGTTGACGCTGCCTCAGTGACTTTCCGTCGTCGGTTATCCACTGTGGTGTTCGCCGCCTTTCCGCCACGTTTACCCGCTGCCTTACCCTTCGCCTTTTTCCCAACCAGCTCTCCTTAGCGCTTACTCTCCACCCGGCTCACTCTGGATTGACTGATTTCGGTGCCGCAACTGAGCATTTTGCAGACTGTATGTGATGTCTCTTGTTTTTTCATACTTCTCGTCTTCATTCAACAGACTGTTTATTTATTTATTCTGTTCTTTTTTTCTATTATTAACCGCTTTTCACGCTCGCACTTACACGCTGGAATTTACTTGTCTTGAGCCGCTCGGCGCTAATAAACATACCTCTTGTGCATCTGTTGTTCATATATAGCACCGTAATTCTGCTAGTATCGTACTTCCTCGGGATGTTGCCTTTTCACATGTATCGCTCTGTCTCTATTTCACTGTAATAATGTAGCAAAGTCAGCAATGAGACAGCCGTGGTCGCTTAGGGTGTGTTGTTGTAAATTCCGGTAATAATCGCACAATAAAGCACAAAACCGGCATAGACAGCACTTGGCAAAATGATGGCTCTTCAACGGAACGCCCATGAGTCTCATGCGTCGTAAGGTAGAGATCACAACCTATCACCTAAGTGCGACGCTGTGAAAGTGAGGCTGCCACTTTAGGTTTCCTCAGACAAAACAGCTCACGCCTTTGGTAGTTTAGAATGTTCGCAAGTGCTTTGAACAATTGCAAAAAGACTAGAATCTTTTTTTTCCGGGAGTCTTTTCTATAGGGACCGTAAACTTATCAGGGTTATCTTATTGGCGTTTACGCGTCGCAATTCGTCGAAATTTTCACAGCAAGCCGGCAGTCTGCCTCTGCCGAGCCGCCCGGGCAATTTTTATCGATTACTAACAGACTCCATGGTTCTGCGGGCCGCTCGATAGGATGCATTAGTTCAGTTAAGGGTCCATCGGTTTGTTCCGCTTAATTAAATGCTTGGCTTTTTTTGCGGCGTTTAAATACGCAACTAAAAGACTTCTTGAATATTGTGGATGGTGTGCACTATCCCAGAATGCATTTCTTCGTTAGTCAGAACGAAACAACAAAAACGGCTTTCGTTTCAGGTCTTTTTAGTAGTATAAAGGGTTCTAAATGAAAAGGTACAAAACAACACTCTGGTGAAGTTGAGGGCTTTATTTAAAAGCAACCACTAGGGGCCTGATCACAACTATCCCACTGCATTACAAGCAGAATGAATTCCTGTTTCCAGAATTTCTGCGGCTGTGACAAAATGTCCCCTACGGTGTCCTTCAGCGTGTCACCCGAGTTAAAACGCCTCGTTTTGGGGTTATTTCGATGAATATGCGAAGATGTATATAGCGGACGAAACTGATGGAAGCGGCAATGCGATATGTCCGGACTGCAGGACGAATGCTCAAGTTGCTGTCACCTAAACTTAGTCAGTACATTTTGCGTAACCTTGGATACATTTGCACGCGCGTTATCGTGGAGCAGAATCACTTCCTCCGTGAGTACCCAGATCGTCTGTTGTTGAAAGAGTTATGTAGGTCACAAAATGTCTCACAGATCACGTCAATGTTAATGGTTCTTCCATGCTTGAGGAATTCAATGAGCATCGAACCTCGGACATCGAGAAAGACGGTCAGAACATCACCTTGCCTGCAAAGGGTACAGCTTTTGGCATTTTTTTTAGAGCCAAATGACTACGCATGCTTCCATAAATAAAGTTTTCGGGCTGACCCTCAGCCAAGATTTAACGTCCACGGAACTGTTTTTCACATTGCCTCATAGACGGACCCCCATAAATACAATTGTGCAACGGTGGGGTTCGGACCCGCGCACCTATGTGTCTCCTCCGGTTGCGAGGCGGGGACTCAATCCACCACGCCACCGGGCTCGACGCATGCTTCCATTATATGCTGTTTCGCTTTGTGTCTGCTGATAGCAGTAATAACATCAACTCTCGCCACCGGTCACTTCTCACTAGGTTGGTCGCCTTGTCGATGAGTTCGGCGGTGATTCCCGTTCGCACGGTCTGGTCACTCTTGTCATCATTCAAACGCTCCCAGCCTTTAGGAAAACGGGCACACGCCGTCTTTTAGAATATCTGCCGGTTGAACACCATTCGCAACCAGAATTCTGAAAGCACCTCGCTGTTCGCCAATAGTCGAATTTTGAAACGGAAACACAATTCGGTTTTCATACGCAGTGCCGCGTCAATTGGACGGGTCACATAACTGCCTGCTTTTCTCTTCCGTCGTGCATAGGCGCCCTCACACGCACACAGCCACACCGGACACATCGCGTCCTTAGATTCTCACTACATTATCCTAAAGCGACATAATCAAATTTCAATTGGTATAGTCGTAACGACGTTTCGTACCTCTCTATTTGAATACCCTTTCAGTTTGCTTTCATTTCTCAATGATACCTTCAATATTCAGTTCTATCGGTTGTTTTACAATTCTGTATCGTACTTTGGACTAAATATCGAGGTTTCCAAATGACCACTACTACCATCACGTTATTGTGCACAAGTTGTCGATACCTGTCGGTTGTGCTGTCTACGTAGATGTCGCGATATCTAGACATTTACGAATATTGAGTTTTGATCACAAAATGACGACGACTCGATTTCGACGACGATCAAGTGTGCGGTGTGTCTGTTGCGATCACAACATACCGATATTTGTATAACTCTTTGTCTGTCAAGTTTTTGGCATGTGTTTCGACCAAGAAGCTGTGCACCGGATAAAGTAGCAGTCAAGTATGTGGTGTTGCAAGTGTTTGTGTTTTGGCAACCAGATGCTTCAGTTTCCGGAATTTCAAAATTATTAAGTGTGTGCGTCCTTTGCTTTGGCTACAAGATGGTGATGTATATACTGCATTTCCTGACCCTTACGTGTGTGATGAGCGAATTGACCACATAATATCTATGATCCCAGAACTCCGATACTATTAAAAATATAATTTTAATAATAAGAGTTTTAAAAATGTCATACCTATCGCGTGTGGAGGGAACTGTGGCGTGTGCTTCGATCACAAAACATCGATCCTTCCAGGCATTAATGGGAATCAAAAGTGTGGCATGTGTCAACCATAAAATGTACATATTTTTATAATACCACGAACATTAAATGTGGGCGTTTGTTTAAAGCACAGGATCCCAATGACGAATTAATTCCAACCAGAATGCGACGATGACAGGTGTGTGGGACTTATTTGATTTATGGGCTGTTTAAATTTCGATGATCAAGCATGTTTCGTATTGTTCAAACACATATGTCAACGTTTTAAAAATTTCACAAGCTCTATTTTTACTACCAACATTTGACGTACTTAATGAACGTGTTGTACATGTTTTGACTACGAAAAGTCACCAATAATAGTTCTATGCTCATAAAAAAATTATAAATATAATAAATGAACCCTATTGCGTGTTCGTCTGCGCTACGCAACTCGCCGCGAAGCTCGGATGCAACCACAACAAAGACGCTATTTCTCACGCAACCGACGCACACAAACTGGGATTTGCGACGCCGGCCGGAACCGAGGTAGCCATTCACGCAGCCTTTCTCGACTCACGCGAACCTCCAGAGGTCTTTGCGAAGCTTGATTTTAAAAACGCTTTTAACAGTATACGACGCGATCACTTGATGAAGGCCGTCGCACCCCACGTCCCTCATCTATTAACTACGTCGAACTGGCATATCGGCACCCTTCCCATCTTGTCCTGCCTGAACATGTGATTTCGTCCGCCACCGGACCGCAGCATGGGGATCCCTTAGCACAACCCCTGTTTTGTCTGGGTATCAAGGATCTGGTATTCCTTCAAGAGCTCGCTGAACTTCTGGTACCTTGACGATGGTCTATTAAAAGGAAACGTTTGTACAGTAGCCGAAGATATTTAACGGGTCCTGGATTTCAGTGTTACGTCCGTGCTGGAGTTAAATCCGGCCAAATGCGAGATATGCCTCGTTGGCCCTACCCTTGAAGCCCCCGAAATACAGTCACTCCGAAACCTCCTGCCTGGCTGCAAGCTAACCGTCAAGGACGATCTGGAGCTACTGGGTGTGCCAATTTGCCCCGAGGGGCTCTCAGCAGCAATCGAGCGTTGGAGATTGAAGCTAGAAAGTGCCGCCGCGCGTCTTCCTCTTCTGGGAGCTCATCGGGGACTTTTCTTACTCAGGTCCTCCTTCTCGTCCCCAAGACTAATCCACCTTCTTCGAGGGGCCGATTTATCTAATAGAACCGACGAGTTGCAAAGGCTCAACGATTTGACACTGTCTACCCTTGAGTCCTTGCTGAAAACATCTCTACCGCCTAGCGCGCGAGAACAGGCATTGCTACCTGTTTCGAAAGGGGGCCTCAGGGTACCAAATTTACTGACCCTGGCCGGGCCTGCTATAGTCTCGTCGATGCTAAGCGCGGAAACAGGTCAGTCCCTCTTTTTGGATTCAGCGGGAGTCGACCAGTTTAAAAACCGCTTAGCCCATCTTCAAGAGAACCTTGAGGCGCGCTGTGGGGGTAGGCCTGAAAACGCACTACCCCAGCGTGACTGGAGTTCCCCTCTGCACGACGAGGTACAACGACGTCTCTTTAACGAAGCTGCCGACGACACAGCCAGAGCTCGCTTAAACGCCGTATCTGCCAAGGATTCAGGGGCCTGGTTGAACGCGTTTGGGATGCAACCGTTACCGACTCTTTAGCTCCTTCTAAGGTCGGTGGCGGCGCATCCGAAGCTAGTTATGCAGCCCACCTTACGGAGACTAACAAGTTGAGAAAATACTCATCAATCGGCTATCCCCACGAATTTTGCCCTCTCGCGTTTGAAACCCTGGGTGCCCCTGGCGTTTGGACCAAGCTGCCGATCCGCAAAGTCGGGATCTTGTTAAACCTGTCATCCGGTGATAACAAGTCGTCGTCCTTTTTTAAACAACGTCTGGATCTTGACATACAACGCGGAAACGCTGCCTCCGTTCGGGGCACACTCCTGAAGTGGTCTCGCCCTGGCCTCAGCGAAACGGACACGTGACAGTCACAATGCGCGTCTACTAGACGCATTGGCATAGCTGGCCTATTGTGATGTGTGTAACATATACCTAATGTTTTATACGGAAAATAAACTAATCAAATCCTAGTGATCAATACATTCAGACTTTGACGACGACAAAAGTTGTGACACTTGTTTAGAATACAAAAAGCCTATATTTCCAAAAGGCGGTGATTGCCTGAGTGTGTTGTGTGAATTTCGGCTATGTCGGCGATGTCAATCTTGCCATGATTTATTCCCCAATTACTAGGTGGCGAGTCTTTGGACTGCAAGAAATCGGTGTTGTAAGAACTTCTACGACGACTATAGACCAACGCATGCATCGCATGTGTTGACTATAACATGTTGACGTTACGCAAATTCCGTAATAAGCAAGTTGTCAACAGAATGAGGTCTCCGTCAAATTGCCCGCCTTCCTAACCTTAGCTCTTCTGCGGCTATAGCTCTCCTAGTAGCGCAAATAAACAAACAGACGACCGACCGACCGTACGTCACACGTCGAGAACAGTCTACAAATACTACTACTACTACTACGACGACCACGACAAATATTACTACGACGACGCCAAATATTACTACTACTACTACTACTAGTACTATAACTACCAGTGTAAATATGTAACCACGTTAGCCGTCAAATTGTGCCAAGTTGCCACGATGAACGTACGCGGCCGGGTCAGTGTGCAGTGTGCGAACGTTGTTTGACTTACGCCAGACGCTCGGATTGATCCCTGCCGTAGTTTTTAGGCCAATATTGACTCGTTCACTGGTCACAATGGTCTAGTGCGGCCACCTCTACTACGCGGCCAACACCCCACGTAACCCCAGCCTTCGTACCCCCACTCCCTTCCCTACGCCGTATAGGGCACGCGCCCCCCCCCCCCCCCCCTCACTAAATACCTGCGGCGTTTAGTTTGGCGTTGTGGGCAAATATTTATCAGACGCCAGCCACGCAACCCTGCTCACGGGCCGGCTGGCCATGCCCGGGCGGTTAAGATCGGTCTCTATGTACACCTACTCGCCTACTGGGGTGACTGGCGTCAGTAGATCACTACGACGGCCTCACGGCTACTGCGCAAATGACGAAATGAGTTGACGACCTGAGTGATGCTTCTTGAGAGCTACGATCAGGCTGAAACGCAAACGTTGGTTTGCCGAATGCGTGACTAGTTAAAGTAAACTAATTTATTAAGCATATTACCGTTAATTTGTCTGCTTGCCCTGTAGAGCTCGACCCCGTACGGCGGTTATTTTTGTCTCTGAGATAAAGTGTCATGGGAATTGTCAGGGTCTTCTTGGTGCTGGGTTACGAAAGAATAGATCCCGCACAGTATTAAAAAAAACGCACAACGTTCGTTAGATCAAATGCTATGACCTTTTGTGGAGGCGGGAGGCTGGCTGTAAATTACATTGTGTGTCTAAACTTGGCGACAATTAACTATGTTCAGCACTTACCGTACATAGGTGTTTTAACCCTTTAGTAGCATACTCATCATCATCATCATTACATTTCTTGCTTGATACGTCTGCGTAGTGCATCGGGTGCAGTAAGTAAAAACCGTCTATTTAAAGTCATCGTCGCTACCTTAATGTGATCCACGGTGCGAGGACAGCATTTTATCATGATTGTTTTGAATTCTGTACCACTTAGGGATATTTACAGGGTAAAAATTGTATCGTTTGCATTTCTGATGTACAAAGGAGTTATTCCAGATGATGCTGCTTCTTCTATAAGAGCTGCTGTTAGACGCACAACTCGACGTGCAACTGAATTTGTGAGGCCGGTAACTCTAAAGGAGTTCACCCGTCATGCAATCGCATACACCCTGCCGACTATCTGGACCGAACATCCCAAGGAAATTTGTGTACTCACCTCAGTCAGATTGTTTAAACGTGAGTTGAAAAAATGGCAACGAGTGATAACTCTAGTCAAAACTAACTACCTGCCAATAGGTTGGAGAAAAGGTGTCATGTGTGTGAACGGGAGAAGTTTTAGCGACTTCAATTGTTAGTTTCGCATGGAGTGAGACATGTTGAAGTATTAAATAGATAATGTTGGTACTAATACACATTTTAAACATTTTCGTATATGAGAACTTAAGCATTGTGAAGCATTGATTTGTGTTGTTTGTTTTCAAATCTCAAGTATGAATGAATGAATGAATGAAACACATAGGTTTATTCATGAGTACTTGCAAATACACTCGAAAGTATACAGCCTCTGTACTGTATACAATTAAATTGAAATTTATTTAAAATCTTGCGTGGCGACTCCTCTCATCACTGGTAGTATATTAACGTACTCTGTGGTAGGTGACACGATTCAGTGGACAAACCGCCCGCGCTATTTATTAATGAAGATATAAGCTTGGGAAACTCGGCAGACAAAAATTGCAAACGAGTTAAACTTTTATTTTGCCGCGTTAAGTAACAACACTACGGCCGCTCACTTTGAAAAAAAATAGATATATATATATATATATGTCTCTTACTTGGTGAGGCATGGGATAATGGATTATAATGGATTTTTACTCTCCGGAATCCATGTTTCCAAGGGATCTGATATCATTCTCTGTCTTAAGGCAAACTGGAGTTAAGGTGTCATGAGTGTGCCTGCAAGATTATTACAGCTAGCAGCTCGATCGAGCAGGACCCCTGACTACAACTCTAAATTGTTTCTTTTAGTCTAACAGCTTTCTTTTATGGCTGAAAGATACGGCGATGTTTTCCTTATATAAAAAAAAGAGATAAACGAAACCGCGCAAAGGTCATCGAGAAACTGGTGTTCGCCAGGCTAAATCGACCTTTAGAGTCAATCAGTCAGACACAAAATAATGACCTCTCGCAGAGCGCTAGGTGCCGCGGCTCGTTCTCCAGAAAAGCACGAGGTGGCACCCGAGGTGGATCTAGATTAAACTGAACCCAATGCGATGCTGTAAGATCTGCGTCCTGTCGAAAGACATTCATTGGGGTCCCCAGAAGGCTCTTATTTCTGGTGTCGAAAACTATGCCCTTACCAGTGCCATGATATAGAACCTTTCTCAGGGGTGGATATGATGGAATTCTTCGGGGAGCCCTAGTAATACAGAATGATGCACAAATTATTTTTTCTAGGAGGCGAAAGAATTTAGTCCTGATTTTTCAGTTGAGCTAACCTACTCACTTAAAAAGTATATATATATATATATATATACACGCTGCGAATCTCTATATTAGTATATAACATTTCGTGAGCCGTTAAACCTAAGGAGATTTTATAGAGAATAGCAAGAACTAGCGTATGAAAGAGAGATAGCAAAAACTAGCGTTTTCACTAGTTCCCTCTCCAGTCGTACATTAGTTAAGCGTGAAATAACATTCTAGCACCACTGCGCCTCTTCTATTAACGCTGGCTGAACACTGTGTTGACGAAGCCGCATTTCGACACCGAGAATATATTCACTATCAATGGCAGCAGGAAGCTCTTAGCTGACCACTCTATGTTCTGTAGCATGTCGTTAGGATCTTCGGGCGTCCAGTTAAAGCCCGAAACACGGCCAGTCCCGTTGATGTCAAATCATGTTAAAGATGATACCGCAACTCTGCCTGCGACGCTTCAACAGAAGTTTAAAATGGTTTAAATTATGCAGGTATTTTTGCGATCGTCTACTACCCGTGTCGATGTATTTTGTTTAGCCAGTTTAATGTTTAGCTCGATAATTAGGGAACGAGCCGTTCTTCTTACCACTTACCACTAATGTCTCAAAACACACAAAAATCTTGTGACGATTGTAATATTAGTAGTAGTGTAATGTGTTAGTCAATGAATGCTTTGACCAACATGTTTTGCAAGAATTGAAGTAATTTCATTGGAGAAAATATTTGTTTTTCCAATGCCAAGTTGGAATTGGAAAAACAAATACATTTATTGCGGCTTTACAGATTAAGCACTATTTTTTTTTGCCAAACCGTTTTTCTACATAAGGCATCTGCCACGCAAGCACTGCCAACTAGCATGTTTTGCATCGAAGTAAGTATGTACTTTGTACCACGCTATTTTTAGGTTCGGGCGCAAAACACAATGATGCTCACTCTGGCAACTGCAATGTGTGTAAAAGCAATTCAAAGCCCAGTTCGTACGGTTTATCAGCAACAACTGACGTGCGCCAAGGTACATTGTCGTCGTAGAAAAGCGTGTTTGGCCGATATGGAAGCCTTAAATATGAATGGCATTTCAATCGGTCCTATAACGAACAGTGATATTTGTTGGTTCTTGTTTTGCTTTTATGCGAGCTCCATAGAAGTGCATAGTCATGCCCTTTTTGAATAATGGAGCACTTTTTGTCGCCTTTAAAGCACTTGCACTTGCGTTCAAATTTATCTGAATAAAATCAATTTGTTATGCACAACAACGAAACATTGCGTGCGTACGTAACCATTGCACATCAATGCCAGTTTGAGTTCGTTTCTAGTTAAATGTTAGCATACGTAGTACTCATGACCCAAAAGTTCCTGTAAAACCTTATGAATATGATTGTTGCAATTCTTACAATTTTAACAAGATTTGGCACGACTCGTCGTAGAGATTTTCATTGATTTGTTTGCATGGCAGACGGCAAGTTGGAAATCAATTGAGGGCTGTAACAATTGCAACTTAGTTAGTTGATGAGTGCGGGTGTTTGGAAGCTAATTAATATATTTTGTCACGTTCTGAATGGATGGTAAAGTAATATGATTCATGTGCATGTACACTCATTCAAGCCACAATAAAGGTGTCTTCATTTTCTATGCCCAGTTTTACGGTTTGATAAAATTCGAATCATAAAGCAGACGTTACGTTGAGGACGTGAACTCAGTATAGCTGTCTCGCTGATACCCGGGATGTTCAAGACGAGTCTTGCAAGTTAATTAGTAACTCCCTCCGGCGTTTTTCCGTGACATCGCAAATGTGCGAAGCGCCCCTAGGGCCACGATGATGAGCTGCCTCGAGACAGCTTGCTATATTGACGAACCTTATTTGACGCTATGAACAGATCCAATATTTGTTTATTCCCACTCAGTAATTTCCTGATGAAGCGCTTTGCCTACGCTTTGGAGATCACTTGATTACTGCATTTGGAACAGTGTAATGTTGTCAAAAACTGTGTTTACTACTGAGAGTCAGTCGTGCTCTCCTGTTACGTCTTTTCTTCGTAACTTTAGGGTTGATTTTGTGCCCGTTAGTAATCCTGCTGAGTAGGCAGACGAATATATATGATACATCTTTCCCAAGCTAGTTAATCGCAATTTCCTGTAACCATAAAATAATACATTTTCGTTCCTCTTTCCCAATGTATAGGCACAACGTTTTCTACGTTTTTACTACACACGGAGAGTTCTTCTAGTAGAAAAGTCCTTATAGTTCTCGTACTGCAACTTTCTTAGTAGATGTTTTGGTTGCACTTGTCGGTGCTCTAATACCTTACTTGCTTGGTCCTCTTCTTTTTTTTAGAGCACATTGGCGTGTGTCACTTAAAATAGTTCTGTCGAGCACTGCAAAATTCGCCATTGTTTGCTTATTTCAGTCAATAAGCTGGTAGGACACAGAAATAGCTTTGTTTTCAAGAGCTGGAATTGTTTTATCTGGACTTTTATCTTGCCTCGTGCCATCCTCTTGTGTGGTTTACCTCGTGTGTAGACTACGCTGGCCCCATTGCTTTCAAGTTGACAAAGAAAACTATTTGAGTACGCTTTTTAGCGTTGTTTATAGCTATTTTTAGAGCAGCTCTTCGTCGCTTGTACTGAAGCTGACGGTCTGAATAAGGGTGTCACCTTTCCGCTCCGCCTAGCCCTAGTGAATGAAGAAATCGTCACGCTAGGACCGGTGGAACAGTGACATTTAGTCCTGAAAAAAAAGTTTTTTTGTAATTGCTTGCATGCGCGCTTCTAATAATTTCACTTTAGATGTCTACGCGAATGTAAAACAGGACCTGAAATCTCCCGGTACAGTTTTGGTTTTTCATATGCGCCACACTTCTCTTAGAACTCCTCTAGAACACGCAACATTACAGTTAATAATACAGACGCAAACCATAATAGAATTGTGTGTTGCTGTATTGGGGATGCTTGCGTTGCTATAAAGCGGCGTTATGTATCTTTATAAGCACCTGCTATTGCCAGCATTACTTGCTGGAGATTTGAATTTGCCAAAAGTATTTCGGACTACCGCCCATATGTGTGATCATCGTAGTAAAAAGGCTGCTTATAAACTGTTGTACTTTGGCATGATATAAGCCCTTCCTGCCTTCCACGCTTGTATTCAATTTCTAACTCGTCAGCACAGCACTAGACACTCTCCTGAGAACGCAACTAAATCTGCTGTAGAGCTTCAGTATTGCTGTGTAAATCCGGGAAATTAGACAATGTGGACCATACGGTTCTGCTCCGCGAGGCTTTAAAGGATGTACGTGATATGGCATTTGCCGATACTTGGCAAACCTTCTCCTAGGGATAACCACTTACATAGCGAAATCGGTACAAGCTTGGACAGAGACGATAACTCAGTTTAGCCTCATCTTCTCCGGGGAGGGTAGATGCGGTAGGGAGACAACTAAGCAGTCATGCTAGGTAACAAAGACGCTCGACGCAGTCCTGGAGTAAGGCTCTCGGGCTTACTTGCTCGATCGGGACTGACCACCACCGCATGTAGAGGCCAGATTGCAATTCTGGTGGGCATGTTCCTTGGAAGCCGATTTACTTCCAGTGGCGGATTTCTCATTCCATTCGTGTTAAGTTTACAAGACGATTGTCTATTGTTGTGATCTCGCGTTCAGTGGATCAGTGTCAACGTATTGTGTTCCTCCATCCTCGAGGTGTGTCCCACCCTTTATACGAAAAATATATCTCGTGCCCGGGGCGTGTAGAATCCACACATGTCTATCCAGCCGCTTTCCTGACTGCGGAATTTCTTTTATTCCCGATCTGAACCACTGCTTCCGCTATCCGCCATATTTTGGTTCAATATCGAAATAACCTGGGCACTGACACGGTCTCGCGCGTGCGTCTACGTAGAGCTATTCTAAGTATCCTGACCTTTTGTTATATCTGTTTGGATCAGTATATTTGTCCCGGCTACAAAGACATTTCTGTGCGGCCAGCAGACATTTCCCATTCAGGGTTGTACGGTCGTTGCTTTCCCGACGATGTCTATCACTTCTTTGGACCCCTTCGTTGTGGTATCAATAGTTATCTTTAGTTTCATCTTACGCTAGTTGCCTATCGGCTCTCTGAGACTGGGTGAGAGTATTATAACCGATCCCAAACATATTTGTTAGCTACATCGAAAATTATATGCTCTGCTATGTCATGCTTTGACGTGGCATAGTAGAATTGTTCGGCTGCACAGAAAACAAGTCAGGGCTTGTTACCATGTGT
Source organism: Dermanyssus gallinae (assembly GCA_003439945.1). Taxonomy (NCBI): domain Eukaryota; kingdom Metazoa; phylum Arthropoda; class Arachnida; order Mesostigmata; family Dermanyssidae; genus Dermanyssus; species Dermanyssus gallinae. The sequence goes on along the minus strand of QVRM01003147.1, from coordinate 228,489 downwards.
GGCACCTTATGCACTGTCTTTAGGATCTTAAAGCGCAAATTAGTGCAAAGTACTTTAGTGGTCTTCTTCGGTCATTTTAAGTTTGTGAAATCGCACAGTAGGGACTTCGGTTCTGTCCAACAACTAGTAATGTCACCTACAATGCGTATTAAATAACTATTTACGTTAATTTATTTATTACCTACAAATATGGAATGTATAACTAACTATAGTGTTTGCATATATTTTATAGTAAACACAGACATACGCTTTTATTTTTAAGAGTGAACTAGTGGCTACGGCCATCTCTATTCACCTTCGGCTACACTCTACTCACTTGAGAGAAATATGCAAGCATCAGGATGCCGACCTCTCATCTGCTACAACATGCTTTACTGGTGTTTGTATTTATTTAGCCCCCCCCCCCCTCCGTCCAGATCATCCATTTAAGTCGCGGTTGAATGTCGTTATAGTGTCATGCGATAGTCGTTTTTAGCGGTGACGACTGATTTACGCAACCTGTTTGTGAACGGATTGTAGTTGTTGTGAACCAACAACTGTTATAAGGTGTGTGCTTTGATCCACGCCTCGACCGCCTAGTTGTTTCCCCTGACTTTCCACCGCTTTTGTTATTGTTGTTGTTGCTGTTGCATTCTTTCTCACTATGTGCCTTCAGTCTTCTGATCCTTGTCCTGGAGCTGGAGGTAATCGATATTATGCTCGGGCAATTCCAGCGGCGTGGCTGTGCCTGACGCGGCTTAGGTTCTTCGGTCCGTTGCCGCGCCGTCTTCCATCACGTTTGTTGGAGCGCCTTCCTTGTTTACCACTGATAACTGTGTGATATATAACTTTCCCTTTTTTACACCGATGCTGGTTCTGCTGAAGGTATTAGACGCTGTTGTCTCTACCTTATCAAAAATGTCTTTAGACGTAGGGGTTTCTTTTTCTTTTTCTCACATGTTTGTTCGGCACCGTCGGCGACGGGTCAGTCTGCTCAGCGAAATGGGTCGCTATTTAAACCGTAAATGAGGAGGCATCTTGTAAATGAAATGAGACAACAACAACATTAGCAGGTATGGAGGAGAGCCGTCGCCACGTTCTTTATCAAATTCCTCAAATCGGAATATCTTTGTGCAGCTTGCGCTTTAGGACTTTACCAGCCTCTAGTATACCTGATCGTGGGTTCTCGTATTGCGCCATTGAGTTTTGCGAGGTGCGTTGGTAGCGTTGACCGTGTCCGGTCTTTGCGATCTTTTTGTCGAGCTTTGGCTTTTACGATCACTGGGTCTTTAGCGGCTACGATTCCTAAGACTCTATTAGCTAGGAATATCACCGCTGCCATCTCTATCAGTTAAACGTACCTAATTGTTTATTTCACAACATCGATGTCTGCTTTTGACCTACTGATACCAATACGTTAGGCGTTTCACCGAGCTGCTCCACGCTGCCCTGATGATTCTTTCTGTAGCCGTCCACTTTCTTTAACGCTTGATTTGCATGCCTGGCGTAGCATTATAGCATTTGTTGTAGATCTATGTTGTCCGCTTGCAGCGCATAGATCTGTTGTGTCAGGGCTTTATCTCTGATACTAGAGATCTACATACTGCTGTCACACCAGTGTTACGCTATGGCTTGGCGCTTGTAGGCCTGATTCAATAGACGCGATTACAAAGTGCTACACTATAGCCCTATGTATTGTCGGAGTTTTTGATGTTCGTAGCAGTTAAACTGCATATATAGATTTCAGAATAATCGCCCAGGGAGAGGTTAATTTAACTGATTTTTTCACAACTCGGATAAAGTAAACAAAATATGCAATGCATTTGTTAATGATTCACGTACGGCAAAAACCAACGATCGAACTTGTAATCTAGTTAAATACAGTCTCGTCATCAGGGCGACAATACCCATGCTGCTTATTCCGTTATGCTTCCAAATTATTGCAAATATTGAAATTCTTTTTTTTTTTTATAAAATGTAGCTTTCTCCAACCACTAAGTAGTTCTTATAGGAGGGATTTTCTAACCATGTATATTTTTTTACTTGGCTGATTTTATTCTTGCACTCTGAGTGGGTACGGCGTCGTTGAGTTTCATTACATGCCCACCCGAGCCGTTTCCAGTACAGCTTCTAGGGCATCGGGTATCTTTCATAGCTCAATGGCTCTCATCGGCTGTCTCAGCATAGCTTCAATGTTCTCAGTCAACTCGTCGCAATTTATCCGTTAGTATGCAAATGTAGCGTCCCCCTAGAATCAAGTGTAATAATCCCTTGTGAGCCTATGGCCACGTAATCCTCGAGGCGAAAGTGATCGCTTAGGTTTTCATCGTTGTTCTATGGCCTCCAGCCCTCCTAATGCTGTGATACCGCAGAGGGTAGGCTCAATGTGTGGTTCCTGCCCCGCTCGGTCCAAGAGTGACTGCTCCAAAATGATAAAAGTCGTGTATTGCGTCTATGAATACCATATAAGTTATACACATCGCGTCGCATCAGGATCAAACCCGCATCAATGTTCCCGTTTTTCTCCCCTACCTCTATCTCGTTGATGTACACTCGTACATCCCATCCACTTCGTCCCGCGACCTTTACATTTCTCTATTGAGAAGAAACAACAAATATATTATACTACTTATGTACCTATGTATCTCAAGTTTTATGTATGTGTTCTGAATCTACCCGGTAGATCTAGCTCAGTACAGAGAAAGTACATATTACTATCAGATGCAATTGCCCATAGATGTGCTATTGCATCTGATATTAATATGTACATTTTTATCATATATATACATATATATCTATTTTTTTTGTACAACAGTTTATTATAATATTGAAAACAATGGAAACAAAAATTATCACTAGCGGGTGGTCGACGCCTATACTGCAACTGCCACGATAGAAGTGTGACTTAGTGAGGTAGGGGCGTCTTTTAAGAACTGTACTTTCGTTTGCGATTTACTATGCAAATACACAGAGCAATGATAAAGACAGCAATACTGAGAGCAACTAGAATAATGGTAGTAGCAATCAATAACAACCAAGCCTGAACATTAAAATTACGTAGCGGGCTACCGAAAACAGTTATAAGTGCGTGACCAATATGTCGCCATGCAGCAATGAGTATCCAAAATCTGCGATCTTTCGGAGGCACAGCAAAAGGTTAGCGACCCGTGCAGCGTCATGGGCACAGTATGCGTTAGGTACGCACCTTCCTTAATTACAATGAGTAACATACGGGACCAATGTAAATCATGTGGTCGTTTTATAAAAAATATTTGCGCAATTATAGCCTTTAACGTTTAGCAAAACGTGACCGCACACTTTTCACTAGTCGTTGTCTCGAGACTGGATGCAAACGCTAAAGTACTAGGTCACTTCTCATAGCACGTAAAGGTTTCTATTCAGGGTTACTGAAAGAGCAATCTAGACGAGCAGTAGCGCAGAGGTCAGTGTATCTTCATTTATATTGGCTGGCGTTAGAAATTGAAACTGATTTTACTAATTCCATGAGTTCGCAACAAGTCACCAACCAGTTTTCAACGAAGCTCGTTGACATTCCTCTTTACTAGATGTATTTTCCGCTTACGGCAATATCTCTTGCCACGAATTTTTAAGCTCACGCAATATCGAGTATCAAAAGAAGCACGATATGCAAATGTAGAATTCGCTCATTAAGTTTGCTTCGATTGCTGCTTGCTTGGCGGCAACTAAGCGTGAAAAGGACGAATTCTCTTTACGCCACTTATATTTGCAACCAAATCTACACTACCGTTTTCTGTTCTGATCTTTATAGCATTGTCGCTTTTGTAACTATCCATATTGTTGTTTTCTGTTTGTGCTTGTTATTGCTGTTGTTCTTTATGTTGTTGTCTTTGCTATCGTTCATTGCCTTATAGCTTGAATACCATACAGCATTGGCGGTGCGATTCGACATTGTGTTTCTCATATGGTTTATGTAAATTTTCCTATTTATGTTACGTGAATTACGTCGATGAAATTATATAGCCCCGCAACATATCGAACGGCCACCAAAAATCGTATCCAAGCTGTCCGAGGATAACAATGTTTAGTCAGTTGTGCGTACGTGCGATACAGGGCAGGCAGGCAGTTCCGGGGAGTCAACAACACATACACACATTGGGGAGAGCCAGAGAGCCGGAGATTCGTTAGGGAAAGGATTTAGTCAGAATTGTTAGCCACATATGGGGCTTTACGGTTATGGCAGCAACAGCAACAACAACAACAACAGATTTGCCGACGACGATCGTAAAAGCCCTAATGCATGATCGATAGTTGTTCCTCGGTATGCGACGAGCAACGTGCTGCATATTTTCCAGGCATAGCCAAAGCTGCTTAAGATGCAGGGCTCAGCTAACGAATAGTCCCAACGCTACTGTTTGCGTATTCTGCTCGTGTGGCCGCTTTGAGCATGCAATGTTGCTAGCCTAGTACGTAGGTCAACGGGATTGACCATCGAACAAAGAACGTGCCCGTTAGTCTAGCGCGTACTTTGATAGATGTACGAAACGGTTGTTCTTTTGTTTACAAGCGAAAAAAACTTACAAGCGAAAAACAAAAAAAACATTAACGAAACTGTTATAATGCAAAACCTGTCGCCAGTGCTATCTTCACCCCTCGAATACTGGAACTATGAAACAATGCATTCATTTAAGATAGAACTTGAGTTCTCCCACGGTTTCGATGTAATGCCAAAGTAATACCGAGCCTGGGGGGGGTGGGGAGGAATCCGGGTTTAGTGGGTTTGCGAGTCTCACACTAGTCACGCAGGCTGCTAGTGGCGCATGTGCATCATGCAATCCAGAAACCTCCCAGAAAAAAAAAAAAGATAGATAGATACATAGATAGAACTTGAGTAGTGTTGTTGTTTTATCAGACGAAACGTTCAATAAGACCATTCATTATACGCCATGTTTGCTCAGAGCACGAAACTGCACCGATCGGGCGCGAAAACCCAACATGTACAGCAGCAGCTGCAGCGACGTGTGACGTCACTCTTGCCGCTGCTGCTGCTGCTGATGATGATGATAATGCTGAGGATGCTGATGATGATGATGATGCTGTCAATGATGATATTGATAATAAACGTAAACCAGCTTCACCTAAAGAAACGTCACGACTGTCCGGCAGAAGCAGACGACGCTCGGACACGCATGCAATGCGCACAAAATGAGTAAACAGACCGCACGGCAGCGGCGCCGCAAAGAAGTCCAGTGGAAACCCACCCGGTGGAAAGAGGGAAGAGTCCGGTCAGCTGACGGCCGTGCCGCTTCTGCTAAGCTGGAGGGGCAGCAGCAGCCAGAGGCGATAGAAAGTGATTACGGCTTGCGACTTTAGCTTAGTGACAGGCCGCCGCCGTCGTCGCAGCTACCGCCACCAGGAGAAGTTTGCGGAAGTTTGCCGACGACAGCCCGGAAAAGATGACAAAGGCCAGAGGCGAAGCAGAGGCAGGCCGTCCAGTTCGCCGAAGGAAGTGAGAGGCGGCGGCAGCGTGCCCGTCAAAACAAAGCGACAGCCACTATAAACGGGAAACGCAAATACAGATCTGATTGAGACACGTTAACACTGTGTTAATTTCGTGTGCTTCCCCAAAAGAAAAGGCGAGTCCGTGCAAAAGGTTTTAGCCGATCAACGTAGGCGTTGTACAAATGCGTAGAGGCAGCCGGAAGGCAAGTTGGTGTGCGTGCCGTTTGGAAACTTTTTTTTTTGTTTTACAGGGCGCCAGGAACAAAAACTCATAAGGCACACCCTTTGGTCTGGGAAGTGTGGAACTCAAAAAACAAACCCACTAAGAACCTGGTGATCGCCTAACCTACATGACTGGGATATTTGTGGTATTTTTTCAGTGGTTTGGAAACTTAGGGCTCTTAGGGCAAAGTCCGCTTTATGTGTTGCTGTCAATGACAATGATTGTGGCAATGTTTTCAAAAGCTCGTTCTGGCCGACTGGCGTAAATTTTCGGCGATGTTTGGGAACTCCGCCATATCAGACTAGAGTTAGCTAAGAGAGCACCGATGGGAAGGGTTTAGCGGATCTATGGTGACGCCTCTAACCGCTAAAAAAGGGCGCAGAAAGTAGAATACATAAACAGCTCTTAGTGCCAAGTGAGAAAAGACTTGTAGAATAGAAATATTAAGGACGCATATGACAAATGCTGTAAGATAAAGAAGGAAGTTCAAAAGGGAGGAGAATGAGGGTGGTGGAGCGATCAAATAAATAGCGCAATATTGGAGCGGCAAAGGTGGAGTAAGGAGCGTAGAGAGGTAACGGGAAGGGACGCAGACAACGCAGAAGAGTATTGGGCAAATTACAAGGAAACCAAGAATATAGCTCAAATGTTAATACAATATGCAACTAAAAATGCAGACGAGAGGGAATTTAACATGCTTTTGGGGCCCCCAAGGGCCAGCGAGCCAAACTGTTTTGGGACTATGTCGGAAAACAAAAACAAGGATAGCAAATAACTTCCAGCATAGAACATACGCAATAGATGAAATTGACATCGCGTTACAAACACTATATATTACGACTAGCGTAAACAGTGTAGAAAGAACAAGGACTAGCACGGAGATTACAAGCACACAGCAGATGAGATCGAAGACGTGGTAAAGAAAATGATTCCAAAAACGGCGCGTAGTATTGACGGGATTTCGGTAGAATTTCTCCAGGTGTTGGGAAAGAAGTGCGTGTATTACCTAACGAAGCAATTTAATAAGATATTTAGAAAGAGTACCCTCCCGGAGGGTTGGCGCAATGGAAACGTATCGCTTTTTTTAAGGAGGGGGAAGACAATGACACTTTACAAAATACGCGACCAGTCACAATTACACCTATACCGTATCGAATATTTATGCAGTTTTTTAAAAGTAAAGTGCAGAGTACTCTGGAGACAACGGAAAAATTAGGCTAGATGATCATATATTTTTATTAATTCAGGATGTGCAAACATCGAGATTGCGAGCACAAGGTTGTGTGGCAGGATTTTTAGATAATAAAAAGCATATGATATGGTGGACAGTACAAAGTTGTATTAAATTATGTTAGAGAAGGGTTTTGAGAGAAGCTAGGTGGAGGTACTAGAAGAAATTTACAGGAGTGACACGGTAAGAATAATAATAGCAGCCCAATCATCTCGAGCGTTTATAGTCGTTAAGGGAACCAGGCAAAGCTATCCGTTGTCATCGGTATTGTTTATATATAGAGAATAGCGCGAAGGATTAATACAAGGGGTTTAGAATGGCAGATAGGCGAAAAGGGTGTATATAACAAGACACCCGTGCTGTTGTTGATGATATGGTTGTGTTAGGGCGGGACCCTAGCGAAGTTTAACAAATGTTGAATGCATGTGGGAAAGCAGCGGAGGAACTGGGCATGACGTTTAATGAAAAAAAATATTTTATATAAATAAAAAAAAATATACTACGCAATTTTAGTATTTAGTGGGGTTAGAAGGAAAGGAAGCTTGTAGTGCAGGGGAAGGAATTGGATAATAAAAGCCAGTACAAGTATCTTAGGGTGACAAGTACTACTGGGAATAATTACTTAGAGAAAAAAGAGATAGTACAAAGGAAGAAGGCAAATTTTATACAAAGGGAAGTACAAAGTAAGCTAAGATATAGTATTAGGATTAAAACTGTAACAAATAAAATATAGGTTAAACAGATGCAGCTGGTAAAGACGGTGCTTATGATTAAAACAAATTAGGATCGCAGAAGACAGTTCGCAGCTAGGGAGATTGGGTTCAATAGTCTGCAATGGGCAAGAGGGTATTAGAGAAAATGACGAAATTGCCTGTATTGACAAGTCATATACAGGCAAATGAAAATGGACAATGGGTTCCAGATAGAGTTTAGCAGGTATATATGGAAAGGAAAAGCGGGAAAGCGGCGGGGTAGAATCGGCATACGATAATTTAAGAGCGAGTGGGATATTGGCAGATGCCACGGCAGGGATGTTGAATACAAGGGCACAAAGAGCTAAATATTGGGGGGGCAAAGTACCGAATGTCGAGCATTCAGTAAGTACTGAAGTATACATTGATTATATGGATGCGTAGGTAACATATATGCTGCCGCTCGAAGCTCCCCTAATTAATGACGGCTTATGCCTCTGCAGGCTTCCGTTCTTTGGTTTTGCGGGTATGTGGGTCGACTACTCAACTGTTTTTAATATGGTTTATGTCATTTGTGTCGGTAGCCATGTTTTGTGCTTGCTCTAGTATATGGACATCCAACGAGTGAGAAGTATGGTTGACTAGAGGTGCGACGACTTCTTTGCTGCAATACAACTTGAACTCCACTTGGAAGTGCCTATAGTGTGCCCGACAGTACCATAATTAGATCAAAAAAGGGCGTCTACTTTATGTATGATATATATGATAAAACAATGTCAACTACCGTTTCCGTTCCAACTAAATTATGTTGAAATATTACATTATCCACTAGTATCCTGGATTGGTCGCTTCCGTTTCCCTGATTTAGCCGCTAATATATGAATAATTTTGTGCTGCAGAAAGAAGATACACGAAGAAATTAACATCTTTGGGTGCAAATTATTATGTTACATTCACAAAAATGTCTTTTTTTGTTGTTCAGCATAGACCACTTTGGGACACTATATTCCACAAGAGGCATTTTCATAATATGAATCATGAGTCATATGAAGTCGATTTCTAGACTGAATTCACTTCATAATCGTTATTATCGTTGTCATCGTCTGGCCTGCAGCGTTTGGCGCCAATGTTAACTTCCATCTTGTTTAGTGCAGTAAATTCTGCGCAATTTTAGCCGTTTACGGCACAGCTCGTAATGTATACTCTCTGGTCACACTTACGGCTTCAGTAGCGCATTCAGAAGTAGGGGTTGAAGTAGTATTAAAGAATGGTTTCAGCTCCTCGCCTCTTCCTGAGGCCATTTAGGTGAGAGGTTTTTAGTGGGTATTATGCCAACAACCTCGGCATCGAGTCCCACACTACCCGCTTTGGGTGTGCGTAAAAGTATTTTTCCCTCTCACCCAACAAAAAAGTAGCGCATTCAACCTATCAGCGTCTACCTCTACGTGGCGGCTGTTATAAAATGCTTGATGCATGCCAACGAGCTTCGTCACATTCATGTCTTTGTCAGTCCCAACTAAATTTGGCTTACGTACTTTCTAAAGGCGTTTGTACAGAGTGCAATAACTCTAAGTCTGCTGACAAAAGAAGCTCTGATATTTGGACGTTCAGGTACGTTGCGTGCCACTATAGCTTTCAGCTGGGTCATTTTATTTATTTCTGTAGCTACGTGCATGGCACACTTCTCTCCCCCCCCCGCCTTCAGGCAGTAAGCCATGAGTTGTCACGTCCCGTGTTCTTTCTTCTACCGGATGCACTTGCGACGTGGAGCAGGCACGTAACAACTTGAGGGCAGAGATTTGTGTTTTGGCAGCATAGTTGCTGTCGTTGTTTGCCAGTGAGCTGTTGGAAGGTCATCAGCTGACTTTGAAGTCGGCCCACTCTTGTTAGGTATCTAAGAGGTTACTTGCTTTTATATTGTTATTAACAGTGGGTTTCATTGTGTCAGCGCAGGCTAGAAATTGCGTCCATCTCGAAATAATTGGCAAAGTGTTTCTTGCCTCTACGTCGAGCTACTGTGAGACTCTTAAAGCCATTAAACCCGTCATCCTCCGTCCCACTCCCGTCAGAATCGTAATTGCTGGGCACTGCCGTAAAACCAGCTTTTGCCTCTTTTGTTATGCTTAAATTGCTACTAGTTATTTTAGAAGAAATGTTTCGCTACCTAACTGCTAGTAATCTAAGAACAAAGATTTTGCAACCTTAGTTGTTTACTTGTGTCATACTAATGAAGATCTCGTCAGTCAGAAATCGTACAGCATTGAGTCACCTCGCTTTGACTAATAAACGAGTGCATGCTTAACAGACGCCCATGTTATTAGGCTGACTCGAATTACTGAGAAAAGCTCTAGATACGTTTCCACGTGCACGTCTTAGTAAATATTTAGGCGAATGCAGCGCTAATGCTAATGCTTGTTAAATAGTACTGGTCTATACCAGAATAAGTCAGTCGAATATCGTGCTTAGCATACGTTAGACAGATAAGGCAGTCGGGTGGTTAATCTTTATGCGTTCTCGACAGCCGCCGAAGAGTCGACAAGTGAGCGTCTGCTACCAACGACTCGCCATGTCGTCGCGAGCGATCTGATGGTCAGAAAGGTCAGGATGCGCCGTCCTGTCGCATCCCGTCGAAATCGTTATGTGGGGTAGCATTTTAAACTAGTGGCCCAGATGACCATTGGTGACAGATCGCTGTCGTGCGTAGACGAAATAGAGAATTCTTTCTTGGCTAGAATTATTTCGCCCTTGCTTGTTAAGTCGATTTGAGCAGTGGCGACCCCTATTGCATTCATCTGCTGGAGAAAGTTCAACCAACATAGCACGCTAAAGGCGACTAAAAGGTCGCCTTTAGCGTGCTATGTTGTAAACACGAGATTCTGCCATATAGTACGTTTTTTTAGCGGTCAACAGTTGAAACAAGTGGGTGCGAATGTGTCTAGAATCTTCCCTGAAAAACTTAGAAAGCAATGGCCTGTACGGTTGTACCCTAGAGAGTCACATAGAAGAGGCTTTCGCTAGGAAGATTGAGACAGATGTAAGTTTGTTTAGTTAGAATTCGGTTTAAGGAGTTAGTTGAACTCGTTGAAATATTCATTTTTCCCCTATCTCCCACCCCCCATCTCCCGAATGGAATGAGGATGGAAGGGGGGATGTCGTATTTAGTGGTGACGTTAAAATATCTAATTTCTATCAGAAATACTTATTGTAACGAAGTAGAAAGGTATTTTATTAGTTAATAATCTCTCCTAAACAATTAACAATTGATCCCGGCCAACGTGTGTTCTAGCGGCCACGATCCCAATTTGTCCAGGCCTGGTATTCGAAAATGTTTATTCTCGACTATTTAATTATAGGGGTACCTCGGAGGGAGGTGGGGTTCATCCACTGTATGCCAAAGTCGACGCGTTGTCTGAAGAAGGCCAATGAGGCTCGTGTTGGCAGAAGTTGGTTAAGAGCGCTCTTACTTTTGGAGTAACAGAGTACTGTACGCTACTTCAAGTTTTTTTTCATGCTTGGATATATAAGCCCCTAAGTCACCGTCATCATACTAGCAATTACCATCCTCCACTAGAAGTAAAGCTGGATAAACATTATTTTTGATTACTGGTAACATACCTTCCATACGATAATAATAATATTGGTAAATATATTGTTTTGCAAGATAGATTTCAATAATGTGTACACAGAAACCATCAGAATAATTCAACTCAGGACGTGTTTTTTTCGTACATCTGTGCAGGGGAGCATATCATTTCGCGCATCCATACGCCGTTGTCCCAAGCTGGATTTGTAATGCTACATGTTCTAGAACTCGGCATTAACGCGGTAGGAAGGCTAACCCAAGCAGGCTCCAAAATGGTCTAAGTAGATACAAAAAAAGACTAAAGAATCCGCTACAGCGAATTATATTTAAATTGCAGTCGCAATTTAGATGCGCAATCCTGCACGTTTGGTCTAAGGCTGTTGCTCTTACGACATAGAACAGCACTACAACGGTCATACAGTTACACCAACAAATAAGACAACAACAACAACGACGACAACAACAACAGCATCAATAGAACCGTTTTTAGCTTTAAAAAATTAGTGCTGTATAGAATTAATGATAGCAAATTGAGGAAATTTTTATGAAAAGTCCAATGATAGGTATAATTTTCGGTGTGCGCCCTCCAACAACGATCTCTGCTTGCCACCAATGCATGCACTTAGAGCTCGGTAGCTCGGGCTGCGTAGTTCACCCTCATTAACCTTTAACACACCTACTGCCCAGGAAATGGGCTTCACCTAGCAAGTCTGCTGCCCTTCCGGAACCGCCAGCTACACCTCGTCGGCCTTGTTGAAGTGCGTTTACTATTGTTGCGCTAGCTACTGCGTCTGCTGTTATTGTTCGTGGTGCTGCTGTTGTTGTGCGGTTGTTTAGTTTGAATAATAGCCTAGAATTAAAAACATTTTTTAAGGAGGCTGTTTTCAATTCTAGACCATCATCCGTCCCCTACGGGCTTGGAACTCACCGTTAGGTATATCTTCAATGCACCGAGGGCCGGACATGTTAAGATATCTAGGGTTTCCCAAACAGTCCTTGCGGCAGCAGCATGGCCGCTGACTCTCAGCGGTATGGTTGAATAATAGCCTAAGCGCTTACAAAATGAGAGCACGACTGTTTTGGCACCTCTGTTTGTCTAAACGACAGTCAAATACTTCCCGACCTGAAACAAGTTCTGTTAACGCTGTCGTTGTTACTGCCAACATAAACTTTCCAGTCCCAAAGCTGATATTTTGCCATGCCGCACGTTTCCCGCCGGCTAGCTTGGTTTACGTGCATGCCCTTCTTCTAGCCCTGATGACATGTTTCAAATGGGTCGAAACAAGCAGACGTCTGGCGAGTTGTCTCTCTCTTTCGGTTCTTCTTCTTTTTCTTGTTGTTGTTCTTCTGTATTCTGTCGTCTATTCACCTTCCTCCCAGATCATTTGTTGCGGCGTTTTTGTTCTTCACGAAAACTTCGTAAACCGCTTTACACTGCCGTAGGCGCTGTGGCCTGGGGAACAACTGTCTTTATTGTGGGGGGGGTCACATTGTCCACTTTCGTTTGTCCGCGAACGGCGTCCTCCCTTCGAGCGCGTTGTTCTTGACTTTTATTGCGCTCTTAGCAATGAATACAACAAATGTTGTTGCTACAGAAACAGGGCAAATAAACGTCCTTGCTCCGAAACGAGACGCTTCCCCACCGGCCCAGCACACGACGAGCTCGAGCGCGTCTGCAGGACTGCCTGTTCGGCGGGCAGCCTCAGACGTCGGTGTTGACCGAGGCTGAAATTTTCATTGGTCTTGGTTGCCAAAGGATGCTAACGCCGCGGGCGCCGGCCGGTTTTGGCCGTCTCGATTGTCTGCAAAACAACGAAGACAGCTTCCGCAGCGACGTCTCTAAGTCATTCGTCGTATCGCCGCGTTTCGTTTCATGAAATGCCTAAAGGCCGCTCTGCCGCTCGATTGGTTTCGTACGAGGTGAAACAAACATCCCAATGCCGAATGTCGTTCTATTACGGTCATACGTATTCAACGTATATTGCCTGGCCAACAAAGGCGCGCGGACGGTATGACGCCAACAATTATTGGGGCTTCTGCTACTGTGGCCACGACATGTCGCGATCGTGTCGAAATATCCAGGGGCTCACTGTGTCGCACTTTAGGGATACCAGGGGGGTTCTTGTCTGTCTTTTCGGCGTTACTTAGATTTGTTTTTATATGCCTGCTTTTCTCTATTCTGGTAAGGTTGGGCTGGGATAATGGTCAAATGCACTCTGTTTGCAGCCACGTATAGCAAACGAATCGTTCCAGCTAATAATGCATTGTCTCACGGCTCAATGTTGTGTGAAAGCGATTCTAAACTGATCAAACGGGCTTTTACGTGAACAGTTGGACTAGAGGTCGTGTTTATAAGGGTGCGGTAGGTAGACATGCAGTTGAATAATGCCAACATTGTTTTACAGATAAAAAAATGTTTGACCGCTAGATATTTATCGCGGTACATTACTGCGTAAAGAACGCACTGAAGATTTAGTGCGTTGATCCTCATCTTAATCAGATTGATGTATTCCTTACCTAAAAGGTAAGGAGTACCCTTCACCCAGTGATTTGTAAAAGGTGTGAGGTGTGCCCCGTCGAACGTGTTATGTAGTGTTTGAGACCAGTATTCGGTCTCCTGTGCGGCATTCTCAATGGTTGTGTCTCCGAACACACATAGAGGGCGTTGGTTTTCGCCAATTCGTCGCTGTGGTAATCCGTTGACAGCAGCCATTGAGTGCCTGTGAGGGGTTCCTACATGTTTACCGATGAAGTCCGGAAGTCTGGTTGCGATAGATTTGGAGCAGATGATAATGGCGAGATAAAGACAGTGACGTCGCCGCTGACTAGACAAGAGATTAAAGATAACACTAACTACATCTTCCCTCGATTGCATGTAACATGCGATGCCGATGTGTTGACATATTGACGGACTTGCACGTACGAGTGTTATCCGTATAACTAGTGAACAATGAAGGCCAAATAGACAATCACACCTCACAGTTGTACAACTTAAGCAAGTAATATTATTACTATTATTGGTCAAGTCAAAAACATCTTTAGATAGTCAAAAGGGGGGGCATAGTTACAGTAATATAGATTTACACAAATTCGCAGAATGTACAGCATACATTTTCTTTAATCTCGCAAACGCATATGCTATGTATTCGTGCTATGCGCCACGAGAACATATTATTGACTCTCTCTCTGTCCTTGCAGCTTCGGCAGGAGTTATTGTGGTATTGCTTCTTATTTGGGCGAATAATTAAATTTCGTGCAATTCTGTACTTTTTGTATAACAAATGCATGCAATTCTATACTTTTTTTGCATAAGGGTGCTGCTGTCAATCTTACAACGTCTTAATACTCTGCGTAAAAATTTGGATTGAACCATCTCAATGGCTATCTTGCCTCCGTGATGTACAAACGTATTTTGTGATCGCTGCCTTTAGTCAGGCAGTGTTTTGCCTGTGTCAACTAAGCCAGCCTCAAAATGATCGCTACGCCTAATTATGCACTTTACAACGAATTCAAGTCCACGACCGAATAATAGGGATGCTGCTCTCCCTGTTACGGTGCGATCAGGCACCCCAAAGCGTGCAGTGCTGCAGCTGCTAATACGCCGGGTCTGGTGTGCGCCACCTGTAAGCAAAAGCCTCCTATGTCGGCCTGTAACTATTTAACGGGCCTTCGGAGAATTGCATACTTGACCAGCGTAGTAGTTGGTCAACGTGCTGAGATTTCCTCGATTAGGTCTGAGCTGACCGAGTGCAGGTCTGAACTCAATGCGCCACTTAATGCTCTGAGTTAGCCTCTCTACAATCCACGCTTCAGGCCACGCTAACCAGGCCTCGATCGGACAGGCCACCTAGGACGTTTTTGAAATCTAGCACGCTCAAGCGCGTGATCGGCAATGATCGATCCCTAGCTACTGCCTCGTCAGACACTGCAGCGCTCCTCGCGATAACCGTCAGTGGAAGCTGCAGCGGCCGTTGTGTTTGAAAGCACTTAGGGTAGAGAGCGCTTGTGTTCGATCAAGCAGCTCTGGGAGCAATCATATTATTATTATTATTATTATTATTATTATTATTATTATTATTATTATTATTATTATTATTATTATTATTATTATTATTATTATTATTTAAGCGTTGCCCGGATTGCGCGTGTATTTATCTTTTATATTGCCCCTGGCGTGACGGCCTCAGTCACCCATTGCATCCATGCCTAAACTTCCCTATCTGTCTGGAAACATGGGTTTAAAATACATACTCGTCGCTCTGCCTAGGCTGTGCAGGATGAAAACGACGAAACAACGTGGTCAACTACTAATTTGTGGGCGTCGAGGGCTGTCATCAAATCTTTCGTCGGTCGTCGGCCGCACGAGAACGTGATGGCAAAATACGATGATGATGGTGATGCTACCGCTGTCACTAACAGTGACCGTCCCGTACGCCAACCTACATTGAAGACCCCAAACGAGACAACCTCAGAATGAATGAAAGATGTCTAAGCTGTACTTATCTGAACATTCGTTTAGCGGCCAAGTAAAGTGCCACTTATCGTATTATCTTTTACAGTGTATCTTAATAGTGTTGATTTCATTATTCTGTATCAGTACTGGTCAACCTACTCATAGCAGACGCCGAGCTATCGTCTCTGCTATGAGTAGACGATATGCAAAAAGAACTTAACAATACTTTTCGATGCTGCCGGCTGCAATGTGGCTTAAGAGGCGGATGATGTGTACTATAAACTCAGCTCTCACCTAAAAGCTTTATGCCTGTTTCGTGTGATACCCGTATATCCGTACTCGTATACCCGGTAAACACATCGCAGTCGATTTACTAACTCAGCACAATGCGTTTCGACGGATCAACGAACGCTACGACGCTATCAATTTCACTTGTAAGTCTGATGAGCCCGTAACTATCATTGGCGACTTTACCTACCTCGTACCGCCTAAGTCATTGCGGACATCTTTACTGCTGAGTCGATAGGAGCTCTTTTAGTCAACTACAGCGCTGAGAACAGTCTAGTTCAGCTAATAGATAGTCCCATGCGTCACTTTGGCTCCACTCTGGACATTCTATCCTATTCTCAAGCCATCGATATCATTGACACCCGCAACCTCATAGTTAGCTCTGACCACAAGCTTATCTCGTTTGATCTTAAAATTAACGTCACCGAAACAGTGCAATTGCTATGTGGGTTCAACTTACAGCAACTTAGCATCGAGACAATGGCCAGCATATTAAATTGATCACTGGAACGTGTACTCTTCACTCTGCTAGAATGTTAACGAGACGTACAATAAGTGCACGCGGTGCTCTCGCTCTTTTATCGAAACTTTCACTCCGAGTGCGACCAAAGAGAAGCTCAAGAAGTTGCGCTCCTATATAGCCCGTTGTAAGCGACGCATCTCTTCGTATCTAGGCCCTGCCTTGTCAATTGCATCTCATCAGAAACTTGTGAAAGCAACAAACTGTCTTTCCTATCCTGACTGAGATGACCAACAGCGTCAAAGACAGCCAGTCCCTGCCGCTGCGCTAACTGGGGCTTCACAAGCAAAGAGGGTCCACCGACCTTGAAAACAGGATACTGGTCAGACTGGTAACTAATTGTATATCCGCGAATCATTGACACACTCCAGCATGGAGTTGTGCATCGGTACTCTGCGTGCACGCAGCTGCTAGATATTACAAACAAGTTGGCCTCGTACATAAACGCCAACAAGGACATTCACTGTTCACACTTTGACCAGAAGAGTGTCTTTAATAAAGTCGACCATAGGCTTGTTATCGACAAGATGAAGACGCTTGAGGTCCATCAACAGCCCTGTGTTTGTATATGGCAGGCAGCTTTTTTGCACAATCGGGCGTTCCGAGTGAAAGGCCGGGAAGCTCTTCGTGACCAAAGACTGACACCGTATGGCGCTTCACAGCGGAGCTGCGTCTCTTCACTGCTATAGATGAAATTTGCTTTAGACGTAAGAGCTCATATTCAATAGTGTTAAATATTCTTTTTACGCTGACGACGACCTAAAAATATACTCTGGCCTTCTGGACTCTCCCTCGGCGGATACCACGCTGCAGTCCTCTGCCGACGGCATCAGTCGCGCGTGCAGTAAAAATGGGATGTAGCCTTGTGTGCTCTGAATTGCCTTATTCTGAAGTAGGACTCTCCCGATCTGGACTATCAGCTTAATGGACAAGGCACTGCCACTGTAGATATTGCGCGCGACCTAGGTGCTTTAATGTCAACGGATATTACGTTCTTTGCTTATATTAGACAGTTATTTTTTAAATTAAAAAAGGGGATATTTTTTAAACAGCAGACATGTTTTCCGTTGCTTTATTCTAAACGTATATATTCATCTGTATAAATTAATGGTAATGTCTGAACTTTTATGTTGCTCACCGGTATAGACTCCCATAATTGAGCAAATACATAGATATGATTAGAGGTGTTGACAAAAGATGCATTGGAAAGGCTCTGTAGAAGATGCGATTTTTAAAGCTATGGTTGCCATACATCTACCATACCGAGCAAGATGGCTTAGTGGCATAGCCTCTGCCTTGCATTCGGGAGGACTGGGTTCGAGACCCAGACCGGCCACTCTTAAATTGGTTTGCATGGTTTCCAATTTATACAAGGTAAATGCCGGAGTGGATTAAAAATTAGCCACGACATGAAAAACCGTACACGGGCAAATAGCCTTACGAAAAAACCATTAAAAAAAACATCTCAGCCAGATGTAAATTTTATTACAACTAAACTACGCTATAAATTAGTATAAAATGCCGGTCTCTTTATAAAAAAAACATTCAAACATTGTGTTGCATAAGGGCGCAGCTAATCGGATAGTGCTAGTTATATGTGTGTTGAATTACGCCAATATCTCTGACTGATTTTGCAATGAGCATAGCTTTACCACCAGTTGTGTATTCGGGTGTTCTTTGGGAAAGAAAAATTGCAGCACACTTTGGGACAGATGTAGTCATATTATTTTCATCACTGTGAAAATTTGTGGATAGCGTTCTGTAATATTGCACGTTCTTGTTTGATGCCAGAGTGACCATAGAGCTCCAGGTTATCAGAGCATAATTTGTAAACAATGCTAATATGCAACATATTTGAAGAATCCCATATAAAAACACAACGTAAAATTGATTGAAGACAGAAGCCTTGGGGTACACCAGAGGGACAAGAACAGCATCCACTCTAAATACCATTAACTCTTACACAAATGTCTTGTAGCCAATAACTATTAATCCAAGCAGCGATCTACGCTAAGGTTTTCTAGTTTGGTTAAAAGCATCTATTCACCTTATTAAACTTTTTGGAAAAATCAAAACGCATACAATCAAAGCATTTCATGTTATAAATATACATGGTCCAGTTTTGAATCCTTTCGACAAGTTGAGTTGCTCCTGACTGTCATTCGTCGAATGGACCATCTGGAACCAGGATTTGGAATATATGATTTACAACGAGTTTTTAAAATGTTATGCATGCTACGGATAGCTGCACAACAGGTCGGCAGTTATTTATATTTGATTAGAGGCACTTGTTGTGGACCGGCAAGATAATGACTTGACGAAATATTTGAAAAGTTAAATAAAAAGACTCTAGAAGACTTGGTGCTATTTCCTTGTAAATTTTAAAGACATTTTATAATGTAGTCACCTGCACTTTAAGGGGAGATCCAATATTTTGCTTAAAATGTTTTTTTTTTTTTTTATCAATTTTAATTTTTAATTTTATTTGCTTTATTTATTTAAGAAACTGCTCAACGATGTCGGGAGAAGATTGGTGCTGGCTACAGAAGACAAGAGGGCGGGCGAATATTTACTGCAACGTCTGTCATTGGATGTTCAGAGAGGGAATGCCGCTTCGGTGAGAGGCACCCTGGCTAGGTGGACCAGCCCAAGCCTGGACCTAACGCCTTGAGTTAAGCCCCGAGCGGGCTGTGCACATGTTCTTACATCACAAATGTATATCTTAATACACATAAATAAATGATAATATAGATGTATATATATAAAAGGAGGAGAGCCTCAAAAAAAAAATGCTTTATTGTTTATTATAAGGGTTGGCCATCTTGTTCCGTGGTATAATATATTATGACTTAGAGAAAATGTACTTCAAAAAATATATGCAGACATTAAATAAGCGTGTTCTTTTTTGTCGTCTTGTTCCATTAGGGTATCAATATTACTCACATGTCCCCTAAAATATAATTATTTGGTGTGTCACTGCGTTTTGGTAAAAAGAAAACTGACCAAAAAGCGAGTGATTGATGAGCACGAAGTGAGAGTGCATTTAATGTATGTACAGATTGAACACTTGATCCACAGCATTTCAATGTAAAAATAACTTTTGCCCGTGTATTTGGCATAATTGGATTCAGTAGCCTCGTAGTCGCCCTTCTAAAAGTTAAAGGCACGGTTGCGACATCCGCTTTAAATACAACACACAAGTTCTTCACAACTCGGTTCGGATCTTCTGAACAAGCCACTACAGTATGCACATGCAAAAGGCTGGTGTCATAAGTGAGGCCGGCCAGGCGGTGCGTCAAACAGGTCACTTACCTCTAGAGAACGGCGCGGTATCGTGGGCAAAACGATCCAATTTCACACACTGACCGGAAAAAGTTCGACCGTGTCTGGTTGGGCTGGCCCTAAGTCTTCTTACTGTACAAGGACAGTGCCAAACCGTTTGCGCACACTTACCTTGTGATACGCCGCGCCAGATACTTTCTATGTAGTGCAATGTTATTCTGCGTTAATTTCTCTTAGTTGAAAAGCCTTTAGAATGCTCAAGTTTGATTGCCTGGAGCTTCTCGACCGCCACGTGGGTGGTTTCGTTTGTGCTTCGCTCTGCTAAAGAGGTCTTGTTGTTCGAACTTCACAGCGGCCTAGCTTCTCGCATCGCTGTCGCACGGCCACACACAATACAACCAACATGATCACTGAGTTTCGATTACTGAATTTCACGCACCACTATTCTATGTCACTAACTAGGTTTACCTTTCTGCACTCACACGAGCAAGCGTGATCTCTCGGAGCTCCGTAGACACACGTCCGCACTTCTTGACGCCAAACGCAAAATACGCATTGAATAGAATAGAAAACGCCTTTATTTACCAAATAAAGGGCGGAAAGGAGGCTAAGTAGGCAATGACGCCCCCGAAGCCGCCTTGTTGTGCGATTCTCTGGCTACACGCTAGGCGAACATATTATTGATCGTTTCAGGTCTTGCAATATATTTTGGTAAAAACATAATTATACTTTTGCGACTGTTCATTGTCACATCGAAACAACGGTCGATAAGATCGTGACTTGCAAGTTGCGATAGTGAAAAAAAAGATTGTGATAGATACCACGCCGCAGCATGTCCAGCAGTGCAATCAATAGCGGAACTCGCAAGATGAGGGAAGATCCGGTGACGCAGAAAAACCACTGATTCAGATCGATGTACTTATTTAAAATTTACCCAACCTGGGTGTTAATAAAACATAATAACAGTGAAAAAAAAAATCACGAATTGTTCGTTATTAATTGATACGGAGTGGACATAACACATGCACCATGCCATCTAGGGTTGTTATATTTGTATAGAACTACCTTTTAACAAGCTCAATTTTCCCCACCCCCACGGCTTGGAATTGTATTGGACAATGCTTCGAAAACATCAGGGTGGAGTTTCATGCCCCCAAACGCGGAAAGGTAAGTCGAGATATTTTACCTGAGGACTGGGTTGCATTGAGCCTTGCAATGCAGCCTTGTTTTGACTGTGTGCTGTGCAAGGCGGTCTCGGTGCAGGTCCTCTAAGCGAACGCTCTCCCTCATGATAGTGTCTAGGTATTGTAATCCGTGCGTCCATGAAGCCGGATCGCGCAGCATGTTCGCCGGAATTGCTGGTGTTGGCGGGTCAACTAGGTTTTACCTGTAAACGTGCGTGTGGTAGCGAGTGCCATGCTGGACGAGATCGTGTGTTCGGCATCCTCGACAGTTCCAGTAGTGCAAAGCATGCACATATTGTTTGTCGATTTGACAATACGGAGCATGCAAGTTTGGAGGTTTCCGTGTACCGTACGTACCTGCGTGTCGTGATAGGTGAGGGGCTCTGCGGCGTCCAACCGAAGGCGAAAGAAAACAGCGATAGGGAGGGGTGCAGCTTCAGCAGGCTGGCCCAGCGTCCGTGTGTGGAGTGGCCCCTTCCCAAAGTTTACGCATCAAGAGTCTGTCAAGGCTCAAGCCGGCCGTGCTCGGTCGAAGTTTAGTTTGCCGTCAAGATGGGAAGCCGCGCCAAAATACCCCAAGGCAGCTGCCGTGCCGACAGTTAAAGTCTCGACAGACGCGGATTGCCACGGTGCGTAGGGCGGAGCACGAAGACCGGCGGTTACGCACTGTTCGGAGAGCTAGAAGATAACCGGAGCGCTTGGTCACCTAGGGGGGACTACTTTGAGACAACTGGGGACCTGCAGCCACTTCTGTTACTACCTACTACGACTACACCGTAGCAGTCGTTGGTCGAAACCAGGATACAACACAATCTCATTTTATAACAAACAACAATTATATTAGCTACACAACTGATGACAAATGTATCAATGTGTTTATGTGCAAACCACCACCTGTACACCTGCGTGACGCATCACCGCCGAACTTAACGGCGAAGGGAGAAATAGACCAAACAAAGCAAAACGAACTATATATATATATATATATATATATATATATATATATATATATATATATATACAAGGTCTAAACCGTCTGTACTTATTTTAAGGTTTGGTAGAATTCGTCAAGAAAATATTTTTTTCTCAATGAAAAGAGGGGCGGAAACATCTTGTTTAGGGGTGAGAATAAAATGTATAAAAGAAGGTGCTTAGCCTTTTCTCCTACATCAGTTGTGCGAAATCTACGTTGTGCGGTGGAACCAATCAACGCATAAAGAAACAGGTCCTACCGGCGTGTTTAGCGGATGCCATTACGACCAAAAACTAGTGCTTAAAAAAATTTCAGGCAAACGCGGTTTGTTCACGCATTGACTGGTTCTCCTGCAAACGTAGAGTTTGCGCAACTATGTAGTAGACAAACAAAATGTTTTCGCCTCTCCTTCCATTGGGAAACATCTTTTTATTGCCGAATTCTACCAAACCTTATAATAAGTACATACAGTTATGGACGACCCTATATATATATATATATATATATACGACAAAAACGTACCAAAAGACATCGAACGGGTGTGTCAGGTTGGTGAGCTAGAAGCTTATACAGCTTGTCCATCCAACAATCTGTCAAGCGAAACAAAAATAAGTAAGGTAACATCAAAGAAAACAAAAAACCGTTAAGTGAAGGACAAAACAATGAAAGAATGAAGAAGACACGAAGAGAGGCAAAAACGAAGGGGGAACATGATCTAAACAATAGGGTGTCGATGAATGAATGAATGAGCCGAAAAACTATCTAAAGCGATATAACACATGGACGAATGCTTGTGGCCGTATGGAATGCACACACATACGACGCATGCGTGTGCAAATGAAAATAATAGGTTGGCTATTATTTATACGACAGGGTTATCAGTTCGACCGTGAGGACGATGCAGTCGCAGTTGCCTGCGTCGAGGCCACGTTTGTTGTTCCGGTTGCGATCATGGCCCTCCGAACTTATTCGAATTGCAGCACGCCTTCTATATCGATCCTCGCCAGCAGTCATAACCTTTTCTAGACGGAGAATTATATATATATATATATATATATATATATATGTATATATATATGTATATATATATATATATGTATATATATATGTATATATATATATATATATATATATATATCAATTTGTACAAGTGTAAACGTCGTTTACAACAGAACACTACAACAGAACTACATCAAAGCAAAAGTACTAACCAACATCTCAATAGGAGGATATACAAGGTGTGTTCAAAACGTATCGCGACTTTTGAATTTTCGCGGGTTACGTATATTCGAATTTCGATTTTTTGTGGCGTTATGTTGGTACTCATGTCTCTCACTTATGCCGACAAGCTCGGCCATTTTGAATGTTCACTTAATTGTTGACAGCTGCTTTGCTTGCACGTGTTTTGGATCGTCTTCGATTTTTACCTATTCAAAAAAATGGATCAAAGAACCTGTATCAAATTTTGTGTGAAAAACGAAATTAAGTGCGCGGATGCATTCCGAATGTTGACTGTGGCATACGGAGAAGCTACCTTGGACCGAAGCAACGTTTATCGGTGGTACAAAATGTTCTCAGAAGGCCGAGAAGATGTGAACGACGAAGAGCGTGCCGGACGCCCGAGCACTTCAACAACAGACGAAAAAAATAATGAAGTGGAGAAAATGGTATTGGCCAATCGTCGAATCACCGTTACAGAAGTTGCTGAACATATCGATTGGCTCGTGCCATTCGATTTTTATCAATGATTTGGGCATGAGACGGGTCGCCGCGAAATTCGTACCAAAATTGCTCAATTGCGACCAAAAACAGCATCGCATGAACATTGCTAATGAGATGTTGGACTCTGTCCGCGACGACCCAAATTTGCTCCAGAGGGTCATAACTGGTGACGAATCGTGGGTTTATGGTTATGACGTGGAAACCAAAGCTCAATCATCTCAATGGAAGCTGCCGCACGAACCAAGACCGAAAAAAGCGCGCCAAGTTCGGTCGAATGTGAAAGTTTTGCTGACAGTTTTCTTCGATTGCAGGGGCGTGGTGCATCATGAGTTCTTGCCACAGGGTAGAACGGTCAATAAGGAATATTACCTGCAAGTTATGCGCAATTTGCGCGAAGCAATCCGCCAGAAACGCCCGGATTTGTGGAAGAACAAAAATTGGCTTTTGCACCACGATAACGCCCCTGCTCACACATCGTTGCTTGTGCGCGAGTTTTTGGCCAAAAACAACACACTAGTGATGCCGCAGCCACCGTATTCCCCAGATCTGGCCTCCTGTGACTTTTTCTTGTTCCCTAAACTGAAGAGGCCCATGAAAGGACGACGTTACGCTACGCTTGACGAGATAAAGACGGCATCGAAGGAGGAGCTGAACAAGATAAAAAAAATGGTTTTTTGAAGTGCTTCGAAGATTGGAAAAACCGTTGGCACAAGTGTATAATATCTCATGGGGATTACTTTGAAGAGGACAAAATAGATATTCATGAATAAATGAATAATTTTTGAAAAAACACAAAAGTCGCGATACGTTTTGAACACACCTCGTATACGTGTATACATGCATCTACAATTTTGTCTAAGTAGTTTCGTGGGAGTGTCTTTCAGTGCTCGCTTGTTCCTAGACGTGCCATAGTCTCCAAGCATATACAACCACGTGACAGATGTTGGGTTATTTCTAATTGTTGTATGCAGGTCAACCGATGTGCTTTATATAAAACCCGGTTTAATTGAATCTTAATTATAAGTCCTTAAAAGTGTTCTTTCTCTACACGTATTTTTACGCAAGGGTTGCCGATGCGCTCTTTCGATTTCTTACGGTACGCTTGTCTAGACTTTTTTAAGCGCTCGGGGCCAGGCATGGTGCAATTATAGGAAGACAATATTATGTTAAGGCAACTTGTAGCTGTCTTTACGTCTACATCATGCATAATGCCTAATTTGAGTGGTTTTCCTGATCTAAATCTGACCGCGTATGATCCTCCTCTGCTAAAACTTAACACCTTTGTCATTTCTGATTTGATCTTGCATCTGCTTTCTTCACACTATTTTGCAGTTTCGGCAAGGCGAAATTGTAAATAGTAACAAGATTTTACTTGAATGACTTAATCGTCGACATGAAATGCAAAATGGGTTATAAAGTAACGCAAATTAAATTGCGAGTCTAGTTACTAGCAAAATAAACATAGATAGGCTAGCCGAGTCTCTTTGGACTACGCCGATAGTTTGCGTTCCGGGCGTTTTTACGTAGTCATAGCCGTTTTTTGCACAAATTAAAATGTACGCTAATATATTATAATTGCGATTGTAAAGTGCGTTCATTAGTCAATAAAAGCGGAATATATCATTTATTTGTTAGAAAAGCGTTGATACATGGTTTATGCACAAAATCAAATGCAACTGCCTCGGATGTTGATAGTCCCTTCAAAATAAATTTGTTCTACTAAAATGTTGTTTTTTAATATATAATTGACCAAAGAACAACGACGGTAATGTTTCATAAACATAGACCTATATAAGTACTATGCCCCTATAATTATTTGGATTAGTTGCATTCTCTTTTCGCTAAAATATAGGCCACTTTGCTAGTTATTACCAATGTTGCCTTGTCAAACATATGAATTGTACACTTCTGTCACAACAGAGCACACAACGTCGGTGTTTGACTTCAGGTGTTTATTGAATACGATTCTTCGTTTTGCTTTGATATAACTGAGACGTTGACTTTATCCTCAGAAAAAGCGACAAATGCGCTTCTTAAAATGCGCTGCTCTCTCTAGAAGGAGCAGCCATGGTTACTGCAGGCTCGCCGAAATTAGTACGGGGCGTTGTTATTCTTCTTAGTGCCGCATCTTCTTTTTCTTTATTTAATTAAATATTATATATTCACGTTAGTTCACTCAGATTGCGTTGTAGATCACTCAATTGTTTAGTTAACGTAATCTATGTTATTGACCATTTGTAGTGCTTGCTCTAGTATATGAGTAAGGATGTTGATAACTACAGGCGTCGTTACTTCTAGCCTTCGGTTCAAAAAAAGAGCTCTACTTGATAGTGCTTTCGATGTGCTAACCCTAGCATCCCCAAGCGGATGGCCGCGATTGTCTGTGGTAATACTTATAAAACAATGTGAGAAGCCGCAATGAATCTGTTCCAACCTAAGTACACTATCAGTCTATCACTAAACCACAACACTAGAAGGAGTCGCACGTAGATAGCTCTTTCTTGATTTGAGGGATGGCCGTTTTTAGTCGGTGAAGTGATTTGTCGGTGAAATTCCAATAAAAACGAGACTAACCTCTTAAAAACAAACAGACCATTGTTTCTGCGGCGTTTCTTAATGGGATCAAGTGTGTATAGAACTTTGAAACAGAGCAATAGCAAGTATGTAATGCCCTTAGATGTTCGGGGCCACACGCAAGCTATTGAGAAAAAATAACGGAGCTTTCCAGGTTTTGATTACGCTAATAATATTTGATCGTTTAATTTTTATTGGAGATAGGGTATTGCACCTGTGTCCCTGGGACGAGGATTATTACATTCACTACAAATGTTTAATCTAAGTTCATGGCCTGTTTTTATTATTTATTTATTAACACCCGGGCTGGGTAAGTGTGTTTATTTACATCACAGTTTTCCACACAACAATCAATCTAGCGTTTTGCCAGTTCTGCTATGGACCGAACCGCCGGACAAACCGCGGCGTGGTATTTATCACATTTACTCCAGCATTCTTTGCATCGACATTCGTCTTGTGGTTCATGGAAGCCCTCCTTGTTGCACAGAACGTAATGAAATCCGTGGGCTGCAAATGCCGTTGTTAAATGGCGATCTTTCACCCCGCTAGCCCTCCACCCAGTGCTTCTCATTGCTGCTGTCCCGTAAATTCCTATGTCTACCTCGCTAATTTTGGTTCGCCAATTTCGCATATAAACTTCAAAGGCGCACGTCTTCTTCAGATTCCATTGTTTTTGTAGCTTCTCTGTCAGCAGTGGGCCACCTTCCAACACGTGGACCACCCTATTTCTGCATGTATTTGAAAGCGCAAAAACCCTCTTTAGAAAGAAAAACCCTACCCCATCGATTAAACGCAATTCGTCTACTCCCACCTTATCCCATATTAGTGAAATGCCATATGTGGCAATGGGCGCTATCTGTATCCCAAAAAGGGCTACTGCTGCATCGACCGAGAGCTTCTGTGGACATTTAATTGCCGCGGCTGCGATAGTGGCCTTCCTAACCCTCTCCTGGATGTGTGATCGAAAACTACTGCCCCTTGTTGTTAAGGTGAGCCCTAGGTATGTGAATTTATTTACAAATTTTAATTCCTTTCCCTTGATTTGAAGTACGTCATCCCTGGCCAGACGGCCGCCCCTTCGGAATTTCATGGCTACTGTCTTTTCCCAATTAACCTTTAAGCCCATTTGATCCATGAATGTAACTAGCCGATCCATTGCTTGCTTCACTCTGAAAAGGCTACAACTAAAGATTACTACATCATCTGCGTACATTAAAATCTTGGCCCACTCTCGAGTCCAGCCCGTCCTTATCCGTTCGGGGAGCCCACCCAGAAGAACGGAAAACAGTAGTGGACTCAGTCCATCGCCCTGCGCGACACCTGTGGTTTGAATTACCTCCCCCGCAATGCCAACCCCGTTGTCAATCAGCACCGTGTTTTGTTTTAAAATGCTGATGAGCAACCTCAGCATTGCTCCCGGCACTCCCATTTTAGCCAGCTCTTTAACTATCTTATCCCTTGGCGCTATGTCAAACGCCGCTTTTAAATCTACGAACACAGCATATAGGCAATTCTTCGGCCTGGACAGAGTATCCCAGATTGCTCCGAGCAGCCCTTCAATTGCTGAGTGAGTTGACCTTCCCTTCCTAAATCCATGCTGTTCCTCTGGTATTACCCCCCTTTCCTCTAAGAAAGACTCCAATCTCCTAGCTATTATTCCTGAAAATATCTTGTATGGGCAGCTCTTTATTGCTATTCCCCTCCAAGCCTCTGGTTCCGTTTCTATACCCTTTCCTTTGGGAATGACAATTAATGTCGCTTCCCTCCAGGCCTGTGGAATTTCCCCAGTGTTTAAGCATTCATTGAATAGAGCTTGCCAGCATGGCGCGAGAACTAAGGTATCTTTCATGTGTTCATTCCTTATCAAATCATTTCCGTGCGTTTTCCCCCGTGGTGCTCTGTCGATTGTTTCCATTACTTCCCTAAGAGTGATTGCCCTCACTATCCAAATTCTAGCTTCCTCTGTCGTTTGATCCCAGGGGCCTTTATATTCTACCACCGTTTTCGGGGTTGTATCCGACCCGGCCAAAACCCTCCCAAAATGTTCGACTAGCCTGCCCGTCTCTACTGAACATTGCCTCCTCCCCTTTCGCCTCAGCCATGTATATGGCCGTACTTCAGCCTCCCTTATTGCTGCCCATTCTTTCTTTTCCCAGTACCTTTGCTTTTCTTCTTTATAAGATGCCTTAACCAACCGTTTAACCAACGAGGCCAACGGCCGCATAACCGGAACGATGTTTACGTATTCCCGCGTCAACCTATTGGCCTGCTTGGCCATCCTACACCGCTCACTAAACCAAGGTCTTTCGCTTCTCTTCTGCACCGGTAGTATCGCAGAATTTAATAACCCTACCAGGCTGCGTTCGTTGCAATCTATGTGTATCGCCTCTGGCACCGGAAATACTTTGTTAAGCCCCTGTAATAGAGTACTAATTAAATGGCCTGTTTTTATATGATCTCATAAAGGTAAGTTTGTGGGAGCTGCAACAAACAGCAAATATTGTAAAGAAATTTGAAAAAAATAAAGGCATCGTTGAACCTTTTTATATAATCACCCACCGTGTCATTCTAACTACTTCTCGTGTGTACATTCGCTTTTGTAAATCTATTGTTCTCCTAAGGTTACATATGCCCTCCCACCTGATCAAATAAAAAAAGTCAGGAGAAGGCGTCTAAAATACGCTTTAGAGGCGCCACCAGTTCAGGTGTTTACTAAGCATGTCAGATAATGTTATTTCTAGTGTAGACTCACTTTTCAAGCATAGCAACGCATATGCTCTACGTCAACTAACAAAATGTGAATTGCTAGGACACTTCTTTAATGTACGCTACAATAACTTAAGGAACCGTCACTCCAAAAACCGTGGGCCGTTATGAGCTCGTAAACGGATTCTTTACATAGAGGATGGCCAAATGGGCGCATGCCAATTTAAATTGTACCCACCTACTTGGCGATAAGTTGCGTTCGTCTTACGAACAATACATATATGACCATGATAAATTGTAGCACACACCCCTTTTACGTGATACGTGATTTTATTGTATGTTACAATAATGGCTTTCGGCGGATAGCTAGATTTTTGTTTTACACATAATAGCATTTAAGATGATAAATTATTGCGGCTGTCGTGAAAGTGGTCTGATTGAAAGCACAGTATGTTGTCATATGTGTATTGGCATGAAGTTGTCCAACTGATATATTTATTTCACAATTGATTTTGTCATCGTAGGCTTCCTATACTGAAATCAAGCACACCGACGTATTCAAGATTGAATCTGAAGAACATGCAACGCCGACGTGGCCGAAAATGCGACAATGGTTCTGTAGAAAAGAATTCGTAAAAATTACAGTTCTACTAGTAGGGCTTCCATGCTCAATACGTCAAAATCATATTTCTACGATCACTCACTCACATGCAGCTCATAGCACTCAATCATACATTGCGCACGGCGATAATTTTTGTATCGTGATCCATATCCATCACATTGTAAGACTTGTGTATGCCGCCGCTGCGGTGAACTCTGTCGAAGATACCATGCCGCAAGATGCAATCTTGTGCCATCTTTTAATGAACTAGCCCGTCAGCCTTGTAGCTAATATATTTAATTAGAATTTATGCCCAGAAATGTATATATATATATATGGATACTACTTGGTGATAGCTTTGACTTACTGCCCTTAGAGTTGTTAAAGTGATTTATTTGTGGTTATAATCGCTACTCAACCAGAGCAAATAATATAAAACGTCTATCAATCACATTCTATCGCCGCTGGATTTTCCAGCGGTGGAATGTGATGCAGCGACGATGGAATATGATAGATGAGCGGCATTGCCTGACGGCTGACAGCTTCCACGGTGGTTTTTTTGTATCGCTGCTATGCCGTTTGTTGAGTATTGGGGTCAACATTGGCGGCCCCGACGCGTTCGAGCGTAAGGTGGCCGGTTAAGGTCGTAACGATCCAACAAGGTCTCTTGATGACGCAGGTTGGCATTCATTAGCAGCGGCAGCAGCAGCGACTTTACACGTGCACGCTGCCGCTACGTCTCTCAGTGGGGCTTAGATGCGTTCATCAGCAGCAAGTGTCTTGGGCAGCATGTGTCACGAAGACGCTAACACCGCAATGCCCCCACGGTTCAACTGCTAAACAGAGACAGTGTATACACCTGGCTGAGTTTGGGCACGAGGCACTGAGGCACCGTGACGGTTGACCACTTGCCCTGCTTGCCTACGACGAAGCACCTGGCATTTAGGCAGTTGAAGCAGCAAAAGCGAAGCTGTTGGTCTCTAGGGTCACCACGTGTGGGCGGTGGGTCGACGCGAAGAGGCGACGGACACCCCTATCTTGCATTGGCCTTTGCGGCATCTAAACTTGGACGACCCAATAATGAGTAGTGCCACAAACTCGCGCATTGAACACCGTGCACCGTGGCAGCATGGTGTGCGCCTTCTTGACAACCAGAGGACAAAACCCCTTCGAATCGAGCAAAGTGGCCTAGTAGCTAAACCAGAGTTCTGCCGTTGGGAGATTGTGGATTCCAATCTTTGACTTTGGTCGCTCCTAAATTAGTTTTCGTGTGCTTCGAACTAAGGCAAGGCGAATGTCAAAGAGAAGTTTTATGGGTATTTGCCAACAAATACAACAAACGGAAAGTGTACATGCCTCAAAGTTGAGTTGGTGCATTATCATCCCCGGGAGCGTTTTTCTCTTCTCGACTAACCATTTTAGTTAATTCTTGTCGTCCCGAGGTGAAACGTTGTTGATATGGCATACGATCTTTCCTCCAGCTCAGACAGAATCGGCTAGTCGTATTGTACCTTCTTTTGAAGCCGCCGAGCTCTAAATACAGAGCCGGTCAATGTACATTCGCTTGCTGCGATTGAGAGCAATACAATCAGTAATATATAGCAACTTTGGCTTGGCTTGTTGCTTATGCGCAGATACGCTTTTGCTTCACCTTTCTTGTTGATTTAGAGCACACGGAATACTGGAAGGGCTTATCCCCAAAAGTCTCCCCCAAACGCTACACAGAGTGTAGACCCTTTCAGGAAGTTTCTCTTTACAAACATGTATATATGTATGTATGTATATATATATATATATATATATATATATATATATATATATATATATATATATATATATATCGCATATCGGATCCATCTGACTGTCGGTATGTATTTAGGCGGGACATGTACAACACCGTTTGTAAAATGTCTCATAGAAAATGTGTGTTTAGAATCATTGGCAGAGATCTCTGCGCTGGCTATTGGGCACCTAGATGCCCAGTAGTTTGCGTCATCTACATCTAGTAAGAATGTAGTTAAAACATTCTGTGTTTTGTAATAAAATAATAATCGAGTCTTTTTTTGCAAACCTTATTGAAATGTCTTACGGTTTATACTTGAGGCACCCTCAAAACAATAGGAACTGGATAATACCGGACAAACCATTGCCTTTAAGGGAATCTGACGGCCGTTTAAGATTTTCATTAATCATCTTATCTAACTTTTGTGGGAAAAAACGACAGGAAGTATTGTGGCGTTATCTGCAAATTGGATCAGTCCGCTATGTACTGGTATTTTAAAGATATTGTTGATAAATTTATTGAACAGATGTGGATCACTGATACCCCCTTGAGCCGCTCTAATTGATATCTGAAAACATTCTGACCGATCTAGACCATTTGTTGTCTTTCTGACATTGATTGATTTATTGTCCGCTTGGCATGTATACCTAAATACACATGTCACCCTTTTATATCAGGGGCGCTTAGAGCGGCAGCATATATATTACCTACGCATCCATATAATCCATGTCTACTTCAATACCTACTGAGTATTTGCTTTCCATTGTGACAACCTCTTCTTTGTAATATCGACCAGGTCATTTCTAACATTTGGTCCTAGAGCTAGGGCCTCCGACAGCTCTATATCTCTGCTCCCTCCTAAGGCTATACATTCTTTAATAATATGTTCGATTGACTCGTTCTCTAGCCCACATGCTCGACATTCTGTACTTTGCCCCTCTTTATATTTAGCTTTATGTATCCTTGTATCCAACATCCCTGCCCTGGCATCTGCCAATAGCCCACTCGCTCTTGAATTATCGTATACCCATTCTACCCCGCCCCTTTCCCGCTTTTCCTTTCCATACATAGTTGCCATTACAGAACGTACCCACGATTGGACACGCTTATCAGCATCACAGGTTTGAAGGTTGATGATTAGGATAGTTATGTCGACGGTATCGAACCGCTCTCAAATCAACAAAGAGCAGCAACCGTCTTCTTCGTTTTGGGACTTTGACAGATGTCACCTACGGAGCTTGCTACTACAGATACGGTGGCAGGCATTGTTGGACGAAATCCGAACTGTCGGCGATTAAGTACACTGTGCTTTTCAAGATGATCTCTGAGTTGTTCGAATGTGCATTTCTCAAATATCGTTGAGATTGCAACCACCAATATGCTAACTGGGTGGTAGCTACCTTTTGTGGCACTTTCACCAGATTTAGAAAGCGATATTTGATGACGCGATACAATTTATTCACTTTGAGGTACTTACCGGCATTACTCGTGCGTTGACACGCTCGAGCGTCATCTGCAGCATACCTGTCAAACTAGTCAGTCTCGTTGAACTCTAGCACCATCTGGTCATAGCAGGTGGCTAGTTATATTCCGATTTACGTGTAATGTTGGAGAGACAGATTGAGTGGTCGGTATTGCGTCCGTAGAACGTGGACTGGTGGTCGGAAAGTTACATTGTAATTTAGAAGCGCACGTTTTGGCTTTCTGGAGCCTTGCCTGATATGGCTACCACGGGCTTGCATGGCAGGCTCATGAAGAACGTGTCGAGGTCATGTGACTTGAGTCTTTTTACATCGCCGTGTATTACCAAAAATAATGACGTGTGACATTTAAACAAAATTATATCTACATGTATTGTTCCTACCGTGTTCTTTAGGGTTCGGCTGGTCCAGTCAATATATTTTGTTTTGTCTCCAGCGTCACTACCTGCCAGGGCGATTTGGCTTTAGGCTTGGCCTGGAGTCGAAAATCTATAGGCCTCAAATCAGCGATAATTTATATGTCACTTTATTTGATACAGTTTGGAGAGCAGCGTCGAGTTGGAAATCGTGCGATCAACTACGAGGTTCTTGCCGGCATGAACCCGAAACAATGCCTTCAGCAAAAATGTAATTACACGCGCGCATTGATTCAACATAGAACGGTTCGTCTTTTACGTGAGACTGCACTGATTTAGATTAGAATAGGTAGTATATTTAATACTCTAGTTGATAAAAGTCAAACCATCCACATAATTTAAAACCAGTAGAACTAGAACGCCACACGACGGCCCAAAAGAAACCGTCTCTTCCAGCACGTATAAGTAAACAGAAGCAACACACGGCGGAGCTGCTCCCCACACGAGTTGCATTGCCTCATAATCTGCCAGACGGATGGGTACCGCCAACCCCAAACAATGACTCTATTAGCTAGCCTCTGATATAAAAGGTGTGTACATGTGTACTTACATAAAAATGTCAAGCGAATAATAAATTATTACCGTAATGAACATGAGCTGTGAATGGCAAGCGACCGCTTTGTCTGTATTGAGAGTCAGCGGCCATCCTAGATATCTCAACATGTCCGGCCCTCGGTGCATTGAAGATATACCTCAGGTTAAGTGCCAAGCCCGTAGGGGACGGAGGATAGTCTAGAATTAAAAACAACCTCCTTAGAAAAAATATTTAATTCTAGCTCAATGAAGCAACTCGTAGCGCTAACAAGGATGACGCCTAATGTCCCGGATGTGTGTATATTCTATCATACATAGAACCGACGTATCAACCCACTGTTCTGCATACACTAGACAGCGCATACTCCTGAAGTTAATCTAATATACTTGTTTAATACCATTACACGTATGTGCAACGTGATAAATACAACTAAATAAATACAAGACAAAAACAAGATAAATATTAGAATAATATATAGAGTTACTGTAGACTGTTCGCTTTGCATGTGATTGGGTAGCACAGTTACCCGTTGCTCGGGTACCTATTGATTGCACCGTTGATTACCGGTGCCTGGCAGTGTTTAATTTGGCGCAGCCCATTACGTGATGATTCAATCTGATCTATGTCTGTGCTAAACAGCGGTCTTCATCAGTACAATAGCCCAGCTACATAAAAGGGGCATCTGAACTCTTTGCAAGCTTTTACATTCTAGCTTTCAACGCAGGCCTGTCAGAAAAATTACGAACAGCAAACGTTATGTCGGCTTGCTCTCGATTTTTCTAGTATTTTCTATACATTGTGGGATGTGCGTCTTCAGTACTACGTAAAATGTGCATCTTCGAGGTACATGTATGCCTAACACTGTGACAATGCATTGAATCATTTCTCGCTGCCGTGAATATCTGTTTGATGTATGTGACCTTTGACCTAATCGATTTTCCTGACATTTTGCATCCTGCATATTTCCCAGCATCGTCACTGGTGAAAGATAGCTGGAGGAGAGAGCTTAATTTCTTTCTAAGCGGTTTTCATATGTTGATATTCTAGCAAAATACAATATGAATGAAAGCTAACTTGCGGTGCCGTTTTGCCTTACGCCTGCACATTGTGGAACCCTTTAGTGACTCGGCTGAACTCTGTTTTATACTAATTTAGTAGCTTAATTGGTAAACAACTATAAATAGAAATTAAACATTTCCGCTCGGATGCTAAGGTCATCTCGTATCTTTGTTTTAAGGTTTATGCAGACGACGCAGTCCAAAGCAGTTTTAGATTCTGCAAGTGCTGCGCATGTAGTGTAAATGCGTTGGTTCGATACTACTCACGATTTCTTTTAAAGCCGTTCAAGTCAATTTTTTTGGCGCCAAAACAGTTTTTTTTTAGAAGTAAGAGTTGTCCACTCATCGACGTCGGGCCGTAAATAGCGCTGGCAGGATCTTAACCATCAGGCCGTCCAACGCGATTAGCATATACTTATACTTTGTTGGATCTGTCGCGCCTACAACTTTGTTTTTGTGAAAAGTGCTGTGGGCTACTTCTGCGCCAGCTGTCGGCGATTCCTTCGTTGTTTTAGTCTTTTTAACAAGTCTTCCAGTGTTTGATTTTTAACGGGTGAGTATTGCCAGAACCTTCGTATCGCAACGTCGCTTCATAAACAAGGCAACGCTGAGCAGCGCGTGTTCACCCACTCCTCATTATTCGTTAAGGAGGCTGACTGTTTGCGCTTTGAATGCTATGCTAGTCATGGCTTTGTAACCTTGCTAAACGATGGCGATTCTCCCTGCACTACTTATTTTCCGAGTTAGTTTGTTTTTCCGTGTGCCTTTAGGAAGGCCATTCAAGTGTTGTCAATCCAGTTCAGTCGACAAGGTTCTAACCAGTCTTCTAACGTCTACGACCAGATATAAGTGCTTTCAATATAGTTGATTTATTTATATAACTTTGCTATGTTTGCACTTTGGAGTGCTTTCAATTGTAGTTAAATTTTGGTTTAACGCATAAGTGCCTTTTCATTCTGGTCGATTTGTTCGATCGGCAGTAGGAGATGCAGTCCTTGGCACAATCGGTGGATGCTTAGTGAGCAGGATGCACAATATAATATTTGAACTCAACGCCGTAGATCTATTTCTGTTCGAGCCATCATAGCCAAAACCGAGAATGATTAAGTCACGCAACACAATGCAATAAAACTGCAAGACTTTGCCAATCATTTGATGATCATGAACCCAACGGCAATCTCGTGATTGTACGCGGCGTAATGTTTCGGCTCCCTACCGAAAGAACTGGATCGTACAAATGGTAGAGCCGTTCGCCTGCACTGCGGTCAACCATTCATTATCATTACAATTGAGTCGCAGAGCGTCCCTGCCATTCCGTCAAACACTACCACACCAACGTTTTTAAATGTGCTATTAATATTATACTATATTGATAAATATAATCGTTGGTCCTGATATGATTTGTAGTAACTTGCATTCTTAGCTGAAGGAAATGCTTTAGGGCTACAGGCTACCCGTGCAATGACTAGGAGAATAGACCATACTAAAGAAGTCTCGGCTAGTCCGACGGCATGCTTAGTTGTCGCAAATAAAAATCGTCCGGCTACTCGATATTGCAATGATCAGACTGAGACGTTCGTTAAGACATCCTCCGCCAGACCCCCGCGCCGCTCTTATCAACAACAACGACTAGTCGCCTTGTGCAATAATATATGGAAGGCTGCGGCATTGATGCAATTTGACGTAAGCTGGCCTAAACCAACAACTTCTTGCGACACGCAATTGAGCGTGTTTTAGTTGTATTGATTCTGACAGTAAGCCACCGGTGTATTCAGCAGTCGTCCGGCTTAGGGACTGTCGCGATGTAGGATTTCGCCGAACTTCGCTGTTGCAGTGGCTCACGCTGCACGCTGTGTTGGCAGCAGCGTTTTCACGAAGCGCTTCCGAACGCCCGGAGGCGACGACAAAGGCTCGACGTCGCTTATCAGGCCTGGCCGGTCTCTCTGTCAAAGACGACAACAATCTCCGTCGCGAACAAGCTGCCTGTCTTGCTGTCCGCTTAGGGAAACTCTTAGCGGACTCCGAAAAGGGTACAACGAAAATGCAGATAGGGGGAGTAAAGCGTCAACCAGAGGCGCTATGCACGCAAGGATAGCTAGTCTACTATTTCGAGTTTCTGCTCCTAAAGTAAATCAATCTGTGTCCTTAGAACGGCGACCAAAACGCTGCCGTTGTTGGCATTTGAGCTTCTCGACGATTAGGTTTCTACAGAAAAAAAAACTTTGCGCAGGCATCTATTTGATTTAAATGTGCACATTCGGTGTAGAAAAAGACTTATCCACTTAAATGGGATTTAAGTGGATTTTTTTCCGTCTGCAGGCAGCCATTTACCGCGTCAATCCACGTCAGTCTCTAACTAACCTGTGGCATACTGTATTTGTTTTGACTACCGGCGCAACTTATTGTCCCGCCTCAGACATGTAATACAACAACGACGCCGGTTCAAAGGTGCAGCTAACGGGCGTCGCGTTACACAGACCGCGTTATACAGTGGACGCGATTAGTTGGTCGCATTTAGTTCAATCCGAAACACGCGTTTGCACTCTCGACCGACAAAGAACCTCGAATGCTCCGACGTTAAAACAACGTCTCCGACCGCATAATAAAAGCTTGTTTGTCCAGTGCAAGCTGTTCAAGTGGTAAAGCGGCGCTGAACTGCGCGCATCTGCTAGCCTTATTCACTGTCGTTTAGTAGCCCGATTTCATCAGTAAGCCTTCTTTTGTTGACTAAAGTATTACGCTTCGTATTCATCTATTGAGGCATTGAGCCCCCATTCACAAGCGATCACGAACGACGCTGAATGAATGGCTTATTTTTAAACATTCTCTGTGAAAATTGAAGGACTTAGTAGGCCTGTTCTAGACAGGAACAAGCATGCCGACTTTGCAGCTTCGTAGAACATGAGATTATGCAGATTGTGTTATCTAAAATTGACTAGAAGTTGGCCGGACCAGATCGTGTAGCTACCAAGCATTTAAAGTTATAAACAAATAGTTTAGCCTAGATTTAAATAAATGTATTTAAAGAGTGCCCTCACTAAGAGACAACTTTTGCCTATTGGAAAAAGGGCACGTCTTACGAGCGTGTAATACAAAGCACTCACATAACAGTTAGACGAGAACACGGAACACAACATTCACGAGCGCAGCACGAATTTACATCCGATCGTTCTACTTGCAATGCAGTAGAATTTGTTATACGTTTTGCCAGTAAACGTCATAGGTTTGAGGTAAGGTCACTTGCCACGTTTATTGACGTTCAAACAGCTTTTGACTTAATACCACAAAATCGCCTTGGAAATAGCAAAGCCTACGTTTGGGGGATACTACACAATATCATACAGGACATCCTAAGCTACAACCTTAACAAAATAAAATACGATGATTACCAAATCCAAGAACGCGTCAGATAGTGCATAGCAGTAGCCCAGGGAGAACTTCTATTTCTTTTACATGTGGCAGATTTAGCAAAAGTACTCCGTGGCATAAAGGCCCCCATGCCTGCTAGGTAGACGATTTAATAATATAAAGTAAAACAGGAACTCAGGTGCAGATATATCTGGATAAAACAGCAACACTGTGCCAATAAAATAAGCTCAGAATTAACACCAGGAAGAGTAAAGTAGTTCACTTCAGCAACGGACAAGCATACGCGGTCGACGACTACCAACTTAGAATAAGTGTCCAACGCCCGGAAGTTGTTAATAACTTACGGATCGTGATGTGGCTTTCTTCCCGCAACTATCTTCTAATCGATATGTCAAATAAATAAGGGTGAAAACAAGAGTGACAACAATTTTTTGAGGGAAAGCTAGATTATATAGACGGAAAACACGCAATGAATATTTCTAGAATTACAACACTTCCAATAGTGTGACATTAGCTATACTGGTTAAAAATGTTACTAAATAAACTATCATTCCACACCACAATTCTAAAACAAAACAAAAAGTATACATTGCCTTATTCATCTATTCGTAATACAATTTCTCTAAGTGAACGTGTTTACCTTAAGCATATGAAAACCCTGGTCTGCACCATTCGGTAAGCGATCCTAGACTTAAGGTCGCGCTGCCCCGCTGGACGTCAGTGGAAAGTCTCTGGCGTAAGAATTGGGCAGCTTTCGTGTTTCCTGTAGTTACCGTCAAGCGTTCACCCGGTAAGTAGTAATTAGTGAGTAGTCTCTCAGTCAAAGGGCCCGGTGACCCCAAGGTATCGAAGGCTACCGGGCTGAAGGAATAGGCTCTAGTAATTTCGTCGTATTTGCTCATCTTGTTGGTTTCTGCTGACCAGCTCTGAGTGAACCACGACCGACCATTGAGGAAAAAAATGAGACGGTTGCCGTAGAGTTCCATACATCGGTCCCGCGCCGTTCAAAGAGGATGAGAGTCATCCCGTTGGGACGTTTGCCTTCGTTTCTGGTTAGTCCAGTGCCTTCACTGAGGCCGCATCATAGAGCGTGGTGAGCTCTAATGTCCACCGGCTCCCCGCATCGGCATATGTGAGAATGAACGAGCAGCGTACCGAGTCGGAGGCCAACGCATATTCGTGTAGCGGCATCATCCATTAAGGTTCCTAATGGTGCACTGGGTAAGGCGTGTAGCCAATCCCAACCCATGTTTTGCAGAGGTTGTATTCCGCCAAGCTCTTATTGCAGAGCAGCAGACACATGCATTGCGTTATAGGTAACTACACTGAGCGACCCGCTTTCTACTCAGACAAGTGAAGACGTGCCCAACATGGTATGGATTGCACCACTACATTTTCATGAAGTATAACTGCGTTTCAATTTACGTATGTCTGCGTAAAAACGTAAAAAAGCCACGGCAGCGCATCGCTCATTATGCAGAAATAGAAGAAGCATCACTAGCAATAGAGCAATACGAAAAATCCTTGCTGCAAAATAACCTGTTGTGTATGACTATTTGGGTGTTAAAACATTGCAAACTACCAATTTATGGTTAAGAACTGTTAAATGAAGATACACGTACTGTTTTTGCAAAGGACAGCTATATGGCCACCTGTCTTGCTGCATCTGTTCGAGTTATTCACTCTCAAAAAGCTGCTGAAATAGGACCAAGATTTATTAAATAGTTTCTACGTTTCTCAAAAGGCAAATAAATTTATGGATTAGCACTCAACGCTTGCAACTGGTTTTGCCTCCGTCCAGTTTTGCAAATCAGCCTAAACTGCGCTGGAGAGAAAATCTACCATCCCGAATG
The DNA here is from genome assembly GCA_003439945.1 of Dermanyssus gallinae. NCBI lineage: Eukaryota > Metazoa > Arthropoda > Arachnida > Mesostigmata > Dermanyssidae > Dermanyssus > Dermanyssus gallinae. Next base: position 188,502 of record QVRM01003147.1, on the reverse strand, counting down.
GTGCATACATTTCATTCGGAATATCTTGCTTTTAACACCTGGGAACCAACCAACTATTCGGCAACCGTATAGGTCCCTTTGGGGCTAAGTCAGCAGGGCTTGGCCAATTCTAATACTTTATGCTCTAGCCCGCGCCCAGTTACCTGCCTTTATTCGTGTGGAAAAATTATCGTTAGCATCATTAGAGTAACACTTCTCGGTTCTCTCTGACATATTTTTAAATATCTGCAAACGTTTATTTAATAGTAAAATACCAGAAAAATGCGGCACAGGCTCATACAGCTTGCAGGTGTACTGTTCAGTATGCCCGTAGCTGTGGTTGTTTTTTTCATTTAACTACAATCAATGACCAAGAATCTAACGTCTAACAACGACCAAGAGTTATCCTTTACGATATTACCGCCGAAGTAAATTGGGTCTATTACTGGCTCTTTGTAATAATGTTCTTTACAGCTTTTTAATTATTTAACTATGTTTTCTTCATTTATTCACTATAGAATTGGCAGTAAAATCAGCCTACAACTTGTCAAATTTGCTAATACAGCTGAACTCTAGCAATTGATAGGGAAGCCTGTTCATCTCTCCCTATCAATTGCTAGAGTTCAGCTGTATCAGCAAATTTGACAAGTTGTAGGCTGATTTTACTGCCAATTCTATGGTGAATAAACTAAAAATGCAAAGTTAAATAATTAAAAATCTGTAGAGAACGTCATTACCAAGAGCCAGTAATAAACTCAAGGGTCACACCTAGATCATCGGATACTTAAGTTTCGATATTACCATTCTGTTTTCATTATTTTATGAAACTTATGTATTGATTGCCGGTTGAGCATCTGGTTGGCTAACAGCTTTGTCGACGTAGTAATATAAAAGGTAATCTAACTAGATTTTTAGTTGCGCACAAGACGCCAAGTTTTGAACTGAGGCGATTGCTTGTATAGCAGAAAGAGTGTTTGGCATCTTTGGTATCTGATTTATGCTTAATTGGGAGGTGCCTATATAACAATGCTTTTTTTTAAGGTCTTGGAAATGCATAATGCACAAGCGGTTCTGGCAGCTAGCAGCAGCTAGTGTGGGACTCGCACCCACTAAAACCGATATCCTCCCCACCCCCCCCCCCCAAGGCCCGGGATTGCATTGGCATTACTTTGACAATCCTGAGAGGGGATGGCAATGCCTTGGAGAGCCGACACACACTGGAGGTTGAGAAGCGTAACTTGTTATTTATTCGGGGGATAAAACTCTCTAGCAACGAATTATTTGCCTATTGTGTCTACTACTTGCCTATTAAGTGAAGTCCACAAAGCGGCCACACCATAGTAGTCCGCAAACGCTCAGTAAAGTTTCATTCTGGATTGGCAGTAAGAAATTCGAAATCGCCAGTTAATGGCAGCGATCATGTTTCCTCTTGCAGCGAAGTTAGTTTATTGTGTTGTTGTTCATACTGAAACCGGGCGGCACAATGTCTATCTTAGGTATCTTGAAGCTGACGGCAAGGTTGTCAGACTATAGAGTAAGAGTAAATTCAGGTCAGCGACAAGAAAACTGGTGAGTTATAACTAATATATGTAAATGCTGTGTGAACACTTGTGTACGATTGACTACCTCATCCGTGCTTAGTCGAGTGCAATTTATGTAAACACGAGTGCGCAGTCCTATGCACTGAGTGTTAATACGAGAACCGGTAGCGAATTAGGCACTCTTCTGAGTCAAACGCAATTCTTTCAGCTGCACAAGTATTTTTGGCACGATTTATTTGTTTTCTATGCGTAATTGTTTCAGATCTTTAGAAAGGAAAAAATAAAAAAGTGGAAGTTTTTTTAAATCTGAAATGAAGAAATAAAAAATAATGACATAAGGACTGAGGATAGCACAAACCTGACTTCACGAAGCCTAGCAAATAACAATTGATATCCAAACATTTTATATATTTTATCATTTAGATATCCCAAAAAATCGTCATGGTACGCATAGTTGAAAAAACTGCCCGTGTTTAACAGTAAAAATGCCAGAACTCAAGTGAGTGCAAACATGCAGCTTTTTCAAGCAAGACGTTTTTCTTGGCATGCCAAATCTGTAACTTGTGTTGTTTTTGCAGCATTTAGAATCCTCTTCAACTCGAAGAAATATAAATGAGACCCGCTTACTACTGTAAAGCAAAGCTACACAGGTTTATAGTCTAGCAGCGTTCTACAGCAAAGTGTTGGCTCTACGACAGGTATCGTGATGAGCCGGTGAGTCACAAATTCCAAGAACGCAGGTAGGCAGTTAATCTATAGCACAGCGAGCATTAATGCGTATGTCGCGTGGTGCATGCTATTCTCGTAGATGCATATTCGACAATCGAACATTTGCGCGGATGCGCCGTCAGGTACGGGAAACTCGTATTTTTTCTCATAATAAATGAAAATAAGCTATATCTGCTATCCCAGCGGATAAAATTAATATTATAATTCTTAATTGATTAAGAGTAGAAAAAGCAACATTTTTTTTTAATCGGGTTGTGACATGGCCATTGGCACGACATCGGACGAGTGCTGACGGTGACAACTCTAAACATACTATTAACTAGCTGCTTTATTAATCTAAGACTTCTTTTGTCGGCATGATGGAAGTATCGGCAAATGTTGGCGTGAGTCACATCACCAAGCACAGTGCTAGTCGACGAAGATCGTCATACGCACCGCGTTTAGTGAGTTTAAGCTTTGTAACAATTCACTGGATAGTAAGAACGTATTGACTACTGTTGCTGGCTGTTCAAGCGTAGCTTTCTGTACTTGTGTTCTTTATCGACAAAGCTTCGTGTACACAAGAGAGCATAGGAACGCCCAAATTCAGCAGCGGCTCAAGAGCCCTTCTTATGGTCGGCATGAGCGGTGCCTGAATGCTTTAACGCAAGCGCGCCCGTTGAACATTACAAAACATTGCAATCTTCCCGAAATGATCTTAGTTTTGCTTTATTTCATATACAAATTTAACGTTTTGCTGTAATAAGAACTACAAGAATACCAGGCTAAAACCTTATAATGAAGAGGGCTTCAGGCTAGGATCGATATTAAATATAATATTCCTTATTACGCGTATTCAGTGCATGTTAAAACAGTAGCAACAATCTTCTGTAGTTTTGTGTTTAAAATATAAGCGCATTAGATATGGCAAAACGGGAGGACCTCATTACGGCGGCGGATGGGCCTATTCTCATAGATACTTGTCATTTGAAATATATCATGCGCGTGTCTCAGCCTTGTACTTCAGCAACCTATCGCTATAATCGTGTTTTATTATATGCGTCGCTTACTAGATGAACGGGCATTTTCGAATACAAACTTTTATTTTGTTGTAGACTTCGGGCTATTCTCCACTTGAAATGAAAGGTATAAGAATAAAAAAGTGGGATAGACAAGTTATTTGTTTCACAAGAAACGTCTAAGCCTTTAGACGTTCGTCTGTCATAAATGTATCAAGGTTGCACTGTACCCCCCTATCACTAATGTCTGGCACCTAGGTCATTTATCATGGCCAACTCACCATTTCGCCGTCTCTGAGAATCCTTGCTATATACATATATCTTTATGCAGTTTCTCCTGTCTAACGGCGAACATTGGTAGCTTTGTACCAAATATTGCAATTTCGCTTTCTATATTTGAAGGTCTCCTTAGATACCTTTTATTGTATGACCAATCTTTCTATTTTTACTGCCGCGCAAGGTATTCTCATAAAACTTAATTAGTACTCGTGTCAGATAAATTGTGTTTACATTGTACACAATGAAGCGTCATTTCTATTACAGAATTTTTAGTCTAGCATAGTCTTGTGAATATTAAATCGAATTCTCCACATCTATTTGAGTTATCTTATTGCCCTGATTCCGCAAGATAATTAAATACGTTATATTAGATTAAGTAAACTTTATATGAGATTTATTACTTAGGCCAATATTTGGTGATGACGATCCCGCACTTGCAAGTACCAGCAAATTTGTCCTTTCTGCTTCTACTTTTTCTGCTATGTATGACATTACGGATATGTATATATAAATATATATAATCCGTAATGGCATACATAGCAATAAAGCCAGAAGCAGAAAGTGCGGGATCGTCATCACCAAATATTAGCCTAACAAAACAAAAACAAAAAAAAAAATATATTTATATATATATCTCAAATTCTGCCATTCGCGGCTTTATATACATAAACTGTATGCGAATGATGATAAATATTCACTAACGCGTTACTAACCTATACAATTGCTAGGCATGTACATACACTTAATCAGTTTATTATGTCTACAACATGTGTAGACAAACCTTCTCCTTAGAACGTTTATCTTGCAGGACCTTAAAATGTATATAAAACTGTACGAAACAATAGTAGTACCGAAACTCACGTACTGCGCTCATGTCTGGGCACCCTTCCATGGGAAAGATGTGGCACTGTTGCAACGCGTGCAGGACAGGTTCATTAAGCGTCTGTCCTGGCGCTGCAAAATTGTTCGTGCCGAAATTGTACTCCCTAGTGTAGAGGAGTACCAACGACAGATCTTAGACAGATCATAAAAGAAAATCGACTTTCAAAGTTTTTCACTGTAAGGACGAACAACTTACGGAGCGGCGTAACTATTCACGCACTGGAAATAGCCAATGCCGAAGTCGTTAACAATGCTTTTGCGTGGCGCCTGGCCCGCCGCGCACGGGACGACGACAAAATATGTGACTTGTTAAAACCCCTTTTTTAATAAAAGAGACTTGTATTGTATTGATGTATTGATTACACATGTGTTTTTAGAGGCATTTTTATTGCCTTTTTTTGGTAGCGTCAGTTGCGAGTCGCCGCTTAGCTGGTTTACTGATGTGATCTGAACAGGTTTGAACCGGCTTAGACCACTTGGTCTATTTCAATCGAACGTTCAGCCGAACTGTCGGAGCGGTCGGATGATCACAGACGATAACCTGTGTTAGTGTATTTAGCCTCTACCGAGCGAAAGGTACCCAAGAGAAAGATTGGACATACGAGCGTCAGAGACATTTGACGCGTGCATTGCGTTGCCGATAGAGAGCTAAACACTACCTGCTACAGCAAATCTGTTCATGGTGTCGTTCTGCGTCTGGGCTATCCATCCACCCATCTATCCAGTCGTCCGCTAAGAAAAGGAAGAGGAGAAAGAAGATGATGGTGGGAACGAGTTGGAGTCGGCGGTCGGTGATGTCACCGCTCGTGTCCTTTGCGCTCGAATCATTTTCGTCTTGAGCCATGGCTGTTATCCTCATTAGGCTGTCTCTTTGGCTGGAGAGACTAACCACCACGTGGCGAGTTTCACGTTACGCGTAATGCTCCGTCGTTGTGCAGAAGCTCCTGTCGGCTGTACAGCTGAAAAAATCATCGCAGTGTGATAGAAACGTAGACTTAGTACTGTAGTTATATAGTCTTAGAAAATCAGTCTGCTTATAGCAGCACTTACGCCGGGCGGCTGGGTATACGTACTTTGCTCTGCAGAAAACCGGTGAAAACCTGGTGCGAGAACTTGAGGGCGCATTCGATAAGAGAATATTAGTGAGCAATTCAGCACGCACTTATAACACCTTACAGATGCATTGTGCATTTTATAGAATCAATGCGTTGGGTAACTTGGTTGTTCATACAGGTGCGAATTTCAAACGGCCGAGCCGGGATGGCACCTGCGTTCCTGCAGCGCCACCGAGCCAATCTTTCGAATTTTGAATACTTTCACCCTGCCGGTCAATTTGCTTATGAACAGTAAGTTGAACGATTCAGTTGTTTAGATCTGCAGCTGCTCTATAGGGCGAGTGCGTTTATAAGTAAAATCCTCAACGCCCATTTGTTTTACATGCATAAGCAGTGCGTAGATATATATGTGTATATATGAGTGTATACCTAACGTGAACTCATACGCGTATACATATATTTTACATAGGCGAGTGGTGTATTAATGGTGGGTTTAGGCATCCTGCGCAAATAAGTCATAAAAAGTCATAAGACAGGAGGGCAGAAAAGATTCTGCACGAGCAAAAGCCGACGACTAACCCAAGCGTCATCAACCCGGGAAATCGGACTAGATCTGTTGCTGTCTGCGATTTACGCATACAGGGTGCATTCAGAAAAACAAAAATGGCTTCTAAAATAGTGTTTCCCAAAGTAAACAACTTGCAAGGCATCGACTCTAAATGCTACGGCTAAGTTGGCCAAATAAATGGCCTAATAACAAGGTTTTTGCTTGCTGCAATCGTCCACACATCTCACTGGGCTAGGGCGGTGATTACACAAAACTTGACAAAAGGTTGTACGTAGAGGATATATTTGAGGCCATTACGCTAAAAGGTATAAAAAGAGATTGATAATATTGTTGTGTGTATGCTGGACAGTAAGAGTTCTTCTTGCGTGGGGATTCTGCCAGTGGCTGTCGTCTGCTGGTCACGCTGCTGGCTGGATGTTGCACCAAACAATCGAGATGTGTCAACTGTGGTGGCCCCCACGCGGCCGGATCGCCTTCTTGTCCGCGTGTGGCTTATCTCCGTGAACGTAACAGGATCATCATGGAGGCGAGAGTTCTTCAGCAAGTAAAGGCAACGCACCCGAGTGCATCGATCACGGAAGGACCTGATGTCACACAGTCGCAGAAGACGCACAAACTAACTGTTCCAACAGCAGCAAAGTTTCCTACGCAGCAGTTATCAGGGGCATCTTCCTAATCCGCCACCATTACCAAAGCCCAAGTAAAAGCGAGCCAACCCACACAGGAGTCGCCAAGTTCGGCCGCGACGCGCTTCTAAATTTATTACAAACAGAAACATCCATACCAAGACGTCGCGCAGAGATGTCGGAGGCGCCTTAACAGACGTCGCTCGGATGTTAGAGGGCATCAGTCCTGATTTGGCAGCAACCTTAAAGACGATTGCAGAGGCCCTAAAGCCTCTCTTGGCCCTCCTTCCTCTTGCAGAGACGCTCAAATCTCTTACATTATAATGCCAGATAACGAAAACTCAAACGATACTTTTGTTGTTGGTGACCCCAACAGGGCTACATGTCCTGTGTGTAGAGCTGTCTTTACGAGAAGGGGTCTTGCCAGACATATATTGGTCAGACACGCCGACGCCGTCAACAGGCCGTCTACATCCCACCAGGCTCTGGCAGAAGAATTTGATGTTAACACACTACTTAACGACCTCCAGGCAAACATGCGTCATGCCAAACTGTTACGCATTTTACTTAAATCTGTTCGGCCTACTGTTGCGGAGGAGCTCACTAAGGTCTTCCTAAACGTTGCCAAGGACAACGACCTCTTCGCCTGGTACTCTCTGTTCTCCTTCGTTCCGGTCGTGTTGAGACTTCCTCGGGCCAGGAAAGACGCTCAATCCCTGTCTGTCCTGGTCAGGAAGAACCTACGCGACTTTACATCGGGATTAAGGCTCAAGGATCTGACGCACAAGGAATCAGGACACAAAGTTATGGCCCACCGCGATGACGACCTTCCCAGACGAGTGAGGGTCAAGCTGTCAGAAGGCGATATTTTCGGTGCTGCCAGATTGGTGAGCTCCCAGGATACGCTAGCGTCAGCCAACGAAAATACGGAAGCTCTCCGCTCCAAACATCCAGAGCGGATGCCAAAGTGTGGGCATGGAGAGATTGGCCATTGAATCTCTCCATGCCCACACCCCCGGCAGTCGCACTGCCTCCGTCAACCTCACGTGAAGAGAAACTGAGTGCAATGAAGACTTTTAGCCGAAGTTCAGCTGCCGGCCTAGACTTCATAAGACCTCGTCTGTTGCAGGGCTTGTTGTCTGGTGCACTGGGGAGCACGGCCAGTCGACTAGCGGACGCCATTGCTAAAGTGATTGATGTGCTCAGATGGAGCTCGCCCCCGGCTTCTGTTTTACCACTCATATTTGGGGCAAGAATGTTTGCATTAAAAAAAAGATGGCTCACTACGTCCGATCGCTTGTTCTTCAGTCGTTCGCCGACTGGCGGCCAAAATAGGCTGCTACGATAATAAGGAAGCTATTTTAGCAACCCTTGGTCAACACCAGCTAGGATTCGCTGCCCCCGGGGGTATAGAGGTAGTGGTCCACTGTGCCCGTGCATTTTTGCAGTCGCGCAAAATGCCAACGGTAATGGTCAAATTGGACTTCCAAAACGCCTCCAATAGCGTCCGGAGAGACCATTTGCTTCGAGCCGTCAAGTCGTAGGCACCATTACTGTTTCACCAGACGAACCTGACCTATGGTTCAGGACCATCCCATCTAGTAATGCCCCAGAGCGTTATGGCCTCGCAGACAGGTCTTCAGCAGGGTGATCCCCTGGGTCCTCCACTTTTTTGTTTGTGTATCAAGGAATTGGTGGATTCACTGCAGTCCCCCCTTAATGCCTGGTACTTGGAAGACGGGATTCTGGGCGGGGACCTCCCTACCGTACTTGACGATATCCGGAAGGTTAATGATTTTAGTGCAATTAGCGGGCTGACACTGAACCCGGTCAAATGTGAAGTATATGTCACAGCTCCCAAAGAATTTGAGCCTTTAGACTTAAGTAACCTTTTAAACTTGCTCCTGGGCTGTCGCGTAGTGGACAAGGTTGACCTGGAGCTGCTAGGTGTCCCCTTATTGCCGGACGGCATTGCAAAAGCATTGGACAGTCAAAGAGATAAACTCGACTTCGCCACAGGCAGACTACCCCAATTGGGCGCCCACTACGGTCTATTCCTTCTTAGATCCTGTTTTTCAGCCACGAAGTTAACACACCTTCTTAGAGGTTCCAACCTGCTTTTATCACCAGAGCTTTTACAACCATTTAATGGCCTTAGTTTAGACATTTTAGAGATCATACTGAATCTTAAGCTGACTGATGCGGCAAGGGAACAAGTAATGTTCCCGGTTTCTTTAGGCGGTCTAGGGGTGCCGGACGCGGTCATGATGGCAGGACCCGCCATCGTGGCGTCATTGACCCAGGCGGCGGACAGAGTTAAAACATTATTGGACAGTGATGGTTGGGATGCCTATAACGTTGAACTTCAAAAGCTGACCGAAGAATTGTCGTTGCTATTTGATTCTCCTCCGGAGGATAGGGCTAATCAGGGTAGTTGGATAGCCCCCTTACATGAAAAGCGACTAGCAGGCCTGATTAATAGAGCACCTTCTGTTGCTGATAGAGCCAGGCTTCAAGCTGTTAACAGTCAAGGGGCTGGGGCTTGGTTACAGGCCCTACCCTGCCCGCGAATTGGCACTCTGTTAGACGACGAGACGACGCGTATAAGCGCAGGGCTGCGGCTTGGTGTTGACCTAGTCGTGCCCCACCGATGTCGTTGTGGTGATTTCGTAGACGCCTTGGCCCATCATGGTCTGTCATGCGCGTTGAGTGCAGGCCGACGAGCGCGTCACTCCGCTTTAAATGACACCTTTAGCCGCGCACTTAAATCCGCCGGCTTCCCGTGCGTTCTAGAGCACCCAGGTCTTTCGAGGGATGATGGAAAAAGACCTGACGGTCTGACTTTGACGCCCTTTGAGCGTGGCCGCATGCTTGTTTGGGACGCAACTGTAACCGACTCATTAGCCCCTTCGATGGTCGGTGCAGGTGCGGACCGAGCAGGTCATGCCTCTAGGTTGGCTGAGGCTAATAAATGCAGAAAATACTCAAGCGTCGATTATCCGCACGAATTTTGTCCGTTGGCGTTCGAGACTATGGGAGCTGCAGGCCCCCTTACGCTCAAGCTAATTCAGCGAGTCGGTAAAAGCCTTAATCTTTCGACAGGAGACTCGAGGGCATCCGAATTCTTGCGTCAGAGGCCGTCGCTCGACATTCAACGAGGAAACGCAGCGTCTGTTCGGGGCACATTGTTAAACTGGGCTAACCCTGGGTTAGAGAACCCGTGATCACACGTTCGCGCGGAGACAATTGTCTACTCCAAAGTGCTAACATTGTGAAATTATATAAATGCTCGTTTAAGTTTATGAATAAATTAAATTGATATCATGTGCGCCTAGAGCATATGGCAAAATTAACTAACTAATCTAAAAAAAAATACAATAAAAATGATAGTATCCACATGTGGGAGGATATTTACACGATGCGAACTTTAAGTAGAGCAGAAGTTTGAAGAAAGTAGAAATATTCTCGATTATAGAGAAGAAAATAGAACACACGAATTGAAAAGCACGAGCATTTCTTAGGTGTATGAGCACACAAAATAATGTCCTTATTAGAGGAATAACATTTAAAAAATGGACATTACTCAGCTGATCACCTGACATTTATTTTATAAGTTAATAGCTATCTACCGATAAAATTATTTGCTAATTAAATTAGGACCCGGCCACGTAGGGAACCCACTGAAAACAGTTTTCGTCCTATCTCTCACCTAGCCAGGAACCTCCCAAGTAAGTCTGCCTTTGGAAACCCCAATTGCTCCCTAGTACCAGAAAGAGTCGCCCAGTCATCAGTTAAAAAGGTCACGTAGTTGGCAATTACTAGATTAGTTAGATCTATGGGGATTCCCCGGCTAGGTGCCCGTCCTTGGGCCATCTGCGTGTGTCCTTTGCCGCCATGCCGCAGTGGACGCAAAGCCGGCTGTCTCCCTTATCCGTTCTCTGCAGATAGGCAGAGCGCAAATACCCGTGGCCGTTTAAACATCTAGTAGTGAAGAAGTCCAACCCCTGCCATGGCATGAGCTCCAGCCGACACGCAACAAATTTCCAAGCAAATCCTTGTTACTAGTCCTATCTCTCGGATTTAACCTTAAGTCAAAATTTCCATTGTACAAATTATTCGACCAAGTTGCCACATTGTGAAAAAACATGCTTCTAGAAGTATAGGTGATTGCACTGGTCCGAACTAAAATCACCGTGGCGTTACCGCGGTGGGCATTCATAATTACCTGCCAGCTTGTAAATATACCAGACTCTGGCTTATAAACTTACTGCTTATATACTTACGAGATACCTCTACGTCTTTACCACAATTGCCATACATAAAAGCAAAGCGGATCGTATGACAACGTCCTCAAGGAGCTAGGAGCATAGCTCGATTCCAAAACTTACAATTAGGAGCAGCTGAGTCATTCGACAGATTGTCACAGGAAGCATGGGCGAAAGTACTGCATCTCGCTCTATGGCGATCCAATCGGCGGGCGCCACCAACGACGCTCTGGACCACCTTATAATGGTCAAATATTACTAATGTGAATGTAACTATATAATAAAAACGTATATAAGAGGGTTTTTGCAAGAAACGTCTTGGAACGCACAAAGCAGGATGATAATAAAAGAGCTTTTAGTTAAGGCTGGGTCGGGGAAGAAGAATTCCGATACAGATGAGGACGGCTACTCACAGGAGTGACACGCAAGAAGGAGCACAAATCAGCATTCGAGACCAAGACTTAAGATGTCTACGTCAATTTTATTTTTTTTATGAATGAAATCATATCTATGAAGTTGAAGGCAGGGTATACTGTTTTCCGCATTCGCATACACTCAAATCAGTCTCTCCTTGCTCCAGACATCTTAGTCAAAAAGACTCGTGTCGAGGACTAATGCCAAATGTCGGAGCTGTACGTTCAATGAAAGTTTTTGCAAGGAAAAAACCCTAGAGGATATCAACCATTGAGACAAGTTCGTCAGCTAGGCGAGGTGCCACATCGGTCTGGTTGTCGCATCTTGTCTTGACTAATGCTAAACACCTATAGTATCTTATCTAAGTTAATGCCAAACACGTACGTGTCGCGCATATTTTGCCGGAGGCGTCTCCTCTTAATGTTACTCAATTACCGAGATGGCTTAGTGGCAAAGCCTTCGCCTTGCATTCGGGGAGACTGGCTTCGAGACCCAGACCGGCCACTCTTAAACTGGTTTGCATGGTTTCTAATTTAGACAAGGTAAATGCCGAAGTGGATTACAAATTAGCCATGACATGAAAAAAACGTACACGGGCATAGCTTTACGGAAAATCCTTTAAAAAATTAATTAAAAAATGTCAGCTGTTCTGTATGGCGCATTAGTCTGGCCCTCAAAGGCTATGTTTCTGCTGAATTATATTAGCCTTCTCGGGTACGCATAGAGGCTCGTCGCCTTTCGTATTATCAAACACTAACGCACGATTGATCCCCTAGTGAATTCAGTTCTTACAAAAACGATGCTATGAGACGCGGCCTAAATCATTATGGGCCACGGGAACTCCAACTCCCCTTTTCATCAGAGGGGCAAAGTCCCCAGTCCAAAATGCACCCACTGTCAAGGGAAATTGACGGACATAGTCTTCTTGGCCTGGGCGTTTTAAAGACGTTCCGTACTCGGGAAACCAGTACTTAAACTTGCAACAGCACTTGTCCAAGATTCCTGGCGAAGAATGCACGTTTTTCGGCATTTCGTAGTAATGCGAAAGTGGTTCCTGACTGTGAAGGAAGGAAGGGGGGGGGGAGGAGCAGAAAGGTTTTAGTAGGTTGGAGCCCCAAACTAGTAACAGACATTTGAGTAGTTGTTTTTGCGTTGGTGTTTGCGTGAGTGTACTAAATTTTCCAGCTATTCCTCCACAAAAAGCAACTAAAGTTTCTTTTATCCTGCATCTGCATTTCACTGCGAGCGTTCTTACTTTCTTAGAGTATATTCCGCGCTACTGTCCGATTTTGATACTAAGTTACAGCAAACCCGTGAATTCATATTACGCACTAGTGCAGTTGCATAATCTTTGTAGGTTGTGTTATTTTTCTAAATTATTGTATAAAGTTTATTTTTCGTGCAATACATTAGGTATATGTTACACTAAGTTTTTCTAAATTATAAAGGGGGTACGTTGCTTTCATAGGGTTTGCTATTGTAGTGCAACCACTTTCTTCAGCAATGGTTAAACTACTCCATAACTACTTTCTTCAACTGAGTGGGGTTGTCAAACATTACGGTTAAACGAATTAGTTCAGGTTTTCTTCGCTGTATGCTGCGCGAGTCTAGCGTACTCGCGAAGCACAGACGATCAAACAGATCATGTAGAAACACCTTTCTTGTCATATTTCCACAATGACTATTGCAAAGTGTCAATTTGTACTGCCTGTGCTTACACATTCGATTTTGCTAGTACTCCTATTATGACTACGACCGCAACCTTTATCTCATGCTGTAACTCTTGCGACCTCCCTGCAACCTCCCTTCAACTAACTTCTTCAGGAATTTATGTCAAAACATCCGGAATTACAGAGAATGTGTTGACATCGCTGTACCTTCAGCGCAGGAGCATTTGCGTGCTTTTCTCAGGCTAGTGGCGATCTGCCATTGCATCGATCGGCTCTGCGGTATGCCGCTTAACCGTCCTTGACTTTTCAAGGGGTTTCGTCCCGTTAGGAATGTCATTAGCGCAGCAAGCGATTTTGATCAACCTACTTGACCTTACGTTACAGCATCATTTCAGCATTTCAGCAGATCCTACACATTGCCAGCTGCTCGCCCAACCAGGTGGTCAATGAGCCAACTTTTAAAGCAATTTTACTGGACCAACTTATGCTCCGTGTCATCGTTCTGCTAATTGCCATACAATGCAGGTTTGACCTAAGACCACTGCATGATCCTTGCAAGGTATGCTTGGAAGCATCTACGTCCGATAAGCACCTAAGTCAGGCGGCAGCTTGCCTGCCAAGAATTTCTGTGCATCATGCATTAAGATCTAGGTTAAGCTGTTTGGTAGAGTTTCCTTTTCGGATATATCTGGATTGCCCGCTCACGCAGCAGGTACCTCCAACATAGAACCCTGGCTATTTGGATTGCAATTTTAGTTAAAACCGTTCTGTAAGACACACAGGCTTAAAGTGAGAGTATCGTTTAAGTACTTAACTTACTTAGGAATTTTATCTAAATACTCATTTTGCTTAGGTTCCAGTCACACTTTGTCAGACCACTTTCCAAAGTCATACCTAAGTATTTCACTTCATTCTTTGTTGCTGTATATGTATATTTCCAATAAAAAATTAGTGCATTTCCTCATCCCGACTGAAGATTGCAAACGCCTTAATAATAGCGTTGTACTCCAGGATATATTGTATTCTTTGCCTTGACAGTCAACGCAAACTTGTCGGCGTATGCAGCGGTTTGTGTTTCAGCAATTCTATAAACACTTTTTAAATACGTAGCTGTTTTATAGTGAAGTCGGTCCATGAGCAGATGGCTTGCCCTCTCCAACTCATGTGAGAAATCCTTCGTTCCCACTATTGTGTCGGCGCTTTTACCAGTGATTCCGCCATCAGATGTTTTACGGCTCCCGCAAGGTCACTCCGTCGTGTCCCGCTGCATAGTCTACCCTAACCTTGCGACCGACCAGTGTGACCTCCTAGGCTGTAATTAGCGTATAGTCGCGGATAGGCTCTTCTCTAATGCACAACTGTCAACCCACAAACGCTGCTGTTGCTGCTGGTACTATTTTTGCCTAAATTCTAACACTATTACTACTGCAGATACGATCATTACGATCCTCCAGGACCAGACCTCCGTCAGGACCTGAGCACCGTGAGGTGCGCCATATATCTCGGTAGAGGAGAGAGGCTAATTCCCTTCGCAGCCGTTGCAGCTCGACTCCATCCTGCTGTCACTGATTGCCGTTGTAATCGCTGACGACTCGTCGCTGGGCTCACAAGCTAGTCTGCTGCCTCTATGCGACAGCAACAGAAGTAGTGAACCTTTATTACACTTCTATTATCATTGGCCAAGCGTGTCAAACCGCAGCTCGCCCGGCAAACGCATCAACTTAATAGATAGAACAGCGGGCAGATAACGCTATTGCAACGCGTCTATTCTGTTGTCGTCATCCCAGATTCAGCGCGCAAGTAGATATTAGATTTCGTCCGCTAGTGGCGTGGTGGATGCATTCGTCGGCGCCTCGCGACCGGAGGAGACACATAGGTGAGCGGGTTCGAGCCCCACCGTTGCACATTTGTACTATTTATGGGGGTCCGTCTATGAAGCAATCCCGCGAAAAGCAGTCCCGTGGACGTTGAATTTTGGCTGAGGGTCAGCCCGAAGCTTTACTAGATATTAGATTTCGTATGCACTCGTCGTTATGACCAGCTTAGAAGCGAATATGTCCAATAGAAACACGCTGGATTATATATATATATATATATATATATATATATATATATATATATATATATATATATATAATTTCAAAAATATGTCAAGAGCGATATAGGGAATTGTAAAGTTTCTTGAAGCAATTTTCAATGAAACATAGACTCGGAAAAGTCTTGTTTTGGAGTGAGCGAGAAATTACCAAAGTCTATGCCACTAGTGTACTTGTGGTAGTTAGTGTCATACATGCCCGCCGGAAAACCTTTATTAGTTCGCAAACACTTGCTTAATGTGTTAGTTTCGAGCACTGCACATGCTGTTCCCTAATGTCGTGCAATAACACCAGTGTCACAGATTTTAGTCATTTCATTCTCACTCCGAAACAAAACTTTTTCGAGACCTTGACCAAACTATATATATATATATATGTTGTGGTTGATGTTTATTCACCATTACTGGTAGATTTGCATGGGTTATTCCGTTTAAGCACGTCAATTGTTAATAAGCTGTTGTTCACTTCTAATTATTTTGTTACGTAATATCGGTCGATGTCAATTTCACCACAACATTTACAAACGCATTCGTTGCTTTGGAAATATTTTCCTTCAGGCAGCGGTACTGATGGTATCCGTGCCAGGTTATTTTGCAGATCACTGCTCTGCTTTGTTTCAGATCTTCTTTTTGTCAATTTTGTCTAAGAAAAGCAAATCCGTCTGTAAAATGTTTACAAAATACCGGTTGTTCTTGCGTATCGTGATTAAACTGACAATTACGGTGTCCTAGATCTTCTATTAATGTAGGCTCGTTGCAGATATGCAGCACCAGCGTAGATGATACGATTTTATAAACTGTTTGCTCTTTTAAAAAACAAGACAAGTTTTAATCTTGTCAAGATTCTTGAGGTTTTCGCATGTTAATTTGGCAGATATGGGTCTGAGGCAATATGTGATTGTGGAAAAGATTTTGAGCTTAAATATACAAATTACAGTCAAGTCAAATTGTCGCAAATCCTTCAGCACCATGGTCAAGAAAACCGCCTTTACTCTCATTCCTTCAATATGCCTAGTAACACACAGTTTGGGTGTCAGCGTTACTGCCAAGTATCTGAAGTTGTTGACCAATTCTAGCGCATGCCCACTTATCTTTATGATATAGTTACCTTAAGCATAAACTCCTCTTCTGCTAAAAGGCATAATTTTTCATTTTGACAGTTGATGCTCAGCTTATTTTTGCAACACCATTGTGTACTCTTAGTCAGGTGAAATTGGAAGTGCTGTTTTCCATAATAGCTGTATCATCCTGTGGCACGCCATTGCTCTAATGTTCTTCTTTTTCGGCATAACACAGTCGCGCGTGAATATTGGCGTGAAGTATTCTAGCCACTCATCGTCGATAATGAGTGGATTGGGCTCTTTGGGGCGTTAAGGAGAAAAAATCCCAGGTCGGCAAAGGTTTTCCCAAATTTTGCGGAGTCGCATCTCGGTTTCGTGGCTGGCGCGCTTTGTTCTAAGCAGGTATTTCGTACTCGTCCTTTAAAATAGAAAGGTGGGCTAGACTTTTGCTATTGCTCTCCTTGTCTTAACATATTATTGATTTGGTGCGACGTTCTTGCTCGAACCAGGCTTTGTGCTTAAACCTAGTGATTCGACAGCGAGCAACCGTTGTTGACGTCTGTACGGCCCGCGAAGGTGGAAGAAGATGAAGGGCTTGCTTCAGTTTTCTCACGTGGATCCGTCGCAAAAGATGCGGATTGCATTTGCTTATTGTGACTACGTTGACTGCAAGATCAAACGTTAGTTGAGTGGATACCTTATATATATATATATATATATATACGAAGGCCCTCCAGCCATAAGTGCATTCAGTGGCGATGGCAAAACTGTCATTGCCCGCGTCCAGAAAAATCAGGTGTCTCCCGAAAGTTTCAGAAGCAGCAATTATTCTGGCGATCAAATCTTTAATGGGAGTTATATAGACTAGATCCTTCAGATGACCCCAAAATAATAAGTCAAAACTAGATAGATCGGGCAATCGTGTGTGAACCGCCTCGGCCAAGGCGGCGATTAGCTAAATTCTCATTCAGATAATTTCGTATCTGAAAGGCGTTGTGTGCTGGGGCATCATCGTGCTGGAACCACATTCTTGAATATGGGATAATAATAATCTGTGAAAACTCTGTGGGACGTATGCCAAAAGTTCTGGTAAGGCTGTGCTCAAAAATATGTGGCATGTTGATCTTCTTAACCTGTCGTGAAGTATCTAAGATCCGATAGGGCCGTTGTCCACGATGCCAGCCCAGACATTCATGTAGAAGCGACGCAGGTGTGCATGTACGGGCGAATCATATGCCGTGAAATGATCCAGTTTCGCGGAGCAAACAATGTAGTTGCGTAAACATTTTCTTACTTAAGTTCTTGATTACATTAGTTGCGTAAACATTTTCTTGACGTCTTACTTTTATGCGAAACATTTTCGCTCCCCCTTTCCATTGGCAAACATGATTTTCTCACCAACTTTGACCATACCCCTGACATTGCCCTGACTTTACTGCGCTTATCTATACCCCTGCCCTTCCTTCGAACACTTTCTATGCTTATGTTTACGAAATCCAGCTCGTTTGTTGTCGTGATCGTCAAAGTCACTGTACCAGCAATCCTGCCTCGGGTTTGTGCCCACCACGCATTTCCAGCACTTAGTACTTCCGCCTATATTTCGGCGCTTCCCATGGGCTCCGCGTAAATATTGTCCAACAGCAATTGGACAACAGCTCTGCGTGCCGGTGCAGTTATGCATATTAAGCGGTTATTTAATGTTTGTTGAGACTTCGATACTCTTCCGACCCAACAACGAACCGGCTGTTCAGATAGCGGGCTGCCGCCCGTTACAGCAGTAGGAAATAGATTGGACTGACGTTGTTGTTGTTAAAGTTTATCGCCCTAAGGCAAGTT
Organism: Dermanyssus gallinae; assembly: GCA_003439945.1. NCBI lineage: Eukaryota > Metazoa > Arthropoda > Arachnida > Mesostigmata > Dermanyssidae > Dermanyssus > Dermanyssus gallinae. The sequence continues at coordinate 170,504 of QVRM01003147.1, read as the reverse complement.
TGTCGAAGCCTTTACTTTCCCGCGGCGACAGTCAGTCCGGACAGAGTTAGGGAATTGAAGTCGGCGGTAGAGTACGCTTTTGGCATTGTTATTCAACAACAGATATACATATTTGCGAGAGTGACACAACAGTGTCGCAACTACCGGCGTTTGCTTAACGGCTTATTTGCTATCATTATTTGCTTTATCGTGTATCTCACTGCGCATCTATCCATCATCATGACCACAGGACGAATCAATTAGCCCTGAGGACAATCCGCACTATGTTGGTCCTGCCCAGCATTTTTAGCTTTAGCAAGCAGGCGAATCTGCTGACACTTAATTCGTCGCCACTTGTATAACCATGTAAACATTGTCTAATATTCTATAGCGTAGTTGATAAGATATCTTATTACATTTGCTTTTCTAACATGCAAGATGAGTAATTCTTCACTACATACACCTAATCACTGTATATGTAAGCAAATATATGTATGATTATACGTATTGTTTTTTTCTATTGCGAAAACGTATCATGTTTTGGTTGGAAAATACGTTTGCTCAATTAGAGCGGGGCTCTCTCGCGTAAGCGTTGGTTTATGCATCTGAAATGCCTCAGAATATTGAAAATCCTGTCGAGTATCATACACTAGCTTGTAGTTTACTTCTACAATACCAGATGTGTAAAACCTACGAAACTTGTGAAGTGTAGTGTATGAAGAAAACATTACTGCCGGTTGATCAGTCAGACAATAGGTTAGATCATTTAAAGACGGAGTGCACTCGTGCGCAAAAGAGCAAAACCGAAGAAAATGGCTTAGTGGCAAAGCCTTTGCCTTGCATTCGGGAGAACTGGGTTCGAGACCCAGACCGGTCACTCTTAAATTGGTTTGCATGGATTCCAATTTAGACAAGGTAAATGCCGGAGTGGATTAAGAATTAGCCATGGCATGAAAAAAACCGTACACGAGCATTAGCCTTACGGATAATCTATTGAAAAAAAACAAATGTGGCGATGAGCGACTCATTGATGGCGATACAGAGAGCCGATAGAAGAGTTACACAAAGCAAGCTCTATACGATTTTATAATTGCTGAAAAATCGCATCAAAATTCAAGACGTGTTTTCGAAGCAACCGAGGGCTTTATTCTGCAGGGCTTTATTCAAATTTAAAAAACACGTAACTAAAGTAAAGCTCAAACGGTATAGAACATTACGCCGGAAGATATTCTATATCAGTGCTGTTATGTTTGACTGTTTGAATAAATGCTCAGATACGACAGAACACTAATTACCAAGTACAATCATAAGAGTTTTAAGTGTTGACATTTTTGTTGTTATAACATCCTTTCAGCATTCAGACCCAATCGTCTTTAGCATTACTTTGTCATTAGAAAGTTTCCTACACCCTGCTGCTGATATTGACAATGCGATAACGCAGAGAAGAGTTACAATAGAGACTGTGAACGCATCCAGTGACCTTTTGCATGATCTTTAGCGCAAATCTGCATGCAAATAATTGACAGTAATATTACCCATCTGCCTAGCCAAAACATATAGCAAATACCTTAATTAGGTTTAGCTTTTTTGCCGTCGGATAGGCCTTGGAGCGAACTCTTTATCCTGCTGGTATCGATTTGGCTTCACTCGCCCCGAACGCGCTAATGTGTATCGGTCGACCGGAAGTTTATGCTGATTTGTTGTAAGATGTGTAACGTAAGCCACACAAACTAGTGACGCGTACTTGCTGGAATTTGTTACGACGATTTTGTTGTTACTCGTTATCGGGCCAACCGATTTAGCCGTGTCGTTCGATTGCTGCCATCAAGGAAATAGGCTGTGGGTCTAGTCCGTCCGTTATTGTGTTCGGGGGCAAACCTCAACGTGTCGCCCGAACTCCACACTGAAGAATAGTCACTAGCGTATGCGCGACTTTCCTGTTCGGGACGACTAGAAGTGGCCGATGAAGTTCTACGCCATTTGTCCGACGCAGCCGCTCTCAAGATCAACTCGAATACGACGCAAATGGCGGCAAATGTTACGCCTCCAGCGTAGAGCCGAACAACCGGGTAGACCTGTACGAAAGCGATGACGTTCGTCTCGGAACGATCCGTGTACATGTTGTACTTGGCGTAGCCGCGTTTGAGGTTGCGCTCGACCGCGTTGAGCACGGGCACAACTCGGGAACTCTGGCCCCACTCGCGAAAACCGTGATCGTCCCGCGTCCAGTACTCGGTCTCGTACTCGTCCTTGGCGTGCAGCGACGCGTTCAGATGCAGGTACGCCATGATGCCGTGCTCGAGCAGACGCCGCGTCACCGCCGTATGCTTCCAGTAGTCGACGACGCTCGTCCGCCGAATGCCGCACGAGCAGATCGCCTCCGTGTTGTGGTTGACTCGGAAGTGCTCGAACAGCAGCGACCAGTTCGTGCGGCTGAAGTCGTTCAGGTGGTACCGCAGCAGGTCGGGCATGTCGCAGATGGCCCGGTAGCGAATGAGTATGGCGAGCTTGGTCTCGCGGTAGCTGCCGACCGGCAGGATGGCCGTCGGGTCGCAGGGCCGGCGCCAGTTCTCGTAGGTGACATCGGCCTGCGGCCGGCGGGTGACGTTGAGGTCGGCGAGGCTGTCGATGATGCCGCGCGGCTTGCTGTGCTGCTTGCGGAAGAACCACGGCCCGCGGTAGGCGGTCAGCTGGCACGCGTTGATCGAGCACGTCGAGTGCTGGATGCGGTCGTCCTGCGTCGACGACACGACCTCGCCCTTGATGACGTTGACCGGCAGCTGCAGCAGCATGATCGTGGCGGCGCCGATCGCCAGCACGAGCACGCCCTGCCGCGGAGAGGTGAGCAGCGACGACGACGTCGACTCGCCGGTCAGAATGTGCAGGCCCGTCTGGAGCACGGCGACCCAGAACGCTCGCGTCGCAATCGCATGACGACGCAACGCGAGCACCAACGGTAGGACCAGCGCCGACACGACGAACAGCGGCAGCTCGAAGTCGATGTGATTCGCCAGGCTGGACACGAGCCGCGAGCTCCACCGGAGCGGGAGCGCCAGGCGGACAGCGGAAAACGAGTGTCCGTACACGTACTGGGTGCTTACCTGTCGTTCATGTACGTCCGCATGTACACCACATCGTCGTATATCGGTGACGCCGCAACGAGCGAGAGAGACAGCGAGAGAGATATAGAGAGGGGGCGGGAAAAGAGGGAAGGAGGAAAGGGAGGGAAAGAGACACAACGCAAGAGATAAATAGAGAGGGGGGATATATATATATATATATAGATTGCACGGAATGGTGCAGATATGGCGGAGCCCTGTGGCGTGCGCCTCGCGACCGAAGGACATACATAGGTGCACATAGGGTTCGAGCCCCACTGTTGCATATTTGTAGGTTATGGGGTCCGTGTTACGAAGCGATGCGACGGCAGGCGCGTGGACGTTAAATAATGGCAAAAAATCTGGCCGAAAATGTTTGGTGCAGATGGTCAAATCTAGGTGTCGATATTTCAACTTGAGTTGATGCAATTTGTTTTTGTTACCGCACGATCGTGGCCGTACAATAGATATAAGATGACGTAGGTAGGCTCATACAGGCGAGTTTTTTTAGGACGTAGGACTAAGTGTGAAATTTGCGCTAGTTTTAGTTATCTAAATGTTCGTGCAAAAGTCCTGATGAGTCCACGTGCAGAGAAGATATAAAATGGCCGTTATACACTAACAGAGTGGCGACTTTTATAGATTAGGATTTTTTTCTGGAAACGAGTAAAATGCAGTTGGTACTGTCACCGACTGGTGGTACATGCCGACCAGGGCAGTGTGAGAAAAGTTTAGAAAACAAACAATAAACTCATTAAAAAATGTTTAACTCTAGAGCAGTGTAAGCCCGAACCCCGATTCTTGGTTGGTTTATATTCCGTCAGAATCGATTGTCAGTAAACATATTTGTTCCCTACGCTCAAGAGGATCGGCCGAGCAACACCTTGTGGAAAAGACCAGCCGGCTCAGCAAAAATGCAAACATAAGGCATATTCGTATTACGGGTTTATGGCCGCGTCGGTTTTCTGTAAACGGTGTACGCAGAAGCTGGATTTCATTATGATTCCGGGAGTGCTACAACATGGCTATCGTTAGCGATAGTGGCGACAACTTCGGTGCCTACTAGAAACCACATCACGGATCGAAAACTAAACCTAACGTTGAATCCGAGCCAGATCGAATTCATGGTGTTTTGACCCCGGACAGCACTCTGACTGATCAGAGCGACGATTGTATAGTACAAAAATTGTTTTTTTTTCACAGCACATATGTTGCAGGCAGGTAAAAGGGGAGAGAAAATGTGCATTGCAATTCTGCTTTTCAGTTTGCGTCTAACTAGTACACTTTCATGGCGACTAACTTTTTAAGGGTGGTTACCCTATCAACTGCGTGAAACTACTAAATTTACTTCAATAAAATTCATATCGTTAAATACACCTGTATTAGATACACCTGTATCGCATTGATCATACATTATTTTTATCGGATTGTATATATAACGCGATATGGGTGTATTTAACCGATATTAATCTTATTGAAGTAAAGTTAAGTTGATAGGATAATCGCCCTTATATATATATATATATATTTAAATGTAACTTACATTTCCACATTGTCCAAAAAAGATTTCAAAACCTCCTTCATCCATTACAGCGCCTACACCTGTAAATCTGATAACCGGTGTATAATTTTGCTTCCGCTTTGGAGTCTCGAAGATTGTCTTCAGCGCCCTGGTATCCGCCGGTATTATGTGAAGGTCGGTGGCCATCATCAAGGGCACATGTGCTTTTGGTAAAATCATCCTTGCAAGTATAATTCTTTCAGTCTTCTCACGCACCATAATAATGATCACACAGCGGAACAAGAGTATATAGCTCTTGTATCGAATAATATCATCGATACGCGGGCCCAGTCTCCACGGAGGGTTGAAGACCAATTCGTTGTTGAACATCTCTCTGACCTGCAAATTAAGAGAGAGAGAGAGAGTTATGAATCACACCATCTGCTCTTAAAGGTACAGCAACTACTACTGAGACAACTCGTCTAAAAACATTGCAGTGAGTAACGCACTGCTACACTTGCGTCTATGATACAGTGCTTGCCAGATTCCTAACTGTGCTGCGGTCGACTTGAATGCGCAGAGATGTCACCAAATATGGAGATTTTACCAAGCACACAGCGTTTTGGCTTCCCATATTTGTCCCATTGTGTGCTTCCCATATGCAAAGCGACCGACGTTTTGAACATCAGAAAGGTCGGTGATCGTCGCTAACTTATTGCTTAAGTATGTGTTAGGCATTTAGTTTTCGCCTACTCTTGGCTATGTCTTTACGCTTGCACAGGACTGCATGGGTATCGAAGATCAAGTATTATATTTGGTAACCATTTTTTAAAGCAGAAAAGGAAGCTACGATTAATGACAGATAGAGCAGGTTTTAGTCTGTTAGGCAGGTTTTTTTTTTGCGACAACAAACATCATTAATATTATTATTATTATTATTTATTACATGTTAAATAATGTTACAATTGTGAGGTCTGAACGTATTATTGCAAATTCTTTAAATAATTATTTCACTCCATGGCGCCTAAAATAGATGCCGCGTTTCCTCTGCAAACGGCCAAAGACAACGCTTGCCTCAAGAATTGACCCTCTTTTTGATCGCCTGTGACCTCCTGAATTCGCTTACTCAAATCTTTGAGAAATGCTTCGGTTTCCTTGCTGATTGGTCCTAGCGTCTCCATGGCAATAGGCACGAAACATCATTAATTGTTTATTGATGTTTATGATTGCAATCATTTTAAAATAAAACCTGCGTAACAGACCTTAGTTTCACGTGTCTAGACAGACAAATCGTTCTATATATATATATATATATATTCCGGGTTGCCGTGAAAGAGGTCAGGACATAAAGAAAGGAGGTCGGCACCTGAACCGCTTCTGAGACTACCGACGGATGCAATGGATTGGCAGGCCGAGAAAATAAATGCTTTAATCCACGCTTGCTGCACGAAGGAGGACCTCAAAGACCTCCTCACCGAAGACTTGCCATTAACCACTTCCATGAGGGTAACACACCTTGGGACCAGCCTTCTGAAGCCCCCTTCGGATCCTGGTGGCCAGGGAGGACGACCCATCAGACAAAGCGGTATGGCAGAGCATGGCCTGTCAATTCCAGGGCATTACCGGGGAGCCTGGGAACAGGACAGGTGTAGTCCTGTCCCGTCGTATGAGCGAGACGGGGGATGACGGTAAGGTTACCACCAGGACCTTAGTGGCACTCCGGCTCCCCATGGACGCAATACTAATTCAAGACAAGGATCTCCTGGAGTAAGCGTTAGCAAAGACCAAGGACCTCGCGGGCTCAGAGATCCTTCTTTAGGCCCTGAAGTCAGTCGGGGCAGCAGACTTGAGCCTGGACCGTTCCTCCTTGCGGCACCTTCAAAAGGTCTGGTCCGAGTGGCCCCGGCTGACGCCGGCAAGATACTTAGCATAAAGCGAATTCAAATGTGGTCCTCGTGGCCCATCTCGGAGTGGATCAGTGTCCCTACACGTCAACGGTGTCAACGTGTGGGCACTTCGCCCCGTCATACACCCAAGAGGCAGTCAAATGGCAGTCAAAAAATGCGGAGCGCTGGGACACCTCTCTAGGGAGTGCGCGGCGAAGGCCATCTGCTACAACTGCGGCAAAGAGGGGCATGCAGCTAACGTCGGCGCATGCCCGAAGTTTCGGGAACAACTTGAGGAACTTTGTCGCCGCGGCGGCTGGACCAATACCCGAGCGGTACCCGCGCTCTCTGCCCCGAGGCCCTGCCCCGCAGCGGCCCAAACCACTCCCGGCGGCCACCCCAGTGCCACGGTGGATGCCGAAGAGTTTACTCTGGTAACCCAGAGGGGCCGCAAGAGAGCACAAAGATCATCAACCCTTGCGGACCTCCGAGCCTCCAAGGACCCCAACACCAAGCTTTCCCCAACACAAGAAATGACTCAGATTCTTAAAGCTCTACACGTAAATTGCAACCGCAGTAGGGCAGCACATGCAATACTTGAAGAGGTCAGTAGCAGAGCCAAAACAGACGTGCTGCTGGTGAGCAAGCCCAATGTCCGGTGCGCAGAAGAGCACCGCCCGGACCGGTTTGCCGACAAGCATTGTACTTGACCGCCGGATCTTAGGAAATGACAGCAGTTTCAGTTTTACCTGGATTGACGTGGCGAACGTTAGGCGTTTTTACTCATGCTACTGCAGCCCCAACGTCCCACTTGAAGATTTTATTAAGCTTTTAGAAGACCTAACCGCATCTTTTAACCAAAGTGACAAAGCATTTAGGTACAACAGGAGATTTTAATGCCTCCGCCGACGTGTGGGGCTCCGCCGCTACTAACCGGAGGGGACACGCAGTTCTCGAATGGTTGGCGGCCATGAACCTAGTCGTTCTTAACACAAGTCCTACATTCTACAGGGCAGGGCGCACCTCTTGTATAGGCCTAACTATCACACGCCGGACAAAGGCCCACGGGATTTTAAACTGGAGAGTTTTACACGACAAAGAATCACTAAGTGACCACCAAATAATCGAATTTCACGTGACGGCCAGCTTAAAGCAACCATCTTCAACGCTGCATCCGCCTATGGGACGTCAGGGAACCGCCGAACTCCGGGAGTCTCTTAGGACCTGCATAGGTCCGGATGGCCCGCCCGCTTCGATGACGGGCCACACGTCGTGGCACGAATCCGAGGCGCCGCGGCACACCAAAGCACTGGTGGATTGTGGAGATCAGATACCTAAGGAAAAGGTCCTTCGAGAGCGGCGCCTCTTCACGCGCGCCCGGAGGCGTGCACCCGAGGGGGGATGCCCTGCACCATGGCGCCGAGTACAAGAGGTCGCATACCCTCCTACGCAGGGAGATCTCCAGAAGCAAGGAACGCTCCTTGAGAGCCCTTTTCGAAGAACTGGAGGACGATCCCTGGGTCCGCTTATACTGGTGCCCTTTCCAAGGCATCCTCCCTTCTACCGCGCCCCCTACCTGGAGGTCTCAAGGACAGAACAACAGAATCCTCCTGAAGCCACCCTGCGAGATGTGTGCGAAGCGGCGGCACGCCTCAAGGAGAGAAAGGCACCGGGCCCTGACGGTGTCCCAGTCATTGCGGTTAAGCCGCCGCGGCGATTGAGATGTTCCGGATAGGCTCTCTCCCCACTGCATGGAAGGCCGCAGACCTTGTCTTTATACCAAAGGGTCCCAGCTCCTACCGCCAAGCTGCCTACTCGGCTCCCTGGCTAAAGCATTTAAGTCCATCGTGAAGGCACTCCTTTGGGACTTCGCGGAGGGGAGCGACCTGCTGTCCGACGTCCAGTACAGATTCCGCACAGGCCGCTTAACCATCGGCGCCATAAAGCGGATTCAGACTCAGGACTCCTCCGCGAGTCCCCACCCAGAACACGGGACTTGTTCCTCGCGATTTTATTGGATGTCAAGAACGCTTTTAACAGCCTGCCGTAGAGAGTCATCCTGGAGACTCTCCACAGGAAGAAGGTTCCCTTTTATCTACGGAAGCCTATATCTAATTACTTACATGACAGGACGATCCAGTCCCACGGTTTCTTTTTTAGCATGACTACCGAGGTGCCACAGGGCTCTATACTTGGCTTCCTGCTATGGATTATAACCTACGACGACGTGCTCTGGCCTGGCCCACCGACGCACTAAAATTAGCCGCAAACAGGACTCGTCTGCGTTGAGCCCAGAGGGTCGGAGCTCTCAGGGTAATAGCAGCGTACAGAAAGGTTAGTGCTGCGGCGGCTTTCGTCCTAGCCGGAACGATCCCTTGGGACCTGAATGTAGCCGAGCGCCGCCGCCTATGGGACAACCCAGACCTCAAAAAAGACGAGGAGCGTCAGGGCACAATCAACCTCTGGCAGGAGGAGTGGGAAGGCCTGGAGCAGAGTGCTCCAGTCGCCAGCCTCCGTACCCTGATCCCAAACATCAGACGCCTCCAGGAAGATCCCCTGCTGCGGTGTCGGTGTGTGCAACCGCATTTTAAAGTTAGTCCTCCAAAAAAAAATGTATATATATATATATACAGTCCGTGAAAAAAAGATACAGCCACCTATGTGTACCACATTACACACATTTATTATATCTAATCATGTAATGACTACAGTGATACAGGCTTATAGAGTAACAGCAGAAAATGTCGTCGACATGTGGGGTCTTGGATCACTTTAAACACGAAATGTCTACATTTGACACAGCTACACCGCGAAAAAATTATACAGCCACTAGCAAGATGCATGTCTTAGCGAGTGTATTGAGCGGAATAGCGACGTTTAGGCTCATTTAAAAACTCGACGGAAACAAGGCAGCAAATCTACTTAATACTCAGTGAACTTTCCGTTAGGTCGGATGACCTTAAAAATATGGTTTGGTACAGCGTTAAACAAGCTTCGAATGACGTCTTTTGACAAAATTCGTTTTTCCTTGCGCCAGACCTTGTTGAAAAACAAAGTCGGGCCCTCCTATCAGCTTAAAATGCGCCGATTTCTCTTCTAGTAGATACCCAATAGCACCTCGAATTAACACGACCGTCTAAAAACACACAGCCACAGCGGCCCAGATCACAACCGAACCGCCACCTGAGTGAAGTTTTGACAAAATTCGTTCTTGCTTGCGCACATCGTGAAAATAATAATTAAATCCATTCGACCCTTTAAGGTTAAACTTTTTTTTATCCAAAAAGAGCACTCTGTGCCACTCAGTGGCTCATGACATCGTATCGTGGGCACTCAGTGATCCATGACATCATAACGTTGACGAAGTCAAGACGAGCTTTCAGCGGTCAGCGGACAATCGTGGTTTTGTCTTGTGTTTTTCTCGTGAGCCAATGTGGTGTTTTGAGGAGGCTTTGCACGTTTCACACGTTTGTTTGCACACCAGCTGCCGCCACAATTGCTCTTGCCGATAGCGCAAAGTTTGACGCTTGCTTTAGAAATGCACGCTTGTTTCGTTCGGAAATGGCATTTAGACGCCCGGAACTTTTTTACGGTGTATCTTTCACCTAAATTTACAAAGTTCTTTATTACTCAGGTAAAATGTCCCAATCAACGAGAAATTTCGCGATTAGAGTGGCCGATGTCCTTATAAGTCTTGATTTGGACGATTTCGTCACTCGTCAGGCGCCGGCCTAAGCCCATCGTTCCAACACAGAAAAAACTTCTGATAAGAGGTCTGCTTTTGTTTTTGTCGTAAAATAAGCTTTAACGCCGTTATTCCACTTGATTCACTTGCTAAGACATGCATCTTGCTAGTGGTTGTATACTTTTTTCGCGGTGTAGCTGTGTCAAATATAGATATCTCGTGTTTCAAAGTAATTCGAGACCCCAAATGTCGATGGAAGTCTCCGCTGTTATTCTATAAGCATGTATCACCGTAGTCTTTACATAACTGGATATAATAAATGTGTGTATTGTGGCAAAATATAAACAAAAACAAATTTAAAATAAAAACATTAGTTGTATCTTTGTCTACTGTATATATATATATATATATATATATATATATATATATACGCATACATATACAGAGCCTTCCATTACCGTATGTACTTAGTATAAGGTTTGGCACAACTCGGCAACAAACTAATTGTATCCAATGGAAGGGGGGGGGGGGCGGAAGCGTTTTGTTTAAGAGTGAGGATGAAATTTAGAAAAGTAGATATTCTGCTTTTTTCTCTTACATAGTGTTGCAAAATGTAGGTTTGCTTAAAAACAGGTCAATGCATAGAAGAACCGATCATACAGGCCCGTTTGGCTGAACCTTCTGCATAACCAGAATGGCACCCACCGCAAGCTGTTGTTGTGTCTTACGTTGAAGCGTTAACGTTTAGAACCGTGAGACTTTGCCATTACGATAATACTGCGTTACATAGTCGCCAAGTAACTAAGCTTTTCCGACAGCCATAGTTGTTATGTTTGACGCCGAAGCTTTCACGTTCAGGACCGTAACATTTGCCAAGACGTTTCCGCCCCTTTCTGCCATTGGGAAAACATTTTCTTGTCAAGTTCTACCAAACCTCAAATTATGTATCTAAAATTCTGATACACTTTTGCTGAAACAGGCCAAAACGCTAACAAATATGCATGCCCTCACTTTCGATATGGCGGCAATCACGTAACGCAGCAGCATCACTTCGGTACAAATATGATGGGCATTAAGTTTGCTATTGCTTGAGAATAATATTTTGGACGTACATTTCAGTAGTATTAATGGCAAAATTGTACGGTTCTGGACACGCTGGTATGCTCGGTGCATTCATGCGTTGACTGGTTCTCCCGCAAACGTAGATCTATGTAGAAGAAAAAGGCAGAATAGCTACTTTATAAATTTCATCCTAACTTCTAAACAAGACGTTTCCGCCCCCTCCTTCCATTAAAAAAAAAAAAATATTTTGCCGACTGTTTACTAAGCCTTAATTTAAATACATACTGTTATAGAAGACCCTATGTGTATATGCTTGAGAAGTTGATAAAATGCCAGCGCAAAAACGTCTCGTTGGTGCTCTCTACGGAAGCTCGAGCCATCAACGAATTAGGTACGCGTAGACGAACGGCTGACACCTCAAATTACAAAATACTTCACATTTGAACTAGAAGCCTGACTGACGAAGACTTCTTCTTACCTGTACGATAATGCGATCGTTGGTGTAGAAGCGGTCACGTTCTAGAAAGTCGACGCTGCATGTGTTCCAATAGCCGCATAGGCTTACCGGGTACCAGGTGCCCATTCGCCAGCCGGCCGAATTCTCCGTGTCGCAGCTTACGATTAGTTGCTTGTGACCTGGCGGGAGTTCAAAGTGTGGCGGGTAACTCTGCCAGAGGTTAACGTTCGCGTACCGCCTGACGAACCTGAGATCCAATCGAAGGCAGTGCGATACGAACAGTGTGAACGTTAGCTTAGGGTACGCCGTTGCCAGGGTTGAGACAATGGCACGGATCGCTGCGTACGCATTGCTATTCATCTCGATTCGATGTGCAGCCACCGCCAGGCCCACAGCGAGCATCGCGATCCAATGCAGAATGCGCATTGTGCCGCCAGAGGGGAGCGCCCTCACTGAAAATGACGCACACACACACAGAGACACTCGATATAGCCATGCAAACAAACACACCAACCGTCTCTCTAGAGAGACGGACTCCCCTACGATCTCCTGACCACGACTATAAGGCTACGACTATACGGCTTGTAGAAGCTTCCAACGGACACTATTTGAAAATAAGACGGTTTGAATAACACGGTAACACTAATATAAAATAACTACAACCCACGAAGAGAGGTTCACACCTTAGCTTCATAGTATTTCTCTCATCGGAGGCCCTCTTTACATTTCTAGTTAAAATCGTGTATCTTTGGCATCACTTTATTTGCAATCTGGAAATTTTGATGCACGATATCAGTCAAATAGATACTTGTATATAGCAGCATTTTTTTCACGCAGGCAGGATACGACATTTTCAATACGTGCTCAAATACTTAAACAGAAGGGTTGAACGAACTAGTACGACCGGCACGTTACAATCGGGCTTCAAACAAACACGCCGGAATTCGCGTATAATACTTTGTTATAATATACCTAAATTATATTATATATTATCATTAATCGCGTACTGTTCTGTTATAGCTATCTACTGTGGATGCCAGCAGAAGTAGCAAAAACACTTAGGAAAAGCTAGACCTTCGACAATAGTATGAGATTACTTCCATCATATCCATGCTCTACATAAACGCACTAGAAACAAGGTGGCTACACATTGCCAGGCCAAAATGATCGTCATGGAATGCGCATTTGCCTGAATATATATATATATATATATATATATATATATATATATATATATATACTGTATATATACTTGTATACTATAGAATATACTTGTGTTCTGCAGCACTGTAATGAAAGTATATTTAATACTAATATTGCTAAAACACTGTCGCAATCATCGCGAACTTATTTTTAAGCGCGTAGGGTAACGCGTGGGTAGACACGTGTGCTTCCATCCTTACATTTTTATGTAGGTTTGTCCACTTGTATTTGGACTTGCTGTTGATGGTGGTCCGTTTGCACGATTTGATTCCGATTCTTCAGTCAGGCCACAGTAGAGATTTAAACGAAAACTTATCGCGGGTCGCTTGTGAACATTAGCTAACTGCCGCAACAGGTTGGTGACCGCATGGCGATTCGAGTAGATTCTGCATTTCACGGTGTAGCGTGGAGCACGGACGAAACCATTGGCACCTTCGCAACGAGTAGCAGCTATTTGGCCGGCCTCGCAGCCAAGATTCGCAAGAGAGGAGCTGAGACTTTATGCCAATAGCCGTTGGGCATTGACGGGCGTATCGACCTGACCATCTGCGTCTGTGCATAGCATAACACATCAGATACGTGTTTCCATCGGAGAACTTAGTCGAAGACAACAAAAACGCCGCTTGAGTTCATAGCTTTCTCTATGATTCTCGATGCAAAACTGATAAAAGATGCAGAATTTTTATCTAGCCCCTCAAAAAACGACCGCTAGGCCAGATATATCCAGTTGCACGCGGATTCATGCTGCTCATCGAGATCTGGATTGGCGATAGTGACCTTCAACGGTCAGTGGAACAGTCGGTTTTGTACTTCTAGTGACGGGCGTCCAAATCATAGACTTCACAATGGGTATTATCGCTAGGATCCAAACAGAATCGTAACGAATGACGCTCAATGAACGAGACTAAGTAACGCTCAACAAGAGTTACAACAAAGGTCGACGAGCAGCAACGCCGTGAAGCATTATATATATTCTTCTAAATTATAAGAGATGCAATTGTAATAATAATGATAATAATAATAATATGCCATTATTTCATCTCAGTTATAATCTCATAAATGACTAATTCATATTACTGATACTTACTCAAAAGTACAAGCCTATATATATATATATATATAGGATTGTACTTTTGTTATAATATATAATCATATATATATATATATATATATATATATATATATATATATATATATATATATATATATATATATATATATATATATATATATATATATATATATATATATAAAGAATCAACATCGCGTTGTTTTTGCGTCGCCCATGTTTCTGCTCGTTCTTCGCTGCACGCCGTATGTGGTCGTAGCTGGCGGACCGCTCACCGCGTTGGACTGCGCGTTCGTCACAATGTTTATAGTTGTAATAAAAAGTATATTTAGTCATAACATTGTCAAATCACCGCCGCAACCATCGTTAACTTGATGTGCGGCGAAAATAGAAAGCAGCAGGGAGGAACGAGATCAGCAGAGAAAGAGGGAACAGCAGCCTGCGATATACGTAGACATCTTTAGAGCGCTGCTCCCGTTGGTTTCCCGGAAGGGAAGAACACAGTTAGAGTAATAAACCTCCCAGAGGAGGTTAGGGAGAAGCAACTTTAGAATGCTGTCCTGACGTTGGAGCAGCGGCTAGACAATACGGGGAAATTGAGCGAAACACATTTGGGTCTCTAGTCCACGCTTGGCCTGACAGGCGGTAGTGTTCGATCTACAGCGTCATCGTAGAAGGTGTTTATTTCAGTTTAGCGCTACCTCAGCGTGAAGCAACGGCGCGACGCTAGCTGACTCCGTGGACGAAGCGGGAGAACGCCGACACTCGCCTAGAAGTCCCAGCCATTCAACGCGAGCCTGTGGCGCACATTTTTTAAGCATCCAGTTAATTTTACTTGTGCAACTAAAATAGTTTGTCGTGGTTAAGCGAAACATGCTAGCGGACTCTGAGAAGAAACCTCTCCCCTTGTCTAGATATAGGCAGACTAAAGCGCTTTTAACACTGAGGACAACCGATGTGCTAGTGGTCTTGAGGGGACCTTAACAATGTATACCGATTTAGCTTCCGCTGCGACTATATGTGAGAATGACTATAATCAAACAAGACTTTTAAAATGCTTTCAACTGCGTTCGTGCGACGTGATCACCGTCTAAGGATTGTTGTCTCACGTGTGTTTGACCTATACCATTGTATAATGCGGGTATACAAAAATTCAACTCAACTGCTGTTGATGGAACACGTCTTACTTTCACAGTCAAGCCTGCAGCAGGGCGACCTGTTAGGTCATCCACTGTTTTGTATTGCCGTCAAGGAGCTCATAGACTCTCTCGACTCCTTGTTTAATGTATGGTACTTGAACGATAGCACGCTAGCTGGTAACGCTGTCACGGTAGGTCGTGATATTTAGAATGTATAGGAATTAGCAACGAAGAGCGGGTTATGCTTGAACCCATAAAAATGCGATCTCTTTGTGAACATTTTACTCCTCAGTTAGACTGGTAACCGACTTTCTTCCAGACTGTATGAGCATAAGTGAGACCAACTTGCCTTACTAGACGTGTCACTTCGTAATAACGAGAAGAAACCTTAGATACCTGGTTGGATGGAAAAGTTAAAATTGCCTTCAGATCGCTTGGGTATCTTGGGTGCGTACCGAGGATTGTTTCTTTAAGGATCCTGCTTTTCGACAATATGGGTAAACCACCTGCTCCGCGGGATTAACTAACCGGAATATATTTATACTTTTTAAAACAATTCCACGCCCACAGGTTGAAGTCCCTATCTTTCTTCTATTCTTTACTTAACCTAAGCTTATTAAAAGCAGCTTGCAGACGAGGCCTTTTTTTTGTGGCAGAATGAGGCCTATGTAATCCAGACACAGGTCCCATGGTTGTCGCATCAGTGTCTAGTGCTTAGCAAAGGACTTTAAGGATACCCTAGCTATCGAGGAGTTACGTACTGTGCTAGAGGATTCCAAGAAATGTCTCGTAGCACGCACATTCCCTCCTGAAAGCCCGATTCCCTAGGAAACCTGGAATGCGCCGTTGGAGGACATACGACTAGCCCATCTTCTTAATTCTGTAGGAGACGAGGTGAACAAAGCACGCCTGCAAGCAGTTTCGTATAGTGGTGCTAGTGCATTGCTGAATGGTTTTCCAAGTGCTCCCGTTGGAACCCTCTTAGAGATCTTTATCGTCAGGATCTGGTCTTTGCTTTGGAATCCTACCAATCGCTGTGGTGAGAAGGTCTAACCACGACGTCACCATGGCTCACCCTGCATCCGCAGCTTAGACCGTAGGACGTGACACGCTGCTCTGAATGATACCCTGGTCGTGTCTTAAGGTCTTCTGGCTAACCTTGTATACAGACAACTCTTGTCGGCCTGGCGGGATGATCCCAACAGCTTTTAAGGGCTGAAGGACACTCGACTGAGACGCTCCCGTGACTGACTCTTTAGCACCTTCAATGATCAGTCACGGCGCTGCCCAGGTTAGCTATGCTGTTTTGCAGGCGGAGACAAATAAGTGTCGGAAGTATGCACTTATCAAAGACTCTACGACGGTGCTTGGCACCTTTCCTAATACTGGGGGACAAGTGGTTAACCTATTTATGAATAGCAATATATATATATATATATATATATATATATATACATATATGCCGCTAAGAAAATCCTCCAACAAATAAGGGCATCTTTGGCCGCGACAACCTAAGCGATCTGACAAATCAACGCTGTCATATTCAGGGACCTAGATGAGTCTATTAAGACAAATACAATTTTTAAAAGGCTTACTAAGGACAAAACGCTTGAAATGGCGCTCGTACTTGCTCCGAAAAAAACCTGGGCAGGCGACCATCCATGCATTGCTAAAACGCTCCCTAAGAAAACTCAACGGCTTCTACGAGAGAGGCACATATATTTTGATTTGTCCTGATGCCGCATAGACGAAAAGGTCTTGGTGCCGCTGTGTTCCCACTTGACAATTCAAGCTCTAATCGGGTCTTTTTGTCTCACGCGGCTGATCCGACGCGTATAAGACTTGCAGACGCCTTTCCAATTCTGGCCATGCAGTGCTGAAACTGTCCGCGTCCTATGAAGACCTAGATTGCAAAGTACGCAAAAGGCCTCTGACCGGACGTCGCAGCATTGCCGTAGATCAGGTATAGGCGTCCGCGTCCAGCGCCTACGAGTGACTCCGGTGGGGGGCACGGCTTACCCCTCGCCCACGCAATGAAAGTGGCCGCGCGTGCTTGCGTTAATCGTCAACCGCAGTTTCCCCCAAGCAAGCAAGTACCAGGGTACCTGGCGGGTAGAACCACCAGGACGACGTCGCTCCTAACCGGTACCCTTGGCAAACCCCAACCACCCACTCGTCAGACTATAACGCGTCCGAACGCAGTTTCGCAGATTCCGTGTCCCTGGAAAGATTAACAAAATATCTGAGCGTTTAGAAGCAGAACCTGCAGAGTAACAGAGCTCACAAAGGCCTAAATGGGCATGTGAACGGGCTGCAATAGAAGAGTTATTATCTCGTTGCACCTTCCCGCGCCTTATTATTGCCTAACGGGTTTTGGGTACGCTGGTGTAGGGGGGAGCTGGCAGTAGTGTCAACCTCGTAGACACCGAACGCTGAAAAGGTTAACAGCCGCAATGTCACGAATTCTAGGCAATTTGCTAGCGACGGCAGTAGTAGTAGCAGCAGCAGCAACAACAACAACGAAAGCACAGGATATTAATCTTTGGAGGAGACAGAGTGTTGGAAATAAACGAGGCCTGGCTTGTTCGAATGGCTAGGCACGGGAGATAAACCGTGTACCGACATCCGACAGTGCACACACGGCAGGGTACATACGCGTGACGCTTATTCCGCTACGAGAACAATTGTTTCTAACCAAAGCACTTGGGCAGCCTTTATTGCGTTCAGTCATTCCCTACTCTTTATTACAGGAATAAAGGAGCTTTCTGTTCTGTTCTATTGTTCAGTCTCCGACGTACGAACGTGCCTTGACGGCGTTTGAGCGTGAACGCCTGACAGGCTGGGCGGCCGTGCGTCACGTACACGGCCCACGAACGAAAAGACACGACGCAATTTTCGATGCGGTGTTAATTCGAAAACGATTTAAAAGCCGTACTTTTGATGCTGCTGCTGTTGTTGTTAGTGCGTTTGCTGCTGCTGCTGCTGCCAAGTGCTATCGTAGACCCTCGTTTTGACCATAGAAAAGCTGTAAGGGCCATGTCATGTTGCCTTTAAAGAGCCAAAAAAGAGGGTGGTGCTGCTGCATAGATAGTAGAAAATCAGAGTAGTAAATGCCACTCTGCAGATTTTGCTTCATGTAGGCATTAGATGATATTATTAGATTTTAGAATAACATCCAATACTCATTTTTGAATAACACCCAATACTTATTTTGAATAACACCCCATACTTATGTTTAAATAACATCCATTTTCGTACATACAATTCCGGACACCTACGCTGGACGGTGTTGGTATTGTGCCAAACTACCCATCAACAATACCAATCCTTGGATCTTAATATCTTTACAGCAACTTAGTCTATCTAGAAAAGTGTCAAAGCAACGACCAGTGTATCGCCTCAATGGCCCTTTGTGAAATGCTAGAATTATTTTTTTAAGGAAGTTGTTTTTAATTCTAGACCATCCTCCGTCCCCTACGGCCTTGGAACTCACCGTGATGTATATCATCAATGCACCGAGGGCCGGTCATGTTAAGATATCTACGGATTCCCCGAAGGTCGGGCGAGAGACTTCGAAGGAGAATGGGTTTAGCACTCCGCTCACATCACCAGACGTGGAACTGACACCGCGATGCGGCTCACACCAACGGTTCTATGAGTCATCACAGAGCATAGATAAAAACACCTCGAATGGAGGTGACACACTTCGTGATGCCGCTGGAAACGAAAGAGGAGGGTGGTCACAGGATTAGGCGGCAGATATCATTGCCTACCTTGTTAAGCCAGAGCGCTGTAAACTTTCCCAGACAATAGTAATACCCATTAGCCCGGACAAGACCAACCAAATCTTCACGAGCGTCTGCTGTGAAAAATAGAGGACAACTGACAGGGAGAAATGGCACAGCACATAGGCTGGCGCCTGGCAAACGATTAGGCTGGCCTCCGCCAGTAACACCTGTGGCATCGACCGTAATGACAAATGGCCTTTTCATGAAGCACCTCTGTTTGTCATGTGACGAAGTGGCCAGCTAGCAAATGACTGAAAAAGGATATAGGCGGCCACTCTACATCACTTCCATGATCTTAGCAACAACCCAACATCCTTGCGATATTAAGATCACTACCGCTTTTCCTTGAACTCGTATAGCTGTTCCGTCTTTTTATCAGGTGGTTCTTTGCGTAACGCCGGGACTGTAGATACGGCCGAGAAGGGCCGTGCTCCCTAGACGAGGATGAGAACAAAATAAAGCCGACAAAATATCGGCCAACAATAGTATGTAAACACAGCGATGACAACAGCCAATCTCGTGACAAAGAACACCGAATATGCTGCTTACCATGACAACAACAAACAGAAGCTCACGTATGAGGAGCGAGAGGGGTTTGTGTTGGTTTGGCGGACGGGGATCCTCGACCCGATTAATCTAACGGTGGTGAACTGGATAGCTTCATTCACCATCTATCGCGACGTTTCTTTAGCAACTTCTGAGGACGTGAACGGGACGATGCTCAGCGTCCGCCACCAAAGGGGCCGGTTAATATTGGGCACTCCTCTGTTATCCATGACTATCCACGTCTTGAAAGTGTCGACCTACAGGTCGACCTACCTTGGAGGTGTCTCGTTTCTGCAGACGGATTTTGCTGGATAATTTAATGGATGGGTATATTCGCTTTGCAGAGTTGCACGTAAATGCACGGCATCTCCAATCTGGGTCGAGGTTCTACAGTCTCACGCTTATCTTTGATAGCTTGCCTGTAGACTGGTTTATCGTGATAGTGGCAGACTTTTGTATGTTATAACAGCCGTGACAATTGTGTTCGTGTCTCGGCCTATTAAGAATGGATCACATTCTAGCGCACGTTACACTCGTTCTGGTGGGCTCGACGACAAAAAAGGCCCATCACTCAACACTCTAATAGATATCCTCGATGATCTTTTGACAACAACTGGGCAGACCTGCTTTGTGTACGCTTGCGTAGCACAAACACTGCTATTTTTGGGTGGCAATGCTGTGAGTGCTAAACACTGATCTGGATTTGCTAGCAAGGGCATCATTCAGGCAGGTCATAAATACTATCACTAACTTCAATCTCAGGTCCGATGCAAAGTCACCTCGTTTGTGCATAAACCATATCGCCATTACCAATTCTAAGCGATATGTCTGTATCCTTCCGCTTGCTTTCGATACGGGTTTTTTCGACCATTACGCAGTAGTCAAACTGACGGCAATGAGGCACCTTTATCTTCTTTAACGACGAAACCTAGCTTGAACACTGCGCGTCTCTACAGAAAGTTTGAAGATAGCCAGCGAAGGTGGATTTGTCATATGCTTTTAGCCTCAGCGGGTCCCAACGAGACCTTTGAGTCATACAAGGTTGTTAAGCTTCAGCTGCTGAATGGCGATTGCTTCCTATTGCGACAGCGAATGGTCACTAACAATTAGGTTAATTTAAGGCATACAGTCGATTGCGCTCGCCGTCATTGGATGAACGGACGGTCCGTGGATGACAAAGAGGCACTTGAGAGATTGTAGGCGATTGACAAGGTAGAACTTAAAGTGACTAGGGTTCTACGAAGAGCAGTTTGGCGCTGTGCGTGACCTGCCGCCCTGCTCTGGCGTTTCCCTAATGAAGCCTGCGGCCATGGCAAGAAGCTCGGAGCGGTGCTCAGCCAATTACAAGTTGAACACGTGAAGACGAGGAGAGACAGCCCGATTCCCCTAAAATATGCCGTGCGTAGGACTGGCAAAAAACTGTCAAATCAGCAGAATCCACTGGTCAAGTGGCTAAGTTTGCAAATTCCGTGTTATACGGAAATTAGCCAGCTATTTCTGTTGTATTGCTTTATTTGGATTTATACTTCGTCCTATAAGGAGAAAGTCCGAATACAATATTTGTGACACAAGTATTTGAAAAAATGAAAGCGTCTCTTTAAGTGAAGCGTTCGTAGTCGGCGCATGTAGGCCACTAAAACCTTTAGTTTTAGAATTTTCGGGTTGGAAATACTATTTTTTTCTAAGCTCTACAGAGGCCCATAACAAAATTAACAAATTCTCTTGTAGCGTATCTAATTGCTTTAGCATGAATCATATTTGATGCAGCTTACTGGGTGGACACGTTTGTCCGTGTTTATATGCTCTAATAATTAATTTTGACCTGTTATATAATAAAGAAAGTGCATTTTTACTTAATAGGTAATATCCTTTTAGTCCACACGATGAATGATATTCTAGCAGTATAAGTTCAGGGGAGTACGGTGGTTGCACAGTTCAACTCAAATCCAGCTCTCGTTTTTTGGAGGGTTAGTAGGCAAAACTCAAAATGGCGCATCAACGAGGTGCGGGGGAGTTCTCTAATATATATATATATATATTTTATAAACAATTAAAACTGTAATTAAATAAATAATTCGTTTTTTTCGCCAATATTTTGTAATTAAAATAAAAGCAGCAATATCTCTTTGTGAGTATTTTGTTTCGGCTAGGTTTGGTAAGGTTCAAAGCATCGGATGAAGCCCGCTTTACATTACGCAACTAAAATAAGGAAGAATTGTTCCTTGTCAAGTAAGCAGAAAGCACACGGGGCGTGTATAAATGATACGAAATGCTTTGTTTGTATTTTTAATTTGATTAATTTTGTTAAACCACTGTTGTTACACCATCACTACCGTGTACTAAACGAACAGACAAAACCATTAGGTAGTTCGTTGTTGACCTTCGCAATAAGCTCCACGACCGGCCTTGCAGCCAAACATTGTGAGATCGGAGCTTAGGTTTTACCTTGACCGGTGTATCGACCCGACTATCCGCTTTTATGTGTAACATACTTATATACGTATGTGTTTCTGTTGGACAAGGCTGTAGAAAAAACAACGTCTCCGCTTGAATGCGGCTTTCTCTATGACTCTCGGTGCAAAACTGATAAAAGATGCAGCGTTTTTGTCTAGCCTCTCAGAAAACGGCCGCTAGACCAGATATAGCCAGTTGCACGAGGAATCGTTCTGCTCATCGAGATCTGAACTAGCGATGGCGATCTTCGGTGGAGGGAAAGGTCAGTTTTGTACTTCTAGTGACGGAAGTCATCATAAATCATAAAATTCACTATCAGTATTTTCGTCCAACATTATAGATTCGTAACAAATGAAAGAGACTAGGTGTCGTTCAACAAAAGAAGTTAAAAAAACTGGCGATAATATATATATATATATATATATATATATATATATATATATATATATATATATATATATATACATATACATATGTCCCACTGGTGTCCGAGGTCCGCCCGCTCGAGATCGGCTAACCTCGCGAAGGATTGCGTTGTTTTTTGTATTGTCCAAGTTTCTGCTCATGCTCGATTATGTGCTGCATTTGGTCGTGGTTGGCGGATGGCTAGCTGCGTTCGCCACACTGCTTAGAGTTATGATATAAGCATATTTAATAACAATACTGTCAAATCACTAGCGCAACAATCTCGATCTGTAGAGAAGGAAGAAGCAGGCAACGAAATCTGTCGAGGAAACAGGACAAACAGACTGCGGTATCTGTAAACAAGGTTAGAGCACTGCTTCCGTTGCTTTTCCTGAAAGAAAGAAGTTACAGTTAGGATAACAGAGGTCCCAGAAGAGGTTAGGAAAAAGCAACTTTAGAATGCTGTCTTGTCGCTGAAGCAGCGGTAGATAATTTAGTGAAGCACACGTTTCCACGACGAACTAGATCAAAATGCTTCCTCAGCTACTGAAGTCTCAAGAGGATAGAGGTAGGGCCATGCGAGACGCAAGGTTGGAGGACGCCGGGACGCGGAAAACAAAAGGCGCGGGGGATTCGAAGCACGCTCAGGGTGAAAGTAGAGTAGGGCAAAACATTGTTTCGAACAAAAAGAAGATAACGTTGCTTCCTTTAAATATTGAGGTCTAATTGAAAGTCTATTTGATTTAAAACTTACCATTGGCAAATGGAAATAGTGGCTTTTGAATATGAAACACTTTTTCTTCAGAATCGCGTGAACGGTGAGCTAAACGCCACGCGGATGCATTATCAACGACTTCAACACTGGCTATTTAGAGTGCATAGCATTGGCACAGCTATTTTATGTGTTTTAACTTCGGAATCTTGTTTAGGATATAGGCGACTTTCGGCGGCCGTTCTTTAATGATGCAGATTCTATGACGTAAGCATACAAGTTAAACACGAGTTATGCATTCTCTGCACGTAGATATAGTTTGCCAATGTTCTTGTAAGTAACGTCATGCGTTAGTGTTTATGAGGTAGTAGTATAAAGAGTAAGTAGCCATAGGAGTGCAGCTGCGCAACAAAAAGATGTAGGCATTATAAGTTATAGCATGGCTGGTAAGCTAGCTTGGTAGGTAGGTCTGGAAGCCATCTAGAAGGCGGCATTGCCTGCTAACCCGTAATTTTCCTATGGCGGAAAGGTTAGACAGAAATATTAGCATTGCAATGGCTGATGAAAAAGACTAGCGTTGCAGAATCTGGCGACGAGAGTTGGTCCTGAAGCCCCACTCCAGAAAGCTTACCCATGACAAGCACATAAGACGTACATCATCAGTGCACAAGCTTTGTATCTCCTCATCTCTATCTCTCTTTATATATATATATATATATATTAGTCTCGAACCGACCGCGGTAGCGTACGGACGTGTTCTAAGAGCGCACCGCGATAAAGTGTTATAGCAAGACCCTGTTGTCTATACGGCAAGCGTAGACAACCATAAAGCCCTTGAAAGAAGTTCTACCCAAACTAGAACAAAGGGACAGTCCGTCGCGACAAATAGCTACCCGCTCTAAGAGCTCCCTCCTCGCCAACAGGCAGACAAATTCATAGCGGCAGAAATACAAATTCTCCTCTTCAAAGTGGAGCTAATCAAAATAGAATACGCAGACCTTATGCAAAGGGAATAGCATGCGCCCACCTACACTGCCACGTATACCTGCCCTAGCGAGGCAAGTATCCTAGGAGACAAAGGTTCAACAAGAGCTTTACTACTCTCACAAAGGTCCGATGAAGATGATTGCTACATCGAGCGACTCTCAGCTTTATCACATTTCAGGAATCGCTCTGCGCTGCAACAGGTGTAGAGTCGCATTCGAATACTGGGAAAACGTGCCTGATTGATTGCAGGTACATTTAATCGACGCGTTATCAGGCCCTGTGGCTGCGATCTTCAACATGTTTGTCAGGACCGAGTGTTTCCAGAGCGCCTAAAGACATAAGCGGTAAGACCCGCTATACAAAAGCAAAGGCGATACGAACCAACCCGGAAACTATCGACCGACATCGCCGGTGTCATTTATATCCAAGGTCTTCGAGAGACTTAGAAAAATACCCAAACGACGTCGTGAATTTTATGTCAAAAGACCAAATTGGTTTCAAGGAGTCGCAATCAGTAAAGTTGGCTCAAAATTATATCTGGTGGGAAATAGTCAAAGCTGCTGAGAACGGAAAAGTGTGTCTCGGCGCATCTTTGTGCGCCAGGTGTAACTGCCTGGTTAAAATCGTACCCAGGCGTATATAAGCAGTTTGTGTGAAGCAGTCCCAGGGGTCGGCCCCTCCATCTTTATAGTCCACATACATTTTGTCTTTAGTAAGGACTATCTGTTATAACCGAAAAATAGAGTTTTGTCGAATGGTATATGCATTATTTTAGGTCAGCTCTCGAACGGTCAATGAAGGCTAAAATATGTGGAGGCCAATATTCTGCTGCTTCTTCTATGGAGCAAGCTATCCAACGTCCTCCAAAATACGTAGCGAGTCGGCGTGTTTAAATAACGACGTTTCATCGAGGAACTAAACTCAAAAGCGACTGTTCTTAGTTTTAAATATTTAACATAACCATTTCGGTATCTCAGAGCAAATACTTAAGGCTATAGTCAGACCCAGAGTTTATTTAACCCATAGGCGTGTAAACAATTGTTTTTTCTTCTGTGAACATATTGACAAACTACAACAGTCCTACGTCACGAAAGCACGCTTGCTCATATTAGACAGTCTAGCTGGATGTCGACAAACATTACCAACCATGTAAGCTGGTAGCCGCTGACGGGAAGGCAACAGGTAAGGCGGTTGGTTTTCTTTCCACATCCTGGAATCAGCTCCTAGAATGACCTTGGAACAGGTATTAGCTGCTATTCTGCAAGCAATCTTCTTCGGCGATCTCCCCTGGGGGCGCGGCGCTGAGAACGAAAATGCATTCCGACGCTCGTCCGGGAGCCCGGAGCAGCCTCTTCGCGTATTTATTTCCGCCCTTATTACGCGGCAGAATAATCCAGAGCTAGACAATAATAAGTGCAGGCCTGCTAAACAGACCGGTGACAACGGATGGCTTGCTAGCGACGGCCGTCATAGCTGAAGCCGCCATCATATTGAACCGAGACGATAAACGACGTGAACAGTCACGGCGATAAGCACGCTTAGAACTTCCGTAAGTACAATAACGACAAGGCAGTACAAGCGAAAAACTGTCTTTGAATGCATCTATATCAGATTGTATAGAAAACACTGTGATCAAAAGTCCACGAGTAATTGTCGTTATAACAGACACAATAGTATCAACAGCAGCAACAACAACAACATTACAACAACAACATCATTACAACAATAAAACTATACTCGTCTATATTCTGCTTAATGCTTGTAACTATATTTAGTAGAACGTTGTGATATTTAGAAGGTTCTGGCTATGGTAATTCAAAGTCTAGCAGTTTTCTAACCTTCTTAACTGTCAAACATATTTAGTTATTTTTTTAAGGCGAACATCTAGCTGATGAGCTGAAAATTAAAATAAAAGCTACTTAGAGAGACCTCCAAGCCCTTTGCTCCTACACTGATTAATCCTAGAACTGGCATTCTAGGAATCCACCGCCATAAATCTTATATTTTTCAGAACGTTTGTTAAAACTAGACGCCAACTAATAGAAAAATCCTACTTTGAACAAGACGTTATTAAACGTGAATACGTTTTTGCAAGTCGGTCACTTTTTTGCAGACAATTGTGCGCTGATTAAGGTAATACGATAAATGGTCATTCAAAGTTGAACGATTTAATGAGCTGGCCACCTATTTCTAGAAAGTCTGCCATTAATATAGCAAGACGTTGGCTGCGCGCTCTCATCTTGTGTTGTGTATGCACTGAAGTGAGGTTCGCTGTCAAGGAGCTCAAAGGCTTGTACCCAGAAACTGACTTACGAACTCTTCATTACATTAAACAACCTTTATAGGCGTGAGGTATACGTCTACTTATCACGACATAGCCTCTCAGAAGCCCCTGAAGCCACTGAAGTAATACCACAAGTATCCCGGTCATGTAGGTTAGGGGGTCACCAGGTTTTTAGTGGGTTTGAGAGTCCCACACTACCCAGACCAAAGGGTGTGCGTTATGCAATTTTGTTCCTGGCCCCTATTAAAAAGAAAAAAAGCCTCTCAGAAGCCCAATCTCTCTCGGACCTTGGTTGTAGTCAATGCTGACTGTGTGCAACTGTGTGAGACTCCCAATAGGTAGAGCCGAGAGCCGTTCATAATAGATGCTCCAAAGCATTGCACACCAACTTCTGCTATAGTACAACGTATTACGTACAGTCGGTGTCGGTGACAGCAGACCAACTGCTAGACAAAAGGCCCACCTTCAAAAAGCTACTCGGCCAATTCCAAATTCAATAACATTAAAATAGTAAAAGTCAGTAATTGATGTGCTGGCAAGAAGTGCTGCACAACACAAGGTTCGCCTTTCAGTAGAAGCTTTTCCACCACGTTCGCAAACCAACAAGCAAGCACACGAACTTTCATCAATGCAACTCCCAGCTACAAATAGTGGAACAGCGACGCAGGCGGTTTTAATTGCGACCCTAGAAAAACACACCTATACGACGAACGCGGTTTCTAGCGGTAGTTTAGCACATTAAGCATCAGGTTAGAATTTACCGGTCATACTCTATACATCGACCTTATAGACACTTTAGAGACGCCAACTCCGGGTATACTTGTCAATAACCTTAATCGATTGTATCGACATCGACACTGAGGAAGCATTGCAGGCTAATCTTTAGTTTGCTCAATACGAGCAAAAACAAACCCAAATATCGTAGAATATCGCGTAAACAGGCTCACAAAAGCAAGACCAAGCTATACAAAGCTCTACAGATCATTCCCTACCAGAGTACCTAAACACTTACGAACGGTGTCTTGATAAACCCTCTACAATTTTTTTGGAGAAACACGCAGATTTTTAAACATCCACGGCACAAACTGTGGTTCGACAAGGAGTGCAGTAATCTCAAGTGGAGGATCTACCACACAAAGACCCGGAAAACCTAAATGCATTCGCCGCCCTCACAGGGCATTTAAATAGTATTGTAAAAAACGCGTATCCTTATAAAGAGAGTTAAAATAAAAAAGCCACAGCAAAACAGAAACTTATTTCCATAAGGAAACAGCTTAATGTCTCCTAATCAGTAACGAAGGCCATATCGCGCATTTCAGCACATTACTACTACACGAAGACTGCACATTCTCTGAGCGACAGCAGACGGAAGACAGCGATGAATGGAAATTTTACTTCTTCTTACGCAAGATAAAATACTGCGGGCAACGGAACATTTGCATAGCATACCTTTACTGCATACGAACAACTAAACGGAGGAACACTTTCTTTTATCTCAGTCCTGATGTTTCTGTTGAACAGCTGTTTAGACGCAAAAGAAGTGCCAGAGCAGTAGAGAAGCAGTTGCGAGTAGTTCTACGAGTAAACTTTTCTACAAGAACGTGCGTTATTTCCACTTTGACCGAGCACACATAAGCTGTTACCACTATAATATGCGGACCACGTTGAGCAAGGACCTTGTGCTCTGCACCGAGGCCGCTAAATTCCAAAGCTGAATGCAATTTGGCGCTAAGGGAACAGATCCAGCATACCCTGAGAAGGTAGGCGTCCCAAAAAAACATTTACGATCCTCTAGCAGACATACTTCAGGAAAGCAAGATAAGTATAGATAGTACAGCGTCTTTCTGTTACCCAAACAATGATTTAGTGCAGTGTGATAACATAAACCCCCCTCTATTATCGGTTCTGCTAAAGAATCTCTACCAGGGTCCGTTAAATGTGAAGTTCACGAGCCGACAGAACTTTTTACCCCAAGACATGCCTGGTGGAGATAAATGTAGGCACAAGTTTAAAACGTGGCCGTCTTTATTCTAAGGCGAAACAAACACTTTTAGCTCTTAGCCTTAGTACATTGGCTTCGTTAGGCGTACCACGTGTATTTAATCTTTTCCCTACTCGGCACTGATCTAAGAATGGAACCAGTAGTCCGCCTTCACCGCTAAGCCGAGTGGTTACTGATATAAAATAATAATAATAATAATATTAATAAGCCAGCTTTATTCTGCGCTGTTTGCTTTCTGTCAGTTCACGGCTTCTAAGATAGATAGTATATATATATATATATATATATACGCGAAGAATTTCTGAGGCAGTTGCTTCCATTGGTAGTTTGCAAAGAAGATGCCGCATCGATATTAGAGGCAATGAGCTGTGAATAATAATAGTGATGAATCTCGTATTTAAAATGTAAAGTCGCCCGAGGCGCTAAATTATCGTTGATATTACTAAGCGAGGTATTGCCTCGCCGTGCCTAACTTTTTCTGCGAATATGTATGAAAGCAGAGAAGCGTTCGAGGCTTACACACAAATGTAAGCAAAAACACAGGTAATTTTAAACCAACAGTTTTCGACGACAACGGAAGGCGACCGATAACCTCTACGGTGTCATTCCTCAAAGGTCGCGCATGGCGTTACTTTTACTGATCTTGCCGTGTAAATATTTTCCACCCTAGTAGCGAAACTCATTCACGCACACGAGCCCGCCTCACAGAGTTTTCTTCTTCTGTTACTCTTCTGTCAAAAAAAGACATTGTGCATACCACTAACGTACTCACGTAGTGGCGCCGTGGTCATCTGTTCAGGTCCTGCTGCATCACAGCTAATCTTGGCAGCTCACTCTGGGCTGTCTGAGCCCAGGGCAACCTACCACCGAATCGACAGGTTCGACGTCGGCTACGCCACCATTCTGTTAACGAATCAATCGGACTTTGCTTTAGTGGTGGTATTGCTCCCAAGTCGACGTTTGCCGAGAAACAAATTGTTATGCCGCCGCTGGGCTGCACCAGCAGCAACATGACAGTTTGCTTCTGTGTGATGGTAGCAGTGCATACATAGCGAACGAACTAGCATCAGCTTTCTGGCACCTGTTTTGGTGGCGTTCCGTCTAGATACGTAGCAGGCAGTACTATCCAGCTCGAATTCTATATATATACATTTGTTTGCTTGAAAAGATACGGATGGGCAAGGTACACAAAGACACAGGAAGAGAGAAACAACGACCGATTGGTATGCGTGGCAACCGATGTTGCCCGAGGCCATCCGAATCGTATGCGTCCTTTGAGCCAACCTAGCAAGGCCCTGAATGAGCTTAGGGCCAAGTGATTGATGTACGTAATATGGCTTCCGAAGAAGAGGCTGGCTGGTGTTATTGTTAGTGTTGTCGTTGTTGTTGTTTGTGTATGCAACAGCATTGACATTGCTGTTGTTTTCAATGTCGATGTCGTTCTCGTTCGTATCGTGGTTCATGTCAATATTGTTGTTGTTGTTGTTGTTTCGCTCCGCTAGCCCACCACTCAGTGGCCCTCATTACTGCCGCTCCACCAATCTGTATGCGCACCTCACTAATTTTGTTCGCCAATTCACAATATACGGCGCATATTTTTCTGGCGACATCCGTGTCCCTTTATTGGCTATTCCTCCAATATTTGTGTCCACATTCTGTAGGTTAAGAGTCTGCTTTTGCGATGATGGCGCTTATATATACGATGCAAATGTCAGTCCTAAACGTATTCTTGAATCATGTCACTTATCCATTCATTTGTTACGGCTAATATCTATTAGCCTTGCGAGATTTATATAAGTCCGCCCGAACGCATGCCGCCGACCGCCTTCAGAAATAGGGTGTCCTAGCATGTTAACAGCTGATCTAGGAAGTCCGATGGATGGCTTGGAGGGAAACAGCCAGTAGATAACTTTTTAAGTTGTGTGAAAAGGTAAAAGTGACAGTGAGTTTTTTTTTATTGCACTAAACTATTGAATGTGGCTAGCCTGTAGAATTGCGTTCAACTTTGTTAAAAATACATTGGTGGACCTCTTTCATCTGTTTTTCCAAATTTTTCCAACAAGTATGCGGCAGGCCGCTTTGTCGTCCTCCCGCTAGAGCGCCTGAACACTGCTACAGATGCTGGCACGTACATGTTTTGAAGATTCTAATGGTATTTTTACGTCGGCGCATCGGCTATCTGAATATTCCACTAGTACTGGAGTTCTGGAAAGCACGTGTAAAATGTATAGGGCGGCTAGCTGTCCTGCAGCAAACCCAGCAGGTAGTTGTGTTCGTGTCGTAGTGTGGAGAATTTCGAAAAATTGTGTGGTGAGTGTCCGAGCGATTCATAGCATTGCTATATGAGATCCGCCCAGTTGTTCTGAACGGCAGGGCGGCACTAAGGTTGAGGTGCAATGTGAATCCTTTGTAACCAATTTTTGCAACAGAGTAGTGTCTGGCACATTGGTGCAGGCCATGTTCCTCTCGGAGCATTGGTGCAGGCTATGTTCCTCCAGGAGCATTGATTCGGACCATGCTGCTTCTTCGCTAGCAATGGGCTCAAGTCTCATCAAATTGGATTTGGCGAGTATTTGAGTATACATTAACGATACTATGTCGTCTAGAAAATCGACATCAGAAGGCATATGTATAATCTTCGTTAGAAGACACGTGGACAGAGTAAGTGACTCTACATACACAGCGATAAACAATAAACGCACAACTGGCAACTGAAAAACAAATGGCATTTGTAAAAAGCTGAAAATCGTCAAGGACTATTCAGCGGCAGCTTAAAAGCATCTTTTTTCAAGGCACACGGATTTCATAGGCGCTAACCCTACGGCCGAAGTAACCTTATACTAGAAGTAACCTTCAGGTATATCTACAAGAGCCAACATCATTGGCACTTCTCAGTGTTTTGGGGCGCTTACACGAAATGTATTTGTAGAGCCCTGTGGCGTGGTGCATTCGCCTGCGCCTCGCGACCGGAGGAAACACATAGGTGCGCGGGTTCGAGTCCCACCGTTGCACATTTGTATTTATGGGGGTCCGTCTATAGAGCAATGCGAAGAGCAGTCCCGTGAACGTTAAATCTTGGCTGGGGGTCAGCCCGAAAACACGAATTTTTTTTAGGCTGGAATCTAGTGTAGTATTCTACTTCGGCAGCCATACAGTGTAGTCTTAGATAGCACCTGCGCGTGCTCCTTAAGTCTCTCAGGCTAAAGTTAGTCTACGGTTGTAAGCATGCAGGCTTCAGGTAAAGTTTTCAAATTAGTACGTAACAGAATCGACGTTATCCATTCCTGTCGTTTCCTGAACTGCAAGTATTGCGTAAATGCACGTTTGCCGATGTTTGGTTCGGGAGGGCGGGTTGTTTTTGGCTACTACGCTACCCTTTACAATTATTGTTGCTTGCATTCGACTAGATAAAAATAAAATGTGTACTCGCAATCTTCAAGCGGAATAGATGCAAATACATGATTTTAATACGTTCAAGATTCAAAACACACTAGTGATCTTAATTGTAGTTTCCTCGACTTCGCAAGCAATTGCCTAATATGCACTTAACAAGTACGAGTAACTATGATTCTCTTTCAGGCGTGACTCTCCGTGATGCGCGGGCACCTTTCCTGCAAAATAAAGTTATTCAGACTGTATAAATTCCCGATCGCAGCGCTACACCGGCGAATTCAATACCGTAGTATGGGAAACAAGACATACAGTATTGGCTTTATAGCGACGAGATACTATTGTCATATTGTCGGTGTCGGTCCATTCTTCATTCAGACTGTAGACTTTCGTATAACATGGACACAGGTGACTTGTGCCAAACAATACTGCTTTACTAACTTCGAATTTCGCATAAGATAGGCGCGTAAGATATAAGTATCACGTACCTGTTCTTCCCAAATGTCCCTTAATGCTCTTTCGTTGTTTCACACACTAGAGGACATAAAGGAACCATTGTGTTCGGTCATGTGCTCCAAAAGCGTGCTACTCACAGTTAAAGGCATCTAAAATAAAAAAAAACTTGCTCTACTGTAAAAGAGTGACTAAGTAACTGTTGGCTGTATTTTTGTTACGAGAAAATTTTGCTTGTGAGGGATTTCGCTCGATAATAGCCACAGTCCCGCTTTCACCCAGTCTGTCCTTGTTGTTAGAAATTCAACTACTATGCGGGTAAAAAGGTTCCTTGCAGTTTTTTTTTGTCTTGTTGTATTTAAGTGTCCGTTTCATAAATAGCTTTTAACCGCTACTTAAACGTTTTCTCAATAATCGCGAAGTCTTTAAAGTAGCGTTCTAGTGCAGCGCTCCGTAGTTTCAGCTCAGAGACGTTTTTGTCAGAACGGTCGAGGGACGGTGCTCGTTGTGAACGTTGGACAGCAACCCATGCTGCGCGTTTAATAAAGTTACATATGCGTTCGACGATTGAGACGGTTTCTACGTTGCGTACGTTACAAGAATTCGAAGTCAGCGTTTTACGTAGTCTCTACAACGTTGATGGTCGTTGGGGTAACGTGGGGGTAACGTAAAGCTTAACGTAAGCCCACATGACTTCAGTACTGCCATGAGAGGCGCTAGTCAAAGCATATATAGATGCTAATAACTATACTAGTGTTTAGCAGGCGCTATTTATATGCACGTAATTTTCTTGCAAATCACAGTGTTTCGAATAAGCAGAATAAAGCGAAACGAAGATCGCAACGAACTCTTGTTGAGACTGACGTTGTACAGAGTGGCGACAAGACACCGTTGTTGGCAGTCCGAAGTTCGTGCTACGTTTAGAAGCATATTTTCATTGCAAACGTGATAGAATTTGTTTGATAGGCAGTAACGAGTGTATACTTACGTACGGTGTCGGCTGAAAACCAAAGGTGACCTAGCTGTTCTGAAGTTGCCAAAAGGCAACCTTCTTTGGGACGCCCAGGGGAAGTGTGAGGTCCTGCGAGATTACCTATACGCGGAGGCCCACCCTTCCCATCTTTGCAGTATTCGCCCGTCCAAATGTCTACCAATCCTTGATCTTAGCACATATATGGGGCGTCCTAAAAAGATGAAAGCGCAGACACCCGATAAGATTCCTGTACTTTTCGTCAAAAAGGAGGCCAATCAAGCTAGCAAGCTAGTCGCTCGGCCTGATTTATCAATGATCTATAAGTGACAGCGTTATATCGGATTTGTACAACCTAGCATTTATAGCACACGCTTACAAATCTAGCGACAAGACGAGGCATAAAAATAGGCGTCTAGTATCGCTAACTGCGGTATTGAAGAGCGCATACTTCCGGATAAGATATACTATAACGTTCACTCCTGAGGACTCATCCATCCAAACGGACAGGCAGTTTGCTTATAGACCCAGCCGTTCGACAACCTAGAGTACCTGCATGGCATTGTTTTATACGTGAACCCAAACATACTGACTGACACAGATTTTTTAACCCACAAGTGCCTTTGAAGGTGTTGATCGTGACACGCTTATCGCTATTTTTCCGTTAATAGAAGTTAAATCTTGCCTCCGACTCTAGGTGTCCTACCTCCTTAGATCACGCAACCTTAGAGTGAAGGTAGGCAAGTGCCTTTTATCTGAGTTGCAAATGCTCTCGGGGTGTTCACAAGGCACCGTTCCTGGCAGTCTGATGTTCGTGCTACGTTTAAACTCAGTACAGCATATTTTCATTGCAAAAGTGATTTAATTTGTTTGATGGGCGGTAACGCGTGTATACTCATGTACGCCAAACGATCTATGACGATCTTAAAAACAATATGCATCTGTTAAAAATGCAGAAGAGCACAAAATTATTCAAGATGTCGCTGCAAACGTTGTCGAATACACGGCAATATAATAAATCATATCTCTTAACAAACGGTGTGCTCTTAATCCGCAGTAAGGAAACACGAAAATGTCTTATCATATTAGAGAGGTGCAACTTGTTGCCAAGGCTACGATAAAGGATCTTGGCGTATTTGTATCGGGTTCTCTTAAATTCCTAGATGAAACTGAGATTCTCATGAAGCCCTCCACGATGACAAATTTGATGCTTTGGCCATTTAAACTATTAAAATCGCGACCTTACGTTGACCTGTACAACGGACTAGTTTGACCAGTTATCATGCATTGATCACCAGCCTGGCCACCATTACAAATTACATTGATTCCTATGTTCATTGCTTAGCGAGGTCTTGTCCATCCGTGCTTTTAAACCCAGCGGCCCCTCACACACCTTGTTCCGTCCATCTCTTCAAGTTTGTCTTTCTCCGGCGGGCTCCTCCCTCTTAATGCGTTATTCTTTTCCGCACTCAATTACTGAGCCTTTTCTATTTGTTGGGAGATTTTCTGCTTGGTCTCTGTTCGCTGAGTCCCCGACTCAGGTTTGCCACCTCGATTAGCGTGTGCTGCCTGCTTGGTCGCATATATTGCTTGTTTCCTTTCCGTCAGGATTCGGAGCGTAGTTGGGACGTGCCGTAGACCTGGCGCAGTAACCCACATTTTCACATACGTAACACTTGAAGGCTTCGGTCTCGCAGTCTCGGGCGATATACCCGGCATCCCCGCACCTGTAGCATATCTAATTTTTGGCTTTCTTGTTCGTGCATTCTTAGATTGCGTGCTTTATTTCATGGCACCTATGGCAAGTAGAGAGGTAATCCATATCTCAGCTATCTGATAATCAGATTGTTAAAGCCACCTAAATTGAAGGGTTTTCTCGCCAGAAGCTCGCGCGCCCTCTGCTTTGACAAGGTTTACGCATATGGGTCGATTTGTAAACCAGACCTCCCTCTTAGGGTCTGTCAGAGTATCTGCAGGAAATACTGTGGTGAGACCTTTGGGCCTGTTTTTCGGGTCATCACAGTCGTCGGGGGACAGACGTCGGGTTGTCGTCGACTAATTCCATGTCGGCGTAAACTAGCTTCTGTTAATCATTGTTGTTAGAACCGCCACTTCACGCGAGTTTTTTAGAACGATCCGGCTCTTTTCTGACTCTCTTGTATTAAGCATTGCCCGCACGTCTATGCTGCGACGCTGCGCGAAACACAGGCGACTTTAGATGTAGCGTCCAGCCAGTCTTGTCGAATGAGTTTCGAAGCGTCTTCAAGCGACGGCAACGCTGCCAGTTGTTCCTCAATAAGGCTTTTTCTGGCACATATTGCAAATAGGGTTTTCATGCGTCAATCTGTTTTGTTCGGCCAGCTTGTAATTTTAGATCCTCAACCTGTTTGGTCAGACTGTCTGCCTTTGCCTTCCATCTATAAGCCTGTATTGTGATTCCCGGTACTTCTCACTATATATATATATATAAATAAATATATATATATATATATATATATATATATATATATAAAGTAATTTAGAATAATTACCTGGCATCTTTCAAAAGTTTTCCTCGTAAACAGAACAAATCCCAGATGGAGTGTTACTCAACGAAACAGCGTGTGGAGATTTTGAACATTTATCATAAAAATAGAAACTCTGTATGAGTAATGCTAGCGAGCCCTTCGTGCAACTTACGCTTGACATAACAGGCCTTTTGAGATCACTGTGCGAAAATTTGTGTAAAAGTTTTACAGGAAAAGTGTAGTGCGTGATGAGCCAAGCCACGGAAGACCACGGAACGCTCCCTCAGCTGAACAGATCGCCGCTCTAGCCGACATTGTGAGACAAAGACCGAAATGAAACATCGGTTTGGCGACACGCCCAACAACGGGGTCGTTTGCGCACCTTAACCTGGTGTAGTTTGCAGTTGGGTCTGATGATATATCTATAAAAGGACACTCAACAACTAATCTTTTTGTTATCCATTATCACGAGCAACATGTTTTTTTTTTATCCAGTACCACGACTAACCAAACTTTTTTTTGGGATGCAGCCAACATTTAACGTCCACGGATATTCTCTCGCACTGCTTTGTAGGACGGGCGCCATAAATACAAATGTCCAACGGCCCGTGCAAGGCGCACGTAAATGCACCACGCCACTAGGCTTGACAGCAGCAACTAAACTTTGCCAATTTGGCTTCCCAGATGATGCAGAGTGATGCCGATTTTGTAAAGGTAATAATTTTTTCGACGAAGCCCATATCTATTTGAATGGAAGTGTGTATAAACAAAATGCTCGCAAGTGGGAAACCAACATTCTCACGTGATTCACGACGAGGCGAACTCTCACTCGACGGTAAATGACCAGCGTTTCCGCAGCATGATCCTTAATTGTTTTTATCTAGATCGAACTTAGACGGAATCGATGCGAATGAACTCTGCTTCCAACAAGGTGAGAGCTATAAGCCACACGGACAATGCTGAGACAATGGACTCTCTGAGGATGGAGAATACGTTAATAGTACTACAAGCATCAGCAAACTAAAGGCCAGAGTCAAAGCGTGCAATAATGTAATTGAGCCTGATTTGTATGAAAAAGAGCTAAACAATTGTGTGTTTCGTGTACAGTCTGCACAGGCCTAAAAGGTGACCGTTTGAGAAATATTGTGTTTTATTAGAAATAACATTATATGTGCATTAAAATAAAAATTACCCAATTTTTAAAACATCTTAATCACTTGTGTTTTTATACTTCATTAAAGATCTCTGATAATTTTGCGTACACGTAATATTTGCATATAAATATATATGTATATATATATATATATATATATATATATATATATATATATATATATATATATATATTGTTCTTTTTATATTTTTTACATTTTACATTTTACAACTTTTATATTTTTACGATTTTAACAACAACAACATCTGCGTAAAATCGCGCCATCGTTCATATACGAAACTTTTCAAGAAATCTTACCACCGCTATGGACCAAGGCAACGATGGCATCAC
The DNA here is from genome assembly GCA_003439945.1 of Dermanyssus gallinae. Classification (NCBI taxonomy): domain Eukaryota; kingdom Metazoa; phylum Arthropoda; class Arachnida; order Mesostigmata; family Dermanyssidae; genus Dermanyssus; species Dermanyssus gallinae. The sequence goes on along the minus strand of QVRM01003147.1, from coordinate 133,423 downwards.
GTGACGGCAACAACACCGCCGGAAGACTCAGCTGCCAGATTTGCGGGACAGTATGCATATGACGTCGAGTTCCTAAGAGCGGCGCTCCCCGACCCGCAAAAACCTCGCAGATTCGGATCCATCGCTATCTCTATGAGTGGTGTATGGGACTCTGAATCTGCGAGTACGCTCTTGGGGCTTGGCGTAAGAAGAGGAATTTTATGGATCTTACCGTTTTAACGTTGCAAGGAACCTTGAGGATATACCGCTCGCACCGGGTCCATAAGAGCGGGGGCTACCATCAAGCAAGGATATGGACAGCTGATTCTTAACCTCACGAAGGAAAGCGAATGTAATTAATTTTTTTATCTAGGCGTTCGACGTCCTGTTAGTATAGCCTCAGTTGAACAATATATATATCGCAAACGGCGTATTCTGAATAAACCAAAAAGGCAAATCCTGCTAAATGTATGCATATGCTTTGTTTATTTTATATGTATTGTTTATTAGAGTAACTAAATGATTATGATAACAACAACAACAACAATCTGTGTAATAATATGACGACGAAGAGAACGCATTTATCTATTACCATTTATTTATACCGTAGTTTGGTTATTGTCAATGAAGACATAAAATTACCAGTTAAAATATAGTCTGCTCTCTGCTATTGACGTGAACGAATGTAGTGCTTAACGTTTACACGAACGCTCTTATAGAATTCAGCGTAGTCGGCCACTAGTAGATTCTGGGCGAGCTTATGTATGCGTGGCTATATCGTAGCGATGCGTCGAGTTCTGGTTAGGATAAAGCTAGAGTGCAAAACGTGTTATAGCCAAGCACGGAAGAACGCCTTCGACGGAAAGAGTTATCTACTGCTCTGCTCTCGAGGTAGATTTCTACGAAGCAGCAAACAGACGTGCATCTACGCCTTATTTCACTTGCTCGTTAGACCTGCTTTGCGTCGACACAACCTGTTCCTAACCTGAACAAAACACGCTATGTTCACAACCTGCACAAAACAGCAACAACGCCAAGGCTCAGAAGGTCATGCATTTTGCAAATGTTGCAAGGCGTTCTAAGCGCGCGTGCGACCTTCAACGTTCCCAAGTATGGAGTTCTACGACGAGGTACAATGTTCTAGTCGGGCAACCAAGAGCGTATACGGGCGAATCGGCGACAATATCAGACACTAACTAGGAAAAGGCGTTATCTTCTTAATCCTACGTTGTTCGGCCTGACTGAGAGACACAAAATGGGATTTGTGCGTGCTGACTAACATATGAGATTTTTCAGCCTGCGACCTAAGCAAATGCCTCGTAAGTATTGCTGTAATGTTCTATTTGACTTTAAATATTGTAGACTACACAAGTTTTTTTTTCAATCGGTCTCTATCAACCCTGGTTATTCTGCACATTCGACAATTAAATGTTAAACAAGTATAGTGTCGTCGTATAAACATCTGCAATCTAATTTTAAATATTGGTGTAATAGTAACCAGCCAGAGCTAGATACTATTATACCAATATTAAAAAAAACTAGAGCTCTACCATCTCGTCCATTCGAATTTTATCAACAGTGCTATTAGCGATGCTAGCTATTAGACATTAAATGTTGATTTTGCTTCTTGTGTTTAGAAGGAATCTGTACGGCAGGAGCGGAAATCCCAGCTAGCTCGGGAACCACTATCTGTATCGACAACACAAACCAATATTTTTGTTTATCGATCGTTTATTTGGTTAGCTAGTACAGTATTCGACACTTTAGCATGAAGGTTAGCGCCCCGTTAAGCAGCAGTGCGTTCAATTTTGTTTGCTAGGCTGGACAATAAGCGCGTATATTCATTGCGTGAGGGTGCAGTTCGCTCATTCGGTGTTCGAAGCTTGTTGAGGTCTTAGGTCTAGATACTATGTTATGCTACGTTAAAAAACCAAGCTGATTACCTAGACTAGTCTCTAGTTATCGAGCAGCCACAATAGCAGTAGTTCTGGTAACAACAACAACAACGGGAACTCTGTCCGTAAGAACGTATGTTACTGTGACCAGCGACCGCAAAGCGAAAGCGAGTTACCTCGCTAACAGGGCAGAACCAGGGCATTGTATATTCCCTGACCTTTGTCTTCTATGCGTGCCAAGTTCTGTCTACGATTGACGCAGACAAAGGTATACTCACTTGTGTACACAGACACACTGCGGACGTACACATTTGCGCGTGGGCAGGCACACAACCTCCGCCCTTCGGGCTCTATAGTTAGCAGTAGGAGAGAGCGAACGAGAAAGAGAGAGATAGAGCCAATGGGTCGACAAGAGGCCGCCGTGCTTGAGAGGAGTAAAAGGAGCCAGCTAGGTTTGGGTTGACTTTGGTTGAGTTCCGGGGTGGGCCGGAACGGAACGGGATGTACGAGGAACGACTGAATCATCAGGAAAGAATTACGGCGGCACGCAGAAAGAGCTTATCGAAGAGACAAAGGAAAGTGAAGATAATGGCGAAACAAATTGGGAGGGACAGACACAGCATGTGGGCAGCTAACAGGAGGAAACCTTAACAACAGCAACAGCAGCAGCAGCAGCAAATTACGACTGTGACTTGAGCGGCTAACGAGCTCTAGGGCTCCCAAACGGGGCGTATTCGTGACGAAAATCAAATAGCGTCGAATCGAATCCTGCGTCGAGTAATGTTCATTCTTCTTTATTGGTTCATTGTTGAATCTGTCTAACCATTGTCCTATTGCCACACTTTTGCTCTGCTAGCAAATGCTCTGCTAGACCCGTTCAGTGCGAGAACGCGTAGATCTGGCCACGAGTAGAAATGTTGAAGTGATAACATACCCCCATACACATCATATTTAATCACCATAGTTGTTGGTAGTAGGATTGGATTTACACACAATGTTTGCTACGAAATTAGAACAATATAATATAGGTGATAACCGTGCCAGGTGGTTACCTAGCATACCCTTATTGTAGCCGTCTTTGACCAGTCGAAAGACGAATGTTGTGCTGGTAGATTCGATTATTCCTAGAACTCATCCGTGACGAGCCGCCTTAAAGCCGTTACTATTGTGCCGAGAGAAATCGCGTGGGAGTTAGATGTTGAGAGGTGGATCAGTCGTCGGACGTAAAAGCCTTTAATAGCAACTCCGTCGTAACAGTGCCGCAGGGCGTATGAGCTTGACCGTCCTGAGTCTTTCGCAAAGTTGGAGTAGAAAACCTAAAACAGACTTAGGATTTGCAGACACAGAGAAAAAGGCAGCACGATCTAAAATAGACAAAGCGCTTTCAGAGATCGAGAGAGAGAGAGAGAGAGAGCGGTAATGACAAATAGACAAAGAGAAAAATAAACTTTAGAGTGCAGACGACTGTAGCGGTGGAAGTAAGCTTCTAACTCGAGGGATACGAGCTGGCCCGTCGATGTGCCTGATGCTACTGCACTGTTGAAGCTAACCTAGAATGCTATAATTGTTGTACCGAGAAAGACGGCGTTTATGGCTTACACTATGGAGTGGGGTGAAAAATTAAAATATATTGGCATAGGAATATACACGACGATAGCAATGAGGAGTACAACCTGGATATAAGAGTAGGCATCTTACTACGGCGTTTGCAGTTTACGGGTTCCATCACGTGTTATGCAGCACGCGAGAATTCCACGATCCTTAGGAGTGTTGTGGGTGCTCGAGATGCTTAGGCCATTGCGATAGATACCACGCCGCAGCATGTCCAGCAGTTCAGTCCATAGCTGAACTCGCAAGATGAGAGAAAATCCGGTGATGTGGAAGAACCACTAATTGAGACTGATGTACTTGTTTATAATTTACCCAACCTGGGTGTTAATAATAATAATAATAATAATTATTATTATTATTATTATTATTATTAATCCTTGCCAGGAAATAACTTGATTTTCCGGGTCGAAGTAGATCAGCGGGAATAAGCTGACATCTTCTCAGATTTTTTTCATTAAAAACTGTCTGATACTTAAGGCAGTCAAAGTTTGGTTATAGTGAGTTGCGGGTTTTAAGAGAACGCTTATATGCCTAGAGCACACGTTGACTAGCAATGGATTACAAAGATAAGTCAATTGCATATAGCCCGTGTCAAACATACAGAAAGCACATTTATGGCACACGTTTGGTGGACTAGCAGAGGAGCTATTCACTACCGTTTCACGCGACAGATGTAACAGGGTTCTAATGTGCTCTAGCGAACACGAGAGGCTCTTTATCACTCAACAGAAAAAAAAACTTAGTCAAATAACCAAACAACCAATTAACCAACTACTGTTTTTCTCTTTTGCTGTCTAACTAGTATACTTTTAAAATTCAGCAAGTAAGGGGATAATCTGTTATATAAAAAAATATGTATCCAGACCCATATATATATATATATATATACAAACATAATTTTTGTGCGATACATTATTCCCTATATATATACCTTTCAGTTTTTATTAAGAAAGTAAGTGGAGCGACAATTGTCTCCTGCGAACGTGTATAATATATATATATATATATATATATATATATATGTCGTTTAAAGATTTGCCTAGAAAAACGTATGTATACATGTATTGTATACATACGTATATGTAGTATTAGCAGCGTCGTTCGTACAAAGGATCCATCGGTCTCTTATGGAAAAGGACTAGTATCTATATAGCAGGCTGTGCATTAAGTAGCAACGTTTGATGACATACAAATGTGAAAGCAACCCAATATTAATCTAATTGCGTTTACTTTGTTGTGGTTCTAAACATGTTTGACCTTACACAGCTTAAACTGACAGGGATCTACTCACAAAACGTAATGAACACAATGTAGAGATGATGACGCGTCAACACATTACATCATTCTTGCAGATAGATATCCGAAGTGACAGACAAATTGAGTCAAAATGTGTTGCAACAAAACATGTTTTTAAGTAGCCTCCACGGGGACACGCCGTAAATCTGCAATTAACCTTTAATGAATGAATGAATGAATGAAACACATAGCTTTATTCATGAGTACTTGAGAGTACACTCGAAAGCATACAGCGTCTGTACTGTGGAGGTTGCCCTGGGCTTGAACAAGGATCATGAAGCGTTTCTGTAATAAGATATTAGATATGTATCAACAATTGACCACCTAGTGCCTCCGCTCTAATGCATGTTAGTATAGAGTGTTTCCGCAATCGGGGTTACATATGGCCAGCATGGTCGTACTAAAAGGTGAAGCCTTGCCGTTAATGATAGGGAATGCTCTAAGGGGGTCGATCGCAGAGTTATCTCGTGGACATTTCAATTTTTCAATTTAAGTGGACGGTCTAACCGCAAAAATTTACCGGTATGCACTACCTTATTTAATTACCAGTGTAGTTGTTTGTTCAATTAGAGGCCGCTAAACAACTAGAAGTATCGGAGCTTGAAGCATCGAAAGTAGAAAACATCCAAATGTGACGGTTTTTTGGCAATTTGGAGGTATGCTCCGGTGCATGGATCTACCGCCTCAGTATAGATATAGAAATTGCTGAAAATTGTATCGAAATATACATGTAAGTTCTATGTTCAGGAAAATCATTTAATATCTGTGTCTGTATTCTATCAGAGAATTTTATTAATGGCACTCAGTGATAATTGTCGGCTTTTGGTCATCAAGTTTTGAGGGCAAGGAAGGCTCACATAAGGACGCACGTTGTCTGCATGAAAAACAGCTCCGCTGCTGGGAGTTGTTCGCAACCGAGCACATTTCCACAGCTAGAGATAAACAGCGCCCCTGATACCAATTAAATAGGCGCGATGACCTTCGTGCTGTGTGTTTGAATTGTGCAAGAACCAAGGGAACTTTTTCTGCGCATGTTCTCGTAGAAGATTCCTGTTCCAGGGCAGGGAACCCAACAATCTGAGAGTCGGACGTGGCAACGGAGGACGGTAGGTTGCCCGGCGGGCCTTCAAGCATACAGATGTGGATACAGTAATTACTTCTGCTTTTAGAAACTAAGAAGTTGGCTATATTGTAAAACAAACTTGATTAATGACAGTTTATTATTATGAGCATATATACCCGTAGATATGTAGTAAGCTCCACTTTATTCAGCAGACCCTGACGAAAGAGAGCGGTTGCTTCTTATCAAGGCTCGCGTGCAACTGACACGGCCTTAAGTACGCCCAATCAGACCCTACTAAAAGTATATCTATGCCCTGTTTTTAAAAAATAGCTGTCCTGTATTTGCGAATAAAAGAGCGAAAAAGCAGTGCTACCTTTGAAGGCCCATTAGCTTGAAAGTATGCTCTTTCACCACCACGAAGGACTAAGTGCTTCTGCCTCGACCGCGAAGATTTACGCGGTTTCAGGCGGTGTGCGATCGTACCGCAATTCGGTGGCTCAATTGCCTTCGTAGTGGAAATTTCACGTTCACTTTTACGGACGATTTAACTCCTCTCGTTGATTGCAATGTTTAGTTGACACTCGACGAGGTCGCACGCATGATAAATTCGTCGGTTGAATCTAAAAAAAGTTAGCTCGCGCCTAGCAAGCCAAGGGTACGTAAAACGTGTCTACGTTTACGACATGATAAACCACCATAACTATTTTTCTGCACTTCTCTTCGTTTAAAAAAAGACAGAAAGTATCCGTTTTTAAAAGCGATGGAAGTAGATCGTCTACAGTAACGTGTCTTGCATACGGTAATCATCGAAGGCAAGTACCTAGCACGGTTGCAGGCTCATGCTAAAAAAACGTGGAAAACCTAGAACGAACAAAAAATTTTAGGAGGTAGTTGTATTATATTTTTAAAGACCATGCATGGTGGTATTGAACTAACTAATTACCAGACAGATCTCTGAGTGCACATTTAAATCGTTTTATGGACAAATATGTCTATCGTTAATGACTATTAAGGGTTCTATATAGTGATATTTCGAAATAATATAACTCAAATACTTAATTGTTTTTTTTTTCAGTTTGACTTTCGTTTAGGCTTAATGCACACAAACAGCCAGGCACAAAACATTGTTTGCGTTGCCTAACAAAAACGGTTATTATTTATCCTCTATGTAACTTCGGCACACAAAGCCTCACGTCCCAGTCGTGTTTTCCTTTAGACCGCTAGGTCCGCTAGAGCACTGACATAGAGCAGAATGTGAAAAGAAGAGTGCATCGATCTTGCCCTTGTACGAGGATGGCATTTAGCCGTGCAAAAACGTACCCATCAGCGACCAGCTCTACGCAGCTGGGTGCGTGGAAAATGAAAGGATGGTGTGGTTTTTAACTTTCCACTTGAACGAAGGGCAAACACTGTGCATACGGCTGTAGGGAACTTTCCACTCAGAGGCAGTTAGCTTCAACAAGCTTTGAAAACTACTCTAGCATAACGCTATTCCACCTCATTTCAAGTAATGGAACGGCAACACATTTACTGGTATGCGTATTTCGTTTGACATATAAAAATTAATAGACTTAGCTGCAAAGATTATGTGTATATATATATATATATATATATATATATATATACATATATACATATTTACATATATACATATATACATGTATATATACTTGTATACATATGTATACACATATGCATATACTCGTTGCAAGTAAGTAGCAATAGACTAACTCGTATACATATGTATACACATATGTATATACATATGTATATACTCGTTGCAAGTAAGTAGCATGCAACAGTTCACTATAAAAAGGCAATGTCTGTCTAATATCTGTAAAGTTTTAGGTATTTTTTTTTCTGCAGTGTACTTATCATTCCTGCCTTAAGCCAGAGCGGGCCCCACAGCTTTGCTGTAGTTTGACGAAATGTGTCTAAACATGTGTCTACGATTTTAAAGATATCGCATATCTAGCGCAATTCTCCCACCGAAAGAGAAATTGTCATAGGGGGCCTCAGGCTATCAAGACAAACCCTTTAGACTGTTTTTAAATTATTAAATGTTTCTACGTTTAATATACTTTAACTTACCCATCACACAAGTTAACACATTCAAATATTCACCATGTCTCAGGTTGCTAAAACACTATTTTGGTTAAATTTAAAAAATTTAAAAACACAAATAGTATGCTCAGTTATTTGCGAGAAATGGCTGTCTTCATATGAGCTCTTCTCATTGTATATATTTATATAAATATATGAGATTTAGCCATTTGGAGATACATACCTTCTCACGAGATATTGCTATAGTGCTAGTCACTGGCCAAGTGTCGTTTGCACAAGAAAGTTGCATGTTTTCAAATGTCTTATTTTAAAGTTTTCGACTCTGTAGAATAAAGCTGATCGCATAATGCAACAAAATGACGCGACGCTACCTATACATTTGCGAATTTCAGCAACGAGCATGCTAATCGCTGTACAGCATGGGATCTGTGAGTGCTTTTTTGCCACGCGTCGCTTGTGCTTTAGCCGGTGTTTGCAGAGTGGCCAGCAAAAGGACCAACGAACCCGTCAGAAAGTATGTTAGCGGGCAGAACAGTAACGATCCATCCATTTGTGAAAACTACTCTTTCACATAACATAGAGTAATGGAATGGGTCTAGAAATCCGGCTGGCCCGCCCGGGGTTCCACCCATATTTTGTTCCAAGCGTTTCGACATGTTACCCATGTAGGCGTAGCATGATGCTATCTATTACCGTCACCAGGAGGCACCTTCGTCGGTCGTCGGAAGTACCCCGTATGCGCGGCAGCAATCTTGAGAGACACCTTGTGATAGCTTTAGTGATGTTAGCGTCCGCGTAGTGCGCATGAAGGGTGCCTGTCAGGCCAGTATATAGAAGCAACCTCAAGTATTTTGTTTTTGGAGAAGATGTGTTCTCTCTATGTTCAGTTTGAGTTGGGGGAGAAGGGCATGCGCGTCTGTTAGTTCAGATATTGTCACAGTTTTGTGCAGGGCAGGCCTCCCAGTGGCTGAACGAAGTAAAATGTATCTAGATGAAGGTCTGGATCTCATCAGGGCCAGGGGTGCCACCATATCAACCTGGCACGATAAATGGGCGCAGGTAAGACCCGGTGTGACCAGAGGGAGCTGGACCAAGAGTCTGATACCCGACATCAGGATGTGGTACGAGCGCCGACACGGGGAGCTTTCATACTGGACTCAGGTTCTGACCGGACATGGCCAGTTCCAGAGCTACATGTCAAGGATCAAGAAGGCAATCAGCGATACCTGAGTACTGTGCGACTCTGGAGAAACAGAAAACGTGGAGCATACTGTCCTGCGGTGTGACGCACTCAGGGAAGCACCGGATACAGCACCAATCGTTGTGAGAGGCCGACCTATCAGGGCGAGCTTGTTTGACGGCGTTTTGGCACTTAAAACTGCCGAGGAAACGGCCAGGCTGGAGAGGCTTGAGCGGGTCTCTCGAGAGAGTGGTCGACACGAGGAGCCGAGGGAGGGGGGAGCAGCCGGGCTCCCATGGTCTCGACGCACTCTCACAGGACATTTTATAAAATGGCATCCAACCGCAGGTAGAACTAATTGCAGGAGAACGGCAGAGACGCCTCTCCCCGGCTTCGAAGTAATGCCAAAGTAAGACCAAGCCTGGGGGCGATAAGGGAGGAAGCTTGGTTGAGTGGGTATGTGAGTCCCATACAAGTCACGCAGGCGGCTAGTGGCGCATGTGCATCATGCATTCCGGAAACCTTCCACAAAAAAAATGTGTAGGGCTAGACGGAGTCCATGAGAAGTGAGCGAGATAGAGATCTGGACAATGCAAAGCGTGCCTTCGAGTACATGCGTCTAACATAGCATTTTTGTCACGCCTCGATTATTCGACCATTCCATCAGTACTTAAGAGCCCACCAGGCTAGCGTGGGGTGCAAGGGATGGCTTGCTACCCTGCAAGCGATTTGTAGAATATGTCGACACTGTGCGTGGTTCAGTACCATGCAGCGGACTCAATTTGCCCTTCGCAGGGATCTGCGTTGAAGTACCCCCCAATTAAGACTTGGCGACGATTTTGTTCATGATGTGCAGTCAAGTATCCTATCAAATATTTAAAACGTCGTTAGAAGCATTATAAATTAGGATAGATGTATACTAGGCATATAGCTTTTCTATCTATGACAATAGGCGAGAAAAACACACCTCGGTCAATTCCTACAGCGGATAGGGTGGAGAACCGACGCTGTTCTGAGGAACCGTTTGATGCATGTATAGCCGCTAGGTGTACCCGACTTCTTTGGCGTTCCGAGGCCAGTATAAATAAAATCGATGTCTTTAGAAGCGGTAGAATGTGAGCCCAATTCTAACGCCGGGTGGACCTGTTCATTTGTAAAAACTTAAGATCCGTGATTCCTTCATGTTTTCCGAGGTGCTTGTACGCCGGGAATTGCATCGACAGTGCAGAAGGGCTTCGGAATTCCGCAAAACATGCCCGGCATTTCCGCATTGTAGCACAGAGGGTTTTTGAGAGGCGATGCATGCAGGTCCGCGTTTAGTGTTTAAAATTAAGTCACCTTGAGCACTGGGAGATATGCAACCAGCTCGTCCAGGCGGCAACGGAACCATATGACCTAAAGGTGTCCACGGCTGATTTGTGTCTTAGTTCGGAGATTTGCGATTGCCGTAGTCGTGGCCTTGTACTTATATTCCTCGGCCAACTTAGCCGTAGCGTTTGGAGTTAAGGCTTTGACGAGTAGTTTTACTTCGACACACACTATTTCACAAACCCTTTTCATCTGGATTCTCAATGCGCCCGGTCCAGTTTCGAACTTAGATTCCGGGTTCTGTTGTGATTCAAGCAACCGTCGGCTTGTGCTCGTTACCCCACGCAGAGTCTGTTGCGTTACCTTGTCCCGTAACCTAGAGGTTTAGCATTATCTCAGACAAGGTGGTTAGACTGAACTCAAAACAACGCGTATACATGCTTGAGCCTACAGACACACGTATGTTTACACGTAGGGTTACATTTGTATATATAAGCATGTAAACCCGTGCAAATAAATTTTAATTAAATATGCCCGTTGACTATACGCTTGCATATTACGCACTGCTTTGATGTATTTAAAACACTATGTGTGCTGTTGGTCAGTTTGTTGGTAAACATACTGGCTGTGCAGGATAGCTAGCGTTCCAATCAACCGTTGAGTCATTTAGTACTGTACACTATTTATAAACGATTCGACTTTCAGGGTAGGCGCTCATAGTTCGAGCGACGTGATCAATTGCACTGTAAGATGGCAGGCTTTACTCCAGCTGTTTGAAATTCGCAGAAGTGTTGTTGAAAACAAGTTGAACGCAATTATATCAGGCACAGTAACTGTGAGATGTTTGAGGTTCGGGCTGGATCGCTCATTAGTGTGGTTGCCGAGCGCGATTGCTTAACCCGTTCAGGACCTCAGATTCTCGCAGTTTTCACCGATGTTCCGCAGAGCGAAGTTCACGCTCCACTACTCAGGGTAAATCCTAGTAGGCAACTGACCCACGTCACAGCATTGCTGACGATGTCATCACAAAGTTTATCATTTGAGACTTAAAACTACACTGCACTTGAAACCCCAAAATCACGAAGCAAACTATTTTAGTGCTTCATCATTCAAACCTAACTGCTCCTTACTTTCGAATTACTTTCGAAAAAAGTCGTGACGTAAAGAATCAAATCCTTGGCTGCGTCCAACACTCCAGAACGGCACCGCCAGTGCTAACACGTTATGCAAGTAATTAATTTTACCAATAAGAAGTTTTCAAGCGATTGCTAAAATCTAAACTCAGAAGAACTCTTAATACCGCCTTTGGTATAGAGCATTGCAAAACAAGCCGGTAGTGCTCGGCGTTGATTTCTAAGCCTTACTGATAATATTATTCATAGGATGACCTAACTAAGAAGCAGATATAGGACGGGTTAAGCCAAGGGTATATTACTCCACGCAAGCCGATGAATTTTATGAATTTCCATTTCAGCCCGTGATTTCAAAGCAACTACAAATAGACTCATTTGGTCCCGCCTGAGTTCTACCGGACGCAATCAATGCAAGATTTTGCAAAAAAATCGACAGGTCCTAACTCGCTACTCCTCACAACGGCTCTATTATACAATCTGAAAATAGATATATATATATATATATATATATATATATATATATGAGGATCTCAATGGGTCGCTGGAAAGAGAACACGAATATTGACCACCACGGCTGTAGTTTTTATTTTGTCCAACTCCTCTGCTACGTCGGTATAGCACCGCCTCGCCGGCCTGTCTCACCTCACTGCGATCCTTCCACGGCCGCGTCTCAACAACGTCTCCTTCTCTAACGGCAATGTCGTAAGTTGTCCTACCGGCAGCAAACCTAGGTCACAGCAACAGCAACGACGGCGGATCGGTGCTGTTGCAGTAGCGTCTCCCCTCTCTGCTAAGGCTCATTGATTATACGTGCGCCGCTAGCAGCTAACGTCCCTAAGCTATGTCTCTCTCTCTACCTACATATCCGCTTAAAACAACAATGAAAATCTACAGCCTTACATATATATATATATATATATATATATATATATAACGACTGGATTCTAGTGGGTGCGAGTCCCACACTACCGTGGCTTTAACAACGCCGCCCGGTGTGCATAACGCATTTTACCAGTTACCTCTATAAAATAAATATATATATATATATTTTTGATTTTATTTATATGAGTCAAGTAGAGTCAAAGCACTTTCAAGGAGCTAGATCGAGTGTATCGTATCGGGTCGCAAGAGTGTGATGAAACATTTTAAGACTAGACAGTGTGAAACGTGTTTAGAATTAAAACCGAGAATCGTTCTACTTTAATTTATTCGATATTCTCCCCGAAAAGCTCGATACACCTTTTGCACCAAGATTTCAGAGCACTGCCTGAGTAGAATTCCACGTCAATAAACTGAAAATAGGCATTGATTTAAACGTTTTTATCGACCTAACCTTAAGTTTTTCATTGCTGGAAAACGCGTTTGATTACAGAGAGCCAGCTCCGAAGAATAGAGGCATTGTTCAATTAGTTCGAACCTCAATTCGGCCAGTTTTGCCAATGCTAGCCGCGACTTGTGTGCAGGAACATTGTCCCGGTGAAACAGGACAACCTTCTTTTACAAAACTGGCCGCTCTTCAGTTAGTTCTTGGTGCAGGCAGTCCAACGTTTCCGCATTACCTTTCTGTGATAGTTTTACCGCCGCCAAGATAATCAACCAGGAAATTCGACGTTGATTCCAAAAACCGTAGCCATTACCTTTCCGACCAGTGCTGCTGTCCGCACCCTCTTCGGAGGTCCTTCACCGGGTGCACGCTATCCATTGACGAGATACTTCTTCGCTCAACTTTTATCAACGGCCACGAATATGCGCCAGAAATCCGATTGGTTTTTTGGCATGTTAGCCAAATTTTGCTAAGAAGTAAAAACACGCGCGGTTTTTGCCATCAACTGAGCAAACATTTAAGGCATTCGTTTTGCTTTTAGCTTTTTTATCTTCAAGCTATCCTGCAGGATAGAATGCATACTACCTATATGGATCCCCAAGGCTTCCGCTATCTCCCTAACGTCTACTCGATCATATGTGGCAAATATCTTTGGCATTGTTTCTACGTTTTACTTATCAGTAGCCGTTTTAGGCCGTTCTGAACATAGTTCATACCTGATGCTTGTGTGGCGTCTTTTAAACCTATTAATCCAGGTGAAACCCGTGGCAAAACATGGCGTACAGTCACCGTGAACCTCGTCTAACCTCGGTGGGTGACATTCCAACCTTTAAAAAATATATATTTGAAAACCGCTTAAAACCATTGTTTCATTTCCAAATCACGTATATACGTTGCACGAGAAAAGCGGTCGAACGAAATTGTAATTACCACAAGAATTGACTAATAGCAGGCGAAGGGTTGCCCTTTCCAAAGCGCGCCAAAAATTCAAAATCTGAATAGCTCATTCTAGGAACCGTTTGAACTAACGAGTGCTGTGACAATCCACTCTCCAGTAATCATTCTAGAATAGCAATAATATCAAAAATGATCTAGCAACGAGACTTTATAGTCGAGTTGTCTTGTAGGGACGGCTCATCCTAGAAAACATCGCATTAAAATTGTCAATATTATTTTAATGTCACGTGCGAAACAACATGCGATTTTGTACCTGTAACTGTTGCAGCTTACTCGTATATAAATTCTAGAGTATCCATATGCTTAACGTTTTTACTTGGCGTGTTATTTAGAACTGCTAGATGCGTGGAAAAAAATGTATATATATGTATATATATTGTGTAGCAACAGATACGTTTGTAACGTAAGAACTTATGCACGAGGCATAATTCAAGGCACTAAGTCCAAGTTTGGGTAGGTTTACCAGAAAACTTCTGCAGAGACGTCTGCGAGTTTGCTTTTGCATTGCTTTGTAAGAGGTGCTTTATAAATACAAATGTGCAACGGTGGGAATCGAACCCATGCACCTAGGTCTCCTTTGGTCGCGAGGCGCACGCGAGTGCACCATGCCACCGGGCTCAACAGGGCTGCTCCACCTAGCCAGGTTTAATCTCACCGAGGCGGCATTCCTCCTCTGAATATCTAACGACATACGCTGCAGTAAATACTAGACCGCCTTTTTATCTCTTGAAGCAAGTGTCTATTTTTGTTTCCGAAAGCGCTGAGCAGTTTCTTCGTAAGCCACCCGGGATCCCTCACTGTTTCGAATGCAAGGGGTGAAAACGAGTGTGGGTAACCGAGTCATGAATACTTTTTGCCCTAGGCTACTACCGCTAGGGCTACTGCGTCCGTATCAATCAATGAATGGGCTTATCGGTCATATATATATATATATATATATATATATATATATATATTTCTTTTATTCACACTGTCTGTGTAATACTCTATCTAGTTAAAATAGGAGTACATAAGTGTACTCCGGTTGTTCAAGAAAGTCTCCTCAGCTTACTCTTAGGTTTCTCAAGGTGATTCAGAGACTGCGGGTATGTACAAGTTTGGGCATGGTAAAGATCATAAGGGGCTTCGCAATATTTACAGATACAAGACTCGTCTGGGTCGTGAAACGACTTCGTTCGACAGACCAAATGATGATAGCCGTGGGTTGATAATTTGACCACCACGTGCCTGTTCGCCCGATCCGGATTCTTCCATGTGTCGTCTGTCATTGCTGGCGAAGTGAAGAACTGTGGGCTCACGTCGCTGATCTCCTCCCTTTTCTTGTTCATGAGGCTCACAAATGCCGTCGTCTCTTCAAGCTTAAACTTTTGTTGGATCTCTTGCACGAATCGCTTTTCTCCCGTCAGGAGTTAGACCATACGATTTCGCGTATTTGTGTGGACGCCAAAAACTCTACAACTATATATATATATATATATATATATATATATATATATATAGTAATCTAACAAATATATGTTAAAAACCAACCCACTGAATGATAGCTATATATGTTTAATGTATGGGTAGAAAATTCGAGTCAATTCCTCTAAAGACAACGGCGTGTGAACACGGCAAATACGAGCATGTCGGTTGGACAACAGCCGTACCCAAAAATTACGCTGGGTACGGTAAGGTTGTAAAATTTCTAGAAAGCATAAAGCGCATTAGGGTGTTTCTAAGAGCTTCGACAGATCATTGGGGATAAAGTCTTATACCTGAGCAGCTTGCATAGCTTGTACGAACATTTTCGAACAAAACATTTTGCTCTGTAGAGACAAGTTTCGTAACTGGCATACAGAGAGAGCAACGAATATAGAAAATGTGGCCTGTGTGAAGACTGTGTTTGACAAAATCTAAAACATAACATGACCCTCTACAAGCTATTTCAGGACCACTCGGACTCGCCTATGGGCACCTTGTGATTTGTCACAAAACAAAAAAGATGCGGGTCTTCCAGTCTAAAAAATATCTGATAAAATTCGACGAGGGCCGTTCGTCTTTGTTCTCACGACGAGGTTTGTATGTCTCTCTACTTAAGTCCCAGAGCTCGCAGTGGTCAGACGCTAGAGTGGGTTTACCCACAAAAATAAAGCACTAACGGTCGGCTGGCAAAATTATGTTCGCCATCTTCTTCTCCACGAGTGAATTTGTGGCGATAATCGAGCTGAACGAAGCGGTACAGTGACAATTAGTTGGTGCATAGTACAGAATACCTATCAAAGAGGTTTCAGCTTACTCACCGGACATGACGTTGTACGATTTCTCCTTCATTCCAAAGGATAAGCAAAAAAAAATAAGAAGACAACTCGGTTACAAGTCGGTACTTAATGCCGTCAGAAGTTGAAAATAATAGTTAAATAATTACGTTAATAAAAAAAATATATAAAAAAAATTTAAACGTAAATACACTTTTTACGTAATATATATATATATATATATATATATATATATATATATATATATATATACGACCTCGTAATAACAACACCTACTGAGGTCTGGGTTTTAGATGCCGAGGTTTGCGGCCCGAACCGGGACCTGGCAAAAGCGCGGCAGAACAAGATCACCAAATATGACGTCGAGTTTCTAAGAGCGGCGCTCCCCGACTCGCAAAAACCTCGCAGATTCGGAGTCCCATACACCACTCATAGAGATAGTGATGGATCCGAATCTGCGAGGTCTTTGCGAGTCGGGGAGCGCCGCTCTTGGGGCTCGGCGTCACGAAGAGGAATCTTATGGACCTCACCGTTTTAACTTTGCAAGGAACCTTGAGGATATACCGCTCGCACCGGGTCCACAAGAGCGGGGCCTACCATCAAGCAAGGACACGGACAACTGATTCTTAACTTCACGTGACACCTTTTTACCACCATTTTCATTAAGGCGAGCACTGCCGAGTGTGTAAACGTATTGTAATTGATTAATAAATCATTGCAATATTTTATATATATATATATATATATATATATATATATATGTATATATATATATATATATATATACAAGTTTTAAGCTACGTTACAGGCCTCCTACATTTCCCCTGCCAGCAAATATATAATTTAACCTATTGTATTGAACTCTGGGTAAAACATACTTCGTATCTAACGGGGCAATTACGTACTTAAATGCTCATTACAGACGACTAACGAACACCTAGAATTTCAAGCTGAGTATCGGAGCTACGCGCGTAATATTGAAGGAATGTGTAATAAGGAGCATACGGAAGTCAACCGCATGGACTAAACTTATAGCTAGAAAATTCTGTCTACAGAGCAGTAGAGAATGTGTGTCCTGTGAGGCGAAATAAACATAACTTCATTCTAATATAGTTGGTTTGCTGGACGTCTGCATCGGTAGTTGGACAAACATAACAGCGTGTCACTGATGGTGTTGGCATTGCATAATACGTCTCGAAATCAGTTTGGATTATGAAAGTCGGTGTATTTGGGAACAAAGCAGACTTTCAAGGCTGATTGCCTCACTCTTCCAGAGAGAAACTAAGAGACCCGGTCTACAGCGACGACGACGACGATGACGGCAACAGCCGCAGTAGCAGCAACGGCGTTGACAACGAACAACGCATTTAAACGAACAAAGGAAGGCGCGGTTTCCACACTCGGATAGCTTGTGGAGTGTTTTCAGCTCTGTCGGCACAAACACACTCGTTTTTGTTCTCGGCACAACAAGGAGAGCCGTGCTGTTGAGTGCGATTAGAAGGAGGTTGTTTTGAGTTTTACGGAGCCGGAGGCTAATACTACATATGCCTAGAGCTGCACTAATGAGTTAGTCGTCAGTCGTTGCATGAGTGAGAGAACGAGAAACTAGACCAAAATAGCGTAGACTGAGGACGTTGCATATGATAGCATACGATAGTCTGTCGTTTAGCGTCACAGTGCTAGATGGGGCGCGGCGCAGGCAAACAAGAAACCGTGCTAGAACACCGCTACTGCACCGCCACAGATCTCGGAAACGAAATAGTTTATTCAGTAGCGTCATTTACTGCGATATCAGAGCCCGGCGCCCACCCGCCCTCGCTGTTGAACTGCAGGTTTTCACGTTAGTGCTCCAATAGTATCCAGAACGATTCTAGAATAGGCTTTTGTCAAACGCGACAGTGACGTCAAACTCCGACAAGCGAATTGGCCGGGAGGACATGGCCACTTCGCTGGCGAGAAATTCAGGCTGTACCGCGCGGCTGGGTCAATGCTCAAGCACCTTGGAGTGAACAATTATCTCTGCGCGACCGTATTGGTTACGGGTTTTCTGACCCAGAATAAGCCTAGTTTAACAATGTGCCCTCAATATATGCTGCGTTTCCTCGATGAATGTCAAGCGACAGCCTCTAATGCAAGAATTTGGATGCTTTTGGGTTTGTGGTCGATAGGTTAAGGCATCTACCTACGCGCTGAATCAACTTGGACCTCGCTAACTGACACAGTTAGTGCGGATAACCAACGCCGGAGTACTTTCGGCATTACTGCTTGCGTTAGCCAGAATGTGATTACGCTAAAGTAGCGATTGCACTGAGATAAACGCATGCGTATGCAGCATAACGTGCTATTTTCTCGGTACCAACTTCGTGTGAGCAAGCGGGTACGATTTGTAGTGATCCAAGTCATTAGACGGTCCGGCATTATTACAATTACCGCTACAATTTTTTGTGATAATAGTCACAGATTTAGCATAAACATGGTTCGTTGGGATAGATCTGAACATATCCAGGCCTCCTTCGCATCCCTTATTTTTGTTGAAGCACCTACTTCGCACCAACTATTAAAGATAGCTATTCTTGTCATCATCCCTGCTTTATTGGGCATTAGATTATTTGGCCAACTATTTCAATAGCAATATGATCGGTAGTAATAGGCCTGGACAGGTGGCCGGGTTCTTCGAAAGGGAACTCCCTGTAATATGCAAACAAGTGGCGCAGGCACTCTTGAGCGACACTCAAACTTGGATGGACATGATTAATCCTTCATTTTATTTAGCTCACAACCTAGTTGTGTTTTCTAAGATATATACAACCTAATGACGCATTAAGCAACGCTACTGCCCGTCCCACGTTGAGAGGTCGTGCAAGGAACAATTAGGCTTCTGACATTTCTTCGCGTGGTACGTAGCGCAAGTCTGCAAACAAAACCGAATGCACTGATTCTGCTGCACCAGCAGCCTAGTAAGACTCTTAAGTAGAGCTTACAGTGTGGCTGTAGCCGATACATCTTCCAGACACGTGAAGGCTAGCGCATGCGGCTCCCTCCTAAAAGGTACCGAGATATATTGACAACAAGATGCCAAAGCTCTGCCGAGACTTCGGAATTTTTTCAGTCGTGCAAAAAATGCTGGAATGGTTCGGTAATCTGTGACCTCTGTCCGACTCTGATTGTTTCCAGTGCCGGTCCACAGGCGGCGCCTAAGTCTATAGTGCGGCTTCTCACCGTCCGCTTGTCTAATACATGTGGTAAGCATCTTTCCTATTGAGAAAAGTTTGACGCCGAGAGACATGTTCACACCCTACCGAGGATGTAGCTCACCACTGGAACGATCTTTAGCATACAAAATCAAACAGCAGTACGCAGTGCCAGTATCCGGACGCTCTTTAGCTCCATATATGTGACAAAGATTGCCGCGCGGCACCTGTGTGGCGGAAAGTGGCGCAGAGAACACTTTCCTCTAAACTCCTCTAACTCCTTCTGCCATGAGGCGATAATGCGCCATCGCCCCTCGCCTTTCCTGCATGTTAGGCCAAGTCGGTAGCGCTAAAAGCTGAGAAGGGAACGACGCGTAAGGAGTTAAGAGCCTTTAAGATATCTATTCTAATATTTAGGGTTCTAAGATACACTTTTTCACCAATACACACTCGGAGTATTAGGGGCTGAGTCTAAAGCCGGGTAATTTTTTAGAAGGTTTTCTTTCACTAGGGAGCCCTCCGGGTAGTTTCGCCGGGGGGCGTTGCAACAATGAGGTTCACCCACTTTTTCCGTACGGGTTGGCATTTAACCCCACCTTGTAGAGGCAGATCTGGAATAATATACTGTAGCTCTTCGAGATGGTTCCTTAAAAAGGTTCCCTGTTCCTAGAGATAGTTTTACGCTGATGGACGCGCGGATTTCTTTACTCAACGCTAGAGCATGAATGAGTCTGCCTATGGCACTAGGACCTCTACTTATTCTGCTGTAAGCATTTATATCTGTAACAACACTAAGCCACTGCATCACCAATACAACACCGCGCATAGCTACTGTTGGCAAAAGTAATTAGGAGTTTGTTATCTGCGTAGTGCAGAATAACTGGCGAGACGACATCGCAGACAACGACGGCGGCGACGCCGTCGGCTTGCGACATGCACGTTCGAGTAGCCCCGGAGCGCCCGGGTTATTTTGGCCGGCAAACTGCTGTTTACGTCATCGCTGTCACGCAAGGAGTTGCACAGCCTCGATCGTATGTTTAACCAAGGCACAAAGTTTGCGTCAACACTGTGATCACACGTCATTATTATTATTATTATTATTATTATTAATATTGTTATTGGTACATTTGTGTGTGACTTGCTTTCACAATTATGAGGTATAAACGACCCACTATGGATGCAGCGTTGTTATTATTATTATTATTATTATTTCCCTACAATTGCAGGACATAAGCGTGTACCCGCCTAGGCTCACCCCCACTTCTCAATCCATAGAGCCGATGACAGCGGCGGCGTTTCCCCTACACGCTGCGAGCGATGAATTGCTGTCGCAGAAACTCACCCTTGCGCTGGTCACCCGTGTTAGCACTAATTTTGATACCTAGGTCTTTGAAGAAGATACTTGTGTTTTTGCTGATTGGGCCCAGTGTTTCCATGGCGACGGGTACAAAATAGTATCTTTTCTCCAGGTCAGAGTATTTGCGTTTTTTTGCGATCTCAGCATGTTCAGCAACCCACCCTGACCGGGTAGCGCTATGCATCAAGTATGACGGAGCCACTGTACATGATACCGTGGCATCCCATACCAGGCATTTTCCCTTAGACCATAGCGGAATGGTGACGCCGTCGGGTCTTTTGTCGTCTTCGACGCCCAACCTGTGCTCTAGGGTGCTTGGTATGCCGGCTCTACGAAGAGCCTTCTTTAGGACTGCGTTGAATTCCGCGTGCCTGATAGTCCTACCAGGGCCCTTAGAGCAGCTTAAAGGGTGCAATCCGTCCTTATCCACAGTTTTTCCACACGCCCTGCACTCGTATGGCTCACATATGGGAGCGCCTATTCTTAGGGCGGCCACCATGCGGAAGGAGGTGTTTTCCAGCATGGTTCCCAGCTGCGGTGAAGCAAGTGCCCTTAGAAAGCCACTGCTGAAGGTCTCACGGGCGGCTATAAATACCGCTCTCTCTGCCGGAGATTGGGTGTCATCTAAGATCTTGCGAGCGGTTGTTTGACACTTGTAGCCGTCAAGTATATGCTGCGTAGGGTATTGTTCCCAGGGGCCAAGGCCTACCGATTGTCTAGCTGCCAGCTCAGCTTCGTCCCTCGTTGCGCGGAGAACAGAACGAACATGCGGTTCTAACAACGTCTCTGCGAGCCCTGAGAACTCTATGAGAAAAGCAGCGTAGCACTATGAAGCAAGCTCTGCTACGGACCTTAGTCCCAACCCTCCTTTGCTAAGAGGAAGTGTGGCCCTTTTCCAGGATCCGTCAGTAAGACTACGTTTAGAACTTTACTCAGTGTCTCCTTTGCCACCTCGTCAAATGCTTGCAAAGTATCACAGTTTTGGCCTGTGGGCGAAGTGCGTAGAATATAGTTTAATCTAGGTGACCCTAGGCTGTATCTCCATAGGCATAATGTAGCCTGTGAGTGCATCGCCAATAGCCGAGTTTTTATAGACCGAAGGGCGTCTCTTTCATCCTGGACTGTTCTAGAGATCTTCCGAGAGCCAACGGGCGCTCCTAAGACTTCCAAGTCAGGCAGCTCGATTCTCTTTATGCCGGGCAGGGCGTCTGCAATGATTTTGCATGCCTCCTCCTGTTCGTGGGAGGTTCCACCTACAGCTATGAGCTCTGTAGCACTTCGCGTATGTCGGAGGCCACTACGTTCGCCGGGCCACCTAGTATACCATCGTCCAGATACCACACATTTAGTGGACTTTTCATACGGAACACTAATCCTGAGATTCCTAAACTAAATAAGGCGGGTCCAATCAGGTCTCCCTGTTGTACTCCGTTGGCTGAGAGAAGAGGCTCACTCTCTCCCCAGGACAGCAGTGACGGCGTGCCGTAGCTCTGCCACGCTAAGCGGAACATTTGTGGAACTTTTGCTTTAACTTCACTAAGGATGACATCGCGTCGAATGATGTTAAAGGCGTTTTGAATATCTAGTTTCACCAGGACCCGTGGGGGGCCCCTCTGCCTCCGTAAAAGCTCGAGTTGCGTGTGTTGCAGCTTCGGCTCCGCCTTTTACCGAAACGCCAACCTGGTGAGGTGTCAACGCCTTCACAATTGCCGTCCTATTGATGGCAATCGCTACTTTGGCAACCAGCCTACGTAAAACAAGGCCGCACGCTATTGGTCTAATGAAACCGTCTTTTCTTCAGGGCTGTCAGATCTGCCCCATAGAAGATTGGGTGGCAAAAACTTGGCAGCCTGCCACTTAGGGTCAAGTTAGTCAAATAGCGCAGTTCCGCTAGCAGTCTTTCGGAAGAGGGTCTCTCAGATGTCGACGTAATCCATCGAGTCCAGGGCCAGAGGCCAATGAGAATGAGCGAACTGCATTAACTACGAACTGTGCCGGAACGATGAAAGGTTCTTCCGAGGAAGGTTGCTCAAAGTTGATCAAGCGGTCTCTGACGTGAGCCGGAGGAGAGGGTTGCTTGCTTCTAAGTTCCTGAGTCGTGTAGTCGTCCGGCAATGCGAAGGATTCTGTAGAATATAGAGTGCGTGCGGCGGAGCGTATGTCTTCCTCAGCTAACTTGCGTTCTGCCCTTGTGGTAATCTGACGGTCGGAAAGGTGGTCTTTGCGCGACTGTGTGAGGCTGTGGTGCAATCCATCAGGGAGATTGTTTAGCGTTCTCTATTGGGATTCTGTTATGTTCTTCATAATTATTTGGCATAATGTGCTGTCGGTGCTTTTTCGTTCTGGAATATGCAACATGTGTGTCGGCAAGATCATTAATCTGTGCCATGATGCAGTATCTAGTCTCGAATTGAAGTGAGAGAGAGCCTCCGCGTAGGCTGCGTAACAGATTTATCTGACTCCCCTCGGAATTATTCTAACTAGCTTAGTGCTTTTGCGAACGCGAGCTAGGAGACGGGTGAAGATTACTGGATCGTTATCAAGGGTAATGTCGGCTGGGTCTATCTGATCCTGGACCGAAGTATCTGGAGCGGAGTCATCAGGCAGCCGGCCAACGGAAGGTGTGTGGGTTTGTTTTCCGCCATTATTATTATTATTATTATTATTATTATTATTATTATTATTATTATTATTATTATTATTATTATTATTATTATTATTATTATTATTATTATTATTATTATTATTTTTTATTATTATTTATTGCTGATCATACAATTGTGAGGTCTAATCATATATTAATATATAATTAAATATCTCGGTAGCAGTCTCTTCCTCTCAAAACATTGACCCGATTATACAGGCAGCGTTACCTCTGCACACCGCCAGCGAGAGCAACTGCCGCAGGAGCTCGCTCTCTCGTCGGTCGCCTGTGTTCTCCTGTATCCATAGCGATAGGCACGACGTGGTATCTGGGCTCTAAGTCCCTGTACTTTCGTCTTTTTTCTCGATCTGCATGTTCGGCGACCCAGCCGGCCTCAAGGACACTGTGTCGCAGGTAGGACGGGGCAACAGTGCAGGATACTGTTGTATCCCATGCCAGACACTTACCGCAAGACCACAATGGAATAGTAACTCCGTCGGGCCTCCTGTCACTGCTTGTATCGAGTCTGGGCTCCAGCGTACTCGGTATGCCTGCACGACGCAGGGCTCTCCTTATGATCGAATTAAGTTCCGCGTGCCTAGCGGCTCTTCCTTGGCTTTTGATGCAGCTCAGGGGGTGAAGGCCGTTACTCTCTACAGGCGTCCCACAGGCTGAGCAGGTAGATGGCTCGCATATGGGAGCTCCAATTCGGAGCGCTGTCACCATGCGGAAGGAGGTATTATTATTATTATTATTATTATTATTATTATTATTATTATTATTATTATTATTATTATTATTATTATTATTATTATTATTACTATTATTAGTATTACTATTATTATTATACCTAAAGAACCCTGCTTGATATATGCAGCCTGAGATGAGGTTACTCTCTGAAAGACAGCGTCTCAAGACGGCCCTCGGTGGAAGACGTGATCCCCAGGGTTTGAAGAACAACAAAGCGGCAGGTCCCGATTTAGTGAGGACTGAGCATCTAAAGAGCGCACCTATTTTGGCTCCATGCTGGACGGCACTGTTCAACGAATGTCTCAATGCTGGCACGATCGCGTCTCAGTGGCTCGAAGCTACACTGCTCGTCATCCCTAAAGGCAAAAGTGACCCAACCCAGCTGACCTCCTGGCGCGGTATAGCAAAAAAGAGGACATGCGACAAGTTACTGTCGTCGCTGCTCACCAGGAGACTAAGTCGGTTCTTAGAGATTACTGACGTTATCCCCACTAAACAGCACGGCTTCCGACAAAATCATTCTACGATTACGGCATGCGTCAATCTGCTGGAGGCCATCCGGGAGGCTCTAGCAAAGTCCCAACCCCTGTACGCTGTATTCGTCGATTCCAAAGCCGCCTTCGACTCAGAGACACTATTCTGCGAACTCTGGCAGAAGTTAATGTCCCTCCTGCCGTCCTTAACATACTGGTGGCCGTCCTCCAAAGCAACAAAATCAGAATAGATGACGGTGTGTCCGAACTTCCCCTTTTTCTTCAGACTCTAGGTGTTGCGCAGGGTGACAACTTGAGCCCGTTACTTTTTTCAGTTTTTATTAAGGGCCTACCCGCGAAAATTAGAGGTCTGAGAAATCCAGTAGACGTGACATTGTACGCAGATGATCTCGTCACCTACTAAAAGAGTAGCTTTCAGGCTTAACAAGCCTTAGCCAGACTTCACGCGGTCACGTCTGAGCTTAGACTAATTGTTCTCCTGACGAAAACAGTAGCTATGAAGTTTAAGAAAGGTGGGCGCTTAGTTGCTAATGATAGACCTCGTCTAGCCGGTTCCCACCTTTCTTACGTTAGTAAATTCCTTATTTGGGGCTGCTTCTAACGCCGAACGGCAGCTGTTTCCTGCAACATATCAAGGACATTTGCAGAAAAGCGCTGGTCGCAATGGCCACAATTAGAAAGCCGCACCTTTTGTCTATTCCAACGGCATTAAGGCTGTTCGATCTAAATATTGCTCCAATAACCGCCTACGGTATCGAAATAATCTGGAATGATCTCACCCTAGCTTGCCTCAAGCACCTAAATAATCTGAAGGCAGCATACCTCAAGCGACTCCTGGGCCTCCATCGCTCAGCCCGCAGCCGAATTAACTATCTCCTAACCGACACCCCTTTATTCGTCGAGGAGCTAAGGCGACGCTTTGACCTGCCGGCATCTCCCAATTATGTCAACGTCCTCAAAACGTGGGAGTGCAAGTTTCCTGAAATCGATGTACATTTCTTCAGCACCGGAGCAATGCAAAACCACGTATGGAAAGGGCCGAGTCGGTCTAACCGCCATGTGGTGACTAGGTTTGCCGTGCACGGTTTTTACCATGTGCTGTGCGCGACCCCCGGGTTCGATCATTTCTCCGACTCATGTGGGTGCCTTCGTTGTAAACTACCATGCGGTAGATACCATGCTGCCTCCTGTAGCCTAGTCCCGTCTCTAGCCAGTCTAAATAACCAGGCCCACGCCATAGCTTCATAGTTTTACATATCTAATATTTGATATGCCTAAATGTGTGTATGTAAACATATGCATATCTTTTAACTGTGCTATTCCATCCCCATGGGTACGTTTTAAGCCCCGCTTTTTCCCGAAATTATGTATTTGCTCCCAAAAGCGTTAT
Organism: Dermanyssus gallinae; assembly: GCA_003439945.1. Lineage (NCBI taxonomy): Eukaryota > Metazoa > Arthropoda > Arachnida > Mesostigmata > Dermanyssidae > Dermanyssus > Dermanyssus gallinae. The sequence continues at coordinate 107,529 of QVRM01003147.1, read as the reverse complement.
GTTATCCACGTTACGGTCTGTGACCAAAACGTTAATGGCTGACGTCCCAGTGCTACATTCGAAGGTGTTTAGACCTGACCTGCGTATAACCAACATCCGATTTCCGTTATAATCTCCATCAAAAATGCTTCAATTCGTTCCGAGTCAACCTTGTGCTTGCATTCAAATCCCCGGCTAGAGTCATCGGTGCTTTTCTCGGCACTGCTTTGACCTCAAGCAAGAAACGTTCTGTCAGATCTCAATGGACTCTACACCTGCCGGTTTTACATAAGCTGCCAAATTTTTAATCCCCCTTGATGAGACTGCTGCTAGGTTTCCGCTGCTATTTTTGCTTTGGTCAATACTCAACCCCCACTTTGACCTGCCCCGTCCCTCATCTTTATGTGCTAGTTCGTGATATCCGTAGAAGTTCACTAAGCTCTTTCGTGGCTATAACATTGCCCCGCTTACCGCGCGTTTGGCAATACGTACAGATTTCAAGACGTCTGAAATAATTGTTGAAATAATATCCTGTAAGATTAGAGATATTCTGCGGAACACCGTGGATTGTGTTTTGTGTATCCTAGAAAAAACCTTTAGCCGATAGCCAGAGCCAAGTCGCTCTATTGTCTTCCCTCTACTCCACGATGATAAATTAGCCGTCTTTCGTGAAGGGAGGCTCCCCCCCGACGATCTTTGCGATGTCGTTGCAAATCTCATTAAAATGAAGCTCAAGAGCGTTGGCACTTCCTCCATGATGGGGAAGATTCAGCATGCGATACACGGATATATTTGCTACGGGCGTCTTCCGCAGGACTTATATATATATATATATATATATATATATTTATATATATATATATATATATATTTATATATGTTATATATATATATATATTGAACTCGACCAAGTTTTAGAATCGAGTAGTCAGAATCGAAGAGTCGGCTATAAAGCCCCCTACATAGCAAAATCCAGGGGATTGAGGTCCAAGCTCTGCGGCCTTACTCCAACATGTCCGAAAAGTCAGGAATGTATTTCTTGCATCACCTCTGCACAGTTTTGCGCGTGTGAGCGGCTGCCCCGTCCTGTTGGAACGGAAAAGACACCATCAATTGGTCTTTGCAGTGATTTTGCATCCAGGCCCTGACGGGTCATGGGGACTTTCAGTTCTAAACGTTCAGAATCGGGAAGGCTTCCAGCCCCACGTGCAGCGATGGACTTGAGGATACTACAGAGCACACTATTCTGAGGTGCCAGCGTGGGCCGAGCAGCGCGCCGCGTCACATTTTTAACAAGATGAACACCGAACGCGCTGGGGGCACACCTGCCCAGCATATACGAACTAATGCAAGAGTCTATGCCCCGGCATGAAGCGACGAAGATTTTCAAAAACATACATACAAACACTGCAGGATGCGCTGTCCTCAGGCATCCGGGAAAGAAGCTAGCCATGAGTAGACTCGCACTACCCCCAATTGCTTCAATATCTCTCTGTATATGAAGTTCTCAGTTGCGGGGGGATGTGGATACGATTGGTTTTTAGTGGGTCGAAGTTCCACACAACCGGAGCATATTTGTAGACGAGTATCCTGTCGAGGTGCTCGTGTGTACAAATCTCATTGTTCATTAACTCATCTGCACAAGAAAAGGACGTTCACAGAGCTAATGTTGTAGTCGAACAGCTATACTTCGGATATTTTGCACAACTATAAATAGCAGGAAGCGAATTATAGTTGTGCAAAATTCAGGAAGAATTAGATTGTGCTGTAAATCTCTTGAACGCGGTGAGGGCAATGTTATTTACAAGAAAACCTCTTGTAAAGAACGTTGAGAAAGAAAGGCCTCCTTAGAAACGCACAAAGCAGGCTCACTCATAAGCCATCGAGGACGATGCCGTTCAGCGAAAATCTGTTAAACCGTCTTCAACTTTCGCTTGCGACTTCACTGCGGGAGCCCCGTAGGGGGCTTGAAAGAAGATGAGAAAAGTGCCAGAAACGCTTCAAAGGGCACCGGCAATGTTGAATAATGCATGGATGGAACCGCTCTTCGAGCAGCGCCACGTTCTCCCTCTTCTCCGTCCATAGGTTCCACCACAAACTGTGCCATGGGACCGGATCTATAACCCTAACAATGAGTATCAGTGTACACTTTGCGGCGTTATTTGCCCCAAATATTGTCATGAGATAAGTCAGTCAGCGTCAGCGATTTGGATGTTGGGTCGGCGATATTTTCCAGATAAGAATTCTATATATGTTCAAGATTAACGGCAATTCTAGAATGCCGTTTTCAAGACAGAATTAACACCCGGGAAGGAGATTACATGTGCAATGTAATCACATTGTAATAATACCGAAAAGTGTTGTGCTAACACTATTTTTACAGCTTACTTTGTGATTTTTAAATTCGTATAGTTAAATTAAAAATAGTGCTATATATACTATGAGCAAAAATTATCCCTAAAATCAAATGTTATGGGTGATGCCATTTTGTTGTCCGGAAACACCATGCAACGCATACGCCCACCCAAGATTTTGTGTTGGGCGATTGTGTTGCATGCTCCTGTATTTGCTTGACGGTTTGATGAGTTGGCTAAATCACCAGGTGGCAGATCGAGCCAGCAGCAGAGATCAAAACAAAAGAAAAAAAGGAAAAGAGAGAAAAATCACTAGATGGGTGAAGGGAAACGAAGGAGAACAAATAGTAAAACTCTGATCGTATTCGAAGCGGTTGCCAACACAAGGGTCACGAGCGGGGCTGAAAAGAACAGCTGGGCAGGACTGGCGATTACCTTGAGACGTCTTCAGCCGTTTTTAATCTACGTTTTCCGACTTTTCTGATACGCCGCTCTGACTTCTGGGCTTAATAATTGCCCCTCTTTGTAACCTTGGCAATGTCAACCACTCAGAGAAAGTCATCGTCTCGCCGCAGAGCAGAGTGAGACGAACCTGGCAGATGGATCGGACACCACGACGTTCGTGGACAGGAGCCCCCAAATGGGAAATGCGAAGTCTTCTTCTCTGTCCGTTTGTTCTTTGACGAAAGCAGGACGGTTTTCGCTATTTCTCTAAATAGAATTGGCTTGTCAGCAAGACAGCGACCGATGGCGCAGGCGGACACCGCGCCTCCTTGAGGGGCTGTGGTTTCAAACATATTTTCAGCTGCTGCTGCTGCTGCTGCTGTTGTCACTGCAGCAGTAGCTTCCTTTCCACCAGATTTCCGCTTCCTGTCTCGTCCTCTCTCTCTTGACAGTTTCCGCTCACTTTTAGACGCAGCCACGCATGTGAGATCATCCGCCAACATACGCACATGCAGAAAGAGGCACACACATTCACAAGCAGATCATCTATTGCAGCCAGGAGCGGGCCTTCTTTTTTTCCAACGGTTTTAGATTATTACCAGTGTAGGTTTATCTTTATATCTTTATATATATACATATGTATATATATATATATATATACATATGTATATATAAATATATATATATATATATATATATATATATATATATATATATATATATATATATATATATATATGTGTGTGTAACGCTGTTCTACATTGGCCTAACAAGTTGTCGCGAGAGCATGCCGCACCATGCTACACTCACTGAAAAAGACTGGCTTCTAGAACGCCGCTCATGTATTGCGATACCTCTACCTCCTGGCCACTGTTCAGACGACGCACGAGAAACGATCGGTAGAGCAAGACTCCTATCGGGGCCTATTTTTGGGCAGAATTCCTACACGGGAGAGAAAATGATCGCGACACAAGTGCTATTATCGGCATGGGGACGTATCTCGCACCACTGATCTGAAATCATGGCAAATGAAAATAAGCTCTTTGTTTTTTGGCAAATAAGTACTAAACTGCTGACTTCAGTATTTACCTGAGAGTTGCATCTCAACTCTAACGCGGCCTAAAAGATCAGGCTTTTGACAGCTCTGGGAGAGCCCGATTTAAAGCGTCCTTTCAACGAATAAGTGGCTTTAAGCCCTACCTCGACATATTGCGACCACTCTGTGTTTCTTGCAACAACTGCACTGCGCACCAGGAGCAACATTTGCTTTAAATGTATCTTAGAGGATGGAGGCAATTTGTAGAGGTGGGAGCTTTTAAGGTCTGCTGTTCTAAGAAATGCTCGGGACTCCCGCTCTAGCAAATACCCGTTGCAGGGCATTTCGATGGAGGCTTAGCGCGGCAACGCTGCGACTGTAGAAGGATCTCTTCCATCAGATCCTCCGGAGATTCTGCAGAAAGTTGTATTAATTCCCATAATAGTTTGTTGAGTGCAATAATGCTTTACTTGAGTGTTAAGCGGCATCCAAATAAAAGGAAATTTTATCTGAGCTGTTCCCGCGACATCGATACGGTTGATAATTACTGGTGTCTATAATGTGCGCTTTTCCTAGCCGACGCCCTTGCCTCAATATTAGATACCCTACTGCATGGACATTCTCTTGCAGCTCTGAAGCCTCTTGTCTTTAATTTCTTGCATCTCTTTGCATTCAAAAGTGGCGGTTCAGTGGGGCCTGTTACCCGGTCTACCTTTATTCAAGAAAAAAACACTAAGATGCACACCGCCCTTGTAGAAGCTTGTAGAAACAATTTTTAGAAAGCATTTTCAATCAAACAGGATCATGCATGTACTAAGACGCCCTGCTTTCTGTGACCAAAGGCGGTCCCTGCCGTTGTAGCCATAATGCATATGGCTCCTGAGCAAGCTAGGTAGTACTTAACTGCGCCCGCGATGCACGTTCAATGCAGCTTACAAAACGTCCACAGCACAGCCATGACGACGTCTCTGTCTAGACACAATGCATTAAGATAGCCAACCAAGGCCGATTGCGTAACGTCCTCGAGGCGTCCGCCGAAGACTCCGAGAAAGCCCCACTTTGAGCTGCCCTCCCGAGGGTGGTTTCACGTCTTGACATTGAGTGCCGTGAGTACGCTCATGAATGACGCTACAATCAGCGTTTGTGCTGGTCTCAGGCTGGGTGGCAGCACTATCTAAGGGGCGAGTGCGCTAGTTATGGTTGTCACCTACCGAGGTGTCGCCGGTTCAATCCCATTGTTGATCGAACTTTTTTGGGCGATGCTCATTGAGAATACATGTAAAGCCACACCGCTGTGTGTCAGCAGCTGTGCTGTCTTAAGATCCTTTACGCAAATTCGAAATATCTCAGCATTTCTGGTCCTGGGTGCATCGAAGATACGCCTTGCAGCGGTTCCAGCTTGCAGGAGACGATTGATGGTCTTGGATTAAGAACAACTGCTTTAAAAGATATTTTGAATTTTAGACTTGGTGCCAAACTGAGTGCGGCAGATGCTGTCAATCGGTTGGCGCGTACATAACCGGCATGGGCCGTCTTGTGCACGAAGGGACGCGGGCTAAAGCACTCGCCTGTTGATCGTAAGTTTAGCCTAGCCCTTCGCTCAGCTGGACGACCTAACATCTGCTGCCCCCGGGCCTGTTTAAGAACGACGAACGCAGCACCGAGAGGCGGTGACGTTCTCACGAGGTTTTACCGAGTGGCGTCGTCTATTGCTAGTTTGCTAAATTCCCCCAAAGTAATGCTGAGAAGCTTCAGCAGGAAAAAAAACTCAGGTGGGCTGTCGAGCATAGGTGGCGTGGTGCATTTGCGTGCGCCTCGCTACCGTAGGAGAAACATAGGTAGGCACGGGTTCGATCCCCACTGTTGCACATTTGTATTTACGGGGTCCGCCCTACGGAGCAATGCGAAAGCAAATCCGCGGACGTTAAATGTTTGCTGAGGATCCATCAGCCCGAAGAAAAGTTTGAGCTAACCCAAATACTCTCCCAAAAAAGTCGACCGCTCGTATACAACGGCACTGTTACCGGAATATAACAAGAAGTCGGAAAGTACCCTGAGATTTTGCGTACATGTTCACCACTGTGCACTCAAAACACTTGTAGCACGAGGTCCCATCACAAATCAGTTATTGCACAAGATTTCGGGCCTGCAGGGTGTTTCTAGTGAAAGCACTCATCAGACAAACAGCGCAGGAATGCGGCACCAGTGTTCGGCACAATGACCGAATGGGAAGGGTCCAATCTTCTGAGTTAATACACACACATAGTGTCCCATGGAAGGGGAGACCGGTAGACGTACACGTTCATAGAAAACAATTGGTTTCTCTGCTTTTAGCTTAATAAATAATTATATGTATTTTTTGGAAGTGCGATACCCTGCAGCGCAAGATCGAGTTCAATCCGAGCTCACAACTAATGTGGTTAATCATTCTCGCTAGAGAATAATAATATACTTCTTAAATAACGGGAAACCTAATAATAATGGCGATATATATATATATATATATATATATATATATATACATATATATGGCTGGGTCGGTGCATTCACTCTTCTTTTTGTGAATTGGCTGCAGGAAACGTTTTCCTCATTCTGCTCGTATTTTACCGCTGCGTTATTTTAATATGTTCATACAACATTTGGTCGGGGCGCGCAGATTTACCGTTTTATTTTTTTTAAACATTGGCTATCTTTTCTTCTGTGGGCATCGGTTATCATGATCATTCTCCCTCGGAGATATTAACTCACCACCGTGTGGCGCGTAAAATGAAGTATCCATGCATTGTCATTATTTAATGGATTTGGCAGGGTAAGCCATTTTGGGATCATGATTTTGTAGCGATTTGTGGCGCGTGCGTCACGCGCTAATTAATGTTATCTGTTTGTGTCTGTTCCTATATAATTATTCTAAAACTTCGTTTCTCGGTGTTTAGGCAGCTTTCAAGCTCTTGAGAGTATTCAGACTAAGCACTAGACTAGTCGAAAGGGATGCTTTGTTTATGAGTGACAAATTCTGGTTTGTCTCGGAGTTATTCAACATTCACTAGTGATAACGGAATACTTGCATTGGTGAAAATGCAAGATCTTATCATGCCTCATTTTTGAGATTTTACTTTGAACAGTTTGAACATTTGGATGCCTTCAGGAAGATGATGGGTTGTGGGAATTAATTTTGCCCAAGTTGGTGGTGATTGCGTTCGCGGTTGCAAAGTAGCTAAGCTTTAGCGGTAGAAATGTACACCGCCACAAACCCTATGCAATGTCCCGCCACTTGAGAAAACCGTATATAAAAGTGGAGAGATCAACTAGACGCCGCAAAGAAAAGGCAACTAACAGAGACAACTTTTCTCCTCGTAGCCTCCTTTTCACAAGGTTCGATCTGCATTTATGAACTAGTCCATCACGAGGCACGTGGCGGAGACTTCACTTTGCCGCAAGCCAACGTGCTAACATAACGTGAGGATATACGGTTCGTCAGCTTCAATTTATGTTCTCAGACGTTTTCGTAGACTTAGACGGTGAGACGCAAAGCATGCCCGTTTGGCACGTCTAGTAAATGCAGCCAACCAATCCCAGAGCCAGCAACAGGTGCTATGTTTTCACACGATTATCTGCATTAGGCCTGTATTGATAACGGGTCTGTGCGTGAACGGTATTTAACCAATTTTCGTCAGTCATAGTCAATATCAAGGCACGCACACCCAAACTGCGTAGAACTGACACATACCACGCGTCTCTTCAACACCTTAACCACCGTCAACACCGTTTGTCTCTAAGCGAATGAATAGGTTCCTAAGACTACAAAAAAGATGCCTGTATGTCGTCAAATCATAGTTTTAAGCGCTGAACTAGAAACGTCAAGTTTTCTAACAATTATCAATTTGAGGCTCAAAACGAGACGCACGCTATGTACAACGTATGTTCAGCAATCACATTTCACTCTCGAAAGTTAGCGAATTCTTGTTCGACAGCTTGTTATGCGTACGTACGCTACGAATCTCGCCACTATAGTGCGCAAATAGTCTCTCAAATACGTAACCTTCCAATTAGGCTACCCTTCTGTGTGCCGACTTACAGACTTGCCGTTGGAAATCCATGGCGTGTTTCGTAATCAGTCCGTAAAATTAAATGCAAAGTGTATTAATTAAAAGATACAGCGTGATAGTAGCCAGACAGGATGCAGTGTAGGTGCTTCTAACGAGTTGTCCTCTGAGGTAGCGTTTAGTAGTAAAACGTTATCGCGAAAACTATTAATACATTTCTCCAAGTCACTAACTTTAGTAGAATTCTTTCAACAGAAGGCATTGCTATTTAATAGTAATGTATAATTTCAAAAATTATAAAATTTTGCTTATTTGCCACGTATCCGTGAAATTCTCACAATATACGATACTGCTATGCCGTGCCTTACATTTCGAGACGCAATGCAGAAGTGATATTTGGTAATTACGTGCGCGACGTAATAGTGCATCTACTTTCATTGCATTCCAGTACCGGTGTCCGCCAGTATTACACTGGATGCGATCTGTACTCATAGCAGTTACTCTTCGCGCAGATAAACTGACAATAACCGTGCTTTTTTTATTATGTATAAGTTGTGTTTTGCTATTGGGCTTCTTTAATCTATCCAAGACAAAGATCGGAGAATGTCGTTAACGCAATTATTGCCAGTCTTATTGTACGCTTTATAAACATGCCTTTCACCTTGTGAAATGATGTTATCCCAAATGGGGTTTATAACTAATTTCAACTGCAGATTGTTGGATCTTCTTTGTAACGTTGTCACAATAGTTTCGTTTGTGCTGATTTTTCTAATTTCCTTAATACGAGGTGTTGAGACGTTGTTACTGCCATCCCTAAATAAAGAAATTTACTTTCGAGCTGTAGGTCCATTCCGTTTGATTCTCACGTCATGGTCAAACCTTAAACTGGTCTTGAACTTAAACTTTTTGCTGCGTAGGCTCCTCTGTCGTTAAAACAAATTAGTCCAATTTAGCAAAAACCCTCCAACCAATCCCCTACTCTAAATCGCCAAAAATATGCTTTTTTGTCTTTTCAAATCAGCTGATCACATTGTGAACACACAACTGTTACTGAGACTAAAAGCCAAGTTCCTCTTAAATTGAGGCCATACAAGGACTAGAAGATGGACATGTGTTAACAACACGCAGTGGAGCTTAGTATTCCATACACTGAGCCATCAGCAAAGTGCTAAACATAGCAAAATAATCAAAATGGCGCTGGAAGAAAATAAGTCGCATTGCCTTCTTATTCTCTTAGTCGTAAAATATGCCTTCAAGTCGTAGAACGCCAAAGCTAATGCACGTATACTAGTTGGCTAAGCAGCAACAGCCAGGGTCATCTTTGGTTCGGGACCGAAATTTTATGATACATACCCATAACATAGATGCCTGGTAGTCACTGCCCGCAATGAAAAAGACCGACTTGGAAAAGCTAAGGGGGTCTTAAGCGCCTGGCCTAGAATCTAGACCTATGCCTGGAAGGGCGACTTGTTACACATCCTAGACACGGTTCTACAAATATACCACTTATAAGTTATGCAATAACGAACGCTGTCAAATCATTAGTAGAACTTTATAGAATTGTATCGCTCCGGAAACCTAGAGAAGCAGCCGACTCTCGAAGCCGACACCTGGGAGGACACTCTAAACAAATTAAACCATGCATTATGAAATAATCCAACCGGGCTGCCCTGCGTACAAATTGATACGATCAGACGCACATACTCAAACACGGCTTGCTCTCCTACCCATTAGTGTAAATACTAGTTAGGGGGTTGCTTTCCTCATGCGGCATGCGCAATTTAGGGAGACCGATAACAGAATTCACTGCTGCGAACGAGTCTATTAAAGAAACATAAACAATTAAGGCAGCATCAGCATATCAACCCAGTGAAGTGAGTTATACCTATCTAGCTAGTTCAAGATTCCACAATTAAAGAGCCAACGAAACGCATATTCATTCATCAGAACAAGCTATTTAAATAAAGCATAGTGGCTATGCTTTTATATACGTTACATAATTCAAACATATTCATTAATAATTGTATCAGTGAATCACGACTGCCCAGTCCACACTTTACTAGAAGTGTTTTTAGTTGTATAAACTCCACGGATTTATGTGAGTTTTATAAATTGAACGTAGTAAATAAAAATAAAATCGTATTTAGTATATATATATATTTTTTTTCCACAGATACATATATATTTATTCAATTTCAAATCATTCACTGTCGGAACATGACATTTGGGTCCCTGCGAACGTGTGCACCATTACGGGGGGTCCAGTGTAGAGACCAGCCATTTCTGGAGGGTTCCTCGAACCGAGGCCGCATTGCCCCGTTGCACATCCAGCGACAGACGCTGTCTGAGGAAATCACTTGCTCGCTTATCTCCGCTGGCTAGAATTAGCCGCTTCCCGACCTTCTGTAGCAAACTGCGAGTAGACGGACGGGTAACCGATGTTCTGGTACTTTCTAACCTTACCTGCCTCGGCGAGAGCCGATGCATGACCAGCCCGAGCCGCGCCAGCACTGACCATTGAAGGGGCTAATGAGTCAGTACATATATATATATATAAAGGTCGAAGCAGATCAAAGCAAACTAGAATTTAAAAATATTTTCAAGGAGGTTGTTTAACTAAAAGCCCGGGACAGCTTCCGCGGCTTTTCCTTTGTGTACGACCAGCATTCCATTAGATGCTATCCTGAGTTGTAGGTAGCAAGTCGGCTTCAATTTATGTTTCTGCTTAAAGTGACAGAGTCTAGTCAAAGCTGTCCTTCCAATAGTCCATAGAACAATGTTTTGCGTATCGATCGGCGTTGGCAAATCATATCTTCGACGTCGTTGTTGGCCAGAACTCCATAATAACAAGGGCGGCAGATCCGTACGGCATCTGTAATTAAATTGCCGAAGCCGCAACAGCCTGTTACTAGAACAAAATCTAATCCCGGCAACTATCGCCAATAAGCAATATATTGGTTGAACTGGGTTACCATTACATCCGCCATAACTCATCCCGTTCCCACCGAACTGACGCCCGTCTTCTTCGCCCGTAAATACGAAATTGGGCGCATTTCATCATTTATTCTGTCGGGTGAGCTTTGCAGCTTGGTCGTAGCAGCTAGTCATTTGCTGTCTCGCCGGTGTACTAGATATAGTTGGGCCAAGTAGAATAAATGTAAAGTTACCTTCATATCCTCAAGTAAAGAGCACATGCTTCTTTAGTAGCACCACATGTTCGCGGTTCAAACACAATAAAAAGCCCGCACGCGTACGAGCTTTGGCCGTCTGAGACTGAGACCTCTGTAGACCTACCCAGTTCGTGATTGTAATCGCAAGGCGAAACACGTATCATCGACAGAGCAGTTTCAGTACGAGGGATTACGTCAAAACGACAAGCCTTGTTTTCAAACTGTCCAAGCAGGCGCGTCGCAGACGAGTTTTCAGGACCGTTAGCTGTTGCCCTGCTGTCCTGTTCGGATGGAATGCAATGTCTACTCTGACGCTTTATTTCTAAGGTCAAATAATAAAAAAAACTTAAGAAATAGTTCTGCTTGCACCTTATGCTGCCGTTCAGCTGTGCGGAAAGTAATTGTTGTTGTTGTTGTTGTTGTTGTGGGCGCTAGTTACGTTTGCTAAATTATACTCTTTGTGCGACCTGTCTCATAAAATACAATTTTATATCATACGCGGTAAATGTTTATGTTTCTTTTCTATGCTGTTAACACGGTTTTAGCTGCCGCGGCGTACGCCGAGCATTTAACTGAGCATTTGCTGCACGTATTATGCTAATTTTGGATCAAAACTTGTACTGCCATCAACACAGAAAGTTCACCACTACTGTCCTTGGTTACGGCTCCGACTCAAAGTCACGCGCTTTTTTCATTATTCGGCGAAACAAACGAGTTCTTTTTCCATTTACCCGAACGCTTTTCCGTGTCTCTCTACCACTAGAGTGGTACCACGTTTCGATTAGTTGATGTTCTATAATGTACACATGTAGAGATACTTTATTCTCATAGAACGAGTAAGCGGAAGTATCGAAAATAACTTTTTATCTCATTGTTCGCTGTTTCTTTTGGGACCGACGCATGTATTCTCTTTCGTATATGTTATTACGAAGACTGCACATCGTCTGAGCCTCGGCAGCAAAAAGGCTGCAAGGGTAAATACGCAGAGTAACAGAGGTAATGATATGGTTGACTTGTAACTGGTGTACTTTGGTCGGCTAATTGCTGTGCTGGAAAAACTATCCTTAACGTTGTCGTCCTACCTAGTTGATTTAAGCAGATATCTTAAGTTAGCGAGCAAAGAGGTGCTTCGTAGTGAGGCATCTAATGCGTTTGGGATTGTAGGTTAGGGTTTCAAGGCGACGGCATGTAGGTGTGTGTTCAAGGCAGACTTTAAGGATACTGAGGACAATGTAAACGTTGTTGCACGCCTGATGTTCGACAGGGGTAGGACCTAGTGAAAACGCAATCCCCGTGGGTTCAATAGCTCGCGCAATTTTAAATATTAAAATAGAAACCCACAGCTTATATTTGTCTACCGTGAGTAGGCTAAATTGACTAAATAAGTCACACATCATATTGCTTCGCCTCCTAAAAATGACTCTAAGTGCATCATTCTGGTAAGAAGAAATACGGCATTGCTTGGCTTCAGAAGAAAATTTTCCGTGGAGCCCCTAATTTCATTCTAAACAGCGCAGACATCACAGTGTAGCACTTGTCTGAAATATAATCTAGATGGAGATGCCACCTCATGTTTTCCTAGAGGGGGAGCCCCATGCATCTAGCGGTATTTTTTTTATTAAAACAGGTTTGGAAATGCATGACGCAAATGCGTCACTAGCAGCCTGTATGATTAGTATGGGACACACAAACCTTCCTACCCCCCCCCCCCCCCCCAGCTCGGCGTTACTTTGGCATTACTTCGGAGTCATGGGAGAGGCGTCTCCACCATTCTTCTTCACTCAGCTCTGTCCATTCCTGTTATCCTGCATGCTTATCTGCAGTTAAATAAGAAGACTATACCATTTCGTAAACCGTCCCGTGAGGGTGCATCGAGACCATGAGGGCCCGACTGCTCCCCCTCCACCGACACCTCGTCTCCACCACTCGCCGGAGAAACCCACTCAAGCGGTCTGCAAGAGCTTAGTGTTCCAGGTCATGAATAGCAGACTGTCGAGGTCAGGAGCCTCAGGGAAAGCAAAAAACTATGAGACTATTAGCGTCTAATAAGTTGTCCACATTTAGAAGAGACTAGTGCAAATCTGCACCAGAATTCCGACAATTCACTCCGAACAGTAGCGTCAAGAACTCTTAATAGATTATAATTCAGAAGAACAAGAATCATAAAAGGTCCGAGAACCAAGCCTTGAGGGGTACTGATGTCAACCTGCTGCCACACGGATTCCATCTGGCCAGCTTGTACTACTTGTCTTCGTCTTAAGAGAGAGAACCTAAACCAGGCAACAGCCGGCGCTAAGCAACCCAGCCGAGCGAGCATTTGGGTGATAAAGAAGATAAATTATCAAGCAATTAAAAGCGGCCGACACGTCAAGCAAGGCAAAAGTTGCGTATCCTTGACCAAATCGGACACCCGCTGCCATAAATAGGCGAACGCAAAGTCGTCGACCCACTCCTACGAAATCTGAACTGGATTGGCAAAAGGAAATTATTTGTCGACTCTAAATGCCAAAATAGCCTGACTAACACCAACTTCTTGATGACCTTCGAGATATAATTGACCGAAATCGGTATATAACTAGACTCGCCGCTTCGTTTACCCCCTTTTCTTGAATAAAGGAAACAACGAACTATTTATAATACGACTCAAACGAACTATTTATATTAGTAGTTAGGAGTCCTGCAATTGATCGAACTGCTAACTTTAACAATTTTGCAGGCACACCCATGACACCTTGACCTCAATTTGTCTTAGGACGGAGAGGATACCAAGAACCTCGGAAACAGAGACTGCAGAGAGTGAAAATCTATTTTTATATCATACCTCATGGTGAGGTTCCCAAATCTCCGCTCCTCTCGAAGTAAGTGACCCTAGTGTTACCTGACGTGGCAAAACTTGTTTTCATTCTCGCTAACTAATACCGCGAACGGTAAGTCCACTAAATCGTGTTGAATAAACACAATTTCGATAGAGTGCTGTCCTCGCAGCGCGAATTTCGTTGACGTGGCCGCAACGACCGTTAAAATAGGCGCTTTATGAGTCCACCGAATACGTCTTACGATATCTGCGGTTCATCTTATTAACCCTGCGACGCCGCCGTAAACCTGGATAATTAGAAAGCTGACCCACCTTGCACGAACTATCAGATACAGGAAGGTCCACAAGGTCAAGGGATTTGTCGTAGTTAAGAAGCCAAATTTTGCTGAAAGCATCGAATACCGAATTTACGTCGACCATATCATAAACCGTTAACCACGAGACATCTTGCAGACGTTATAGGAACATATTAATTTTAGCCGTATTATAACCTGGTTTGGGGCCGACTCGACCCCAGCGGTTTAAGTAGCAATCAATAGTTTAGTAAATAGCGGCCAACTATTGAAGTAGTAGGTTGAACAATAGCCAGATAGGCAATAAAAAATCCACGCAGAGATAGAACCAATCTTACGGCCCTGAATAGTTGTTTAATATGCGAACTATACTACTAGAGCATTCAGCGCATGGCCTTTTGTGCGTTAAGTAATTCCTCTGTTTGCTTTCGGCCACTAGCAGCTCTTTCTCAAACATTTGACTTAACGTCATCTCACGTCGGCCGTCGTTGCTGGATCACCGTGTCGCCCAAGTGACTCACTCCAGTGCTTTGTGGCCTTAGTGAAGAACACAGATAATAAAATAAGCACAGCTCAAGACTAGCGGATGAACAACGAATCTTACCGCCTTAATAAATCCTCCTTGCTCATAGGGAGCTAACACTCCCAGCAGGACACCGTGTAATTTTCCGTCTCACAGCAACTTTTTTGTACCGTCAGCCTGAGCAGTGCGGTCTTGCTTGCCCCTAGCCAGCTGAAACATTGTCTTTTCCTCAAAGGAGCAGAAAGACGTGGGGCGTTTTGTCAGCTTCAAGGGCGGAGATCTTGTCTAATATGAGACACACCGATGTCCTAAACATGTGTCACATCATTATATCCATCGAGAGAATTCAATCTGTATTATGGCTGGTTAATGGACAACTAGACTGTGCTAGTAAGATTAAATTAGTTAGAAGTTTTCAGTCAATGTATGCCAGTGCGAGTTTGCGTGCCGTTCTCGACCTTACCCATAGTATTTTCTGAAAAAACATCTGAAAAGTATGCTGTCGTGTACTTTGCCGGCCACAAAAGGGGCCAACTTATCTGGAATGAGACACAAACATGTCTTAAACGTGCTTCACGTGAGCATACCCATTGAGAATCCAGTCTGTATTAACGTTGATCTATTTCCAAATAGACGTAGTAGTGTGCTAGATATATATATATATATATATATATATATATATGCTGGCAATAGGCCAACTTTAATACAGATTGGATTCTCGATGGTTATGGTACATATATGTTTGTTGTTGTTGTTGTTGTTGGGGAACTAAATTTCATCACTCGTCAAATTGGCTTCGGGTATACCTTGTACCTATAATCATGACATAAATTGATTTCATTGTTACTTGAATGGTAAAGTCACTTTTTTGTACATTTATTGGATTTGTAAATTAATTAATATATAATATAATATTATATTATATTATATTATATTATATTATATTATATTATATTATATATATATATATTATTGCCGTTATTGCTGTCACATTGCCGCGCTGAACCGGCGTTCAGCTCTGCGTGCTGCAAATCTGCTGAATGATGAAATGTTCTTGTCTCTCACTCACAGTATATATATATATATATCCTCGGTCCTTTTTGGAGTCACGCTCCGAAGCTACCCTTGTGGTCAAGCTTGACTTCAGGAACGCGTTCAACAGTATTCGAAGGGACTATTTGTTGAGCGCGGTAAAAGCTTGGGCCCCGAGCATGTTCCACCAGGTGGAACTTGCTTATAAGGAGCCATCCTGCCTTCTTCTGCCGCACGATGTCATAATGTCGCAGACTGGGGTACAGCAGGGCGACCCGCTGGGCTCGCCGCTGTTCTGCCTGGCAGTCAAAGACTTAGTTGACTCTCTCGAGTGCCCGCTTAACGTATGGTACTTGGACGACGGTGTACTGGGTGGCGCCCCCGATGCAGTTCTGAGGGACATCCACAGAATCATCGAGTTTGCTGAACGGAGCGGCCTGGCTCTAAACTCTGCGAAGTGTGAGGTCCATGCTGTAGGAGGTGCTGCGGACTCTGAAGTGCTGGAAGCTCTCCCAGGGTGCAAGACTGTCGGCACGGATTTAGAGTTGCTAGGCGTACCTCTTTTCCCGCAAGGAGTTCCGGCTGCCCTCGAGAGGTGGCTGGCCAAGCTAGAAGATGCGATGTCACGCATTCACTTGGTGGGTTCTCATCGAGGCCTCTTTCTTCTGAGATCCTCCTTTTCGGCCCTACGTCTCAACAACTTGTTTCGAGGTGCGATTGTTCTCTGGCTTCCGGACTTCTTGAACGACTTAACGACAGGATGCTAGCTACAGTGGAGGCGTTGCTGAACCTCAGTCTATCCACGGGTGGACGCCGACAAGCTCTACTCCCCGTTCTTTGGGGTGGCCTAGGGTTACCTGATGCGACTGTCTTATCTGAGATAGCTCTGGCAGCTTCTCTACACAGGTCTATGCAACAGGCTAGAACCCTCCTCGATTCGGCTGCCCTCACAGACTTAGAAGCCCGATTGGAAACAAGCCACCGTAGAGCAGTTGCCCTGTGCGGCCACGAGCCCGCCGAAGCTGGACACCAGAAAGAATGGTCAACAGCTCTATATGAGCAAAGGGTCGTATACCTCATTGCGGGATGCACGACGGACGCCGACAAGGCCAGGCTGCGCGCCGTCTCCTCCAAGGGGGCGGGCGCATGGCTACACGCCATTCCCTGTGCCCGGATCGGGACCCTGTTAGATGATGAGTCGGTAAGGATTGCCGTCGGACTTCGTTTGGGAACAGACATTGTATACACTCATACCTGCGTCTGCGGAGACGTCGTTGGGCCAGACGGACGCCACGGGCTGTCCTGTATCGTCAGCGCAGGCAGGCGAGCAAGACACCAAGCCCTGAATGAAACCTCCAGTCGAGCTTTACGATCCAGTGGTCTGCCGTGCGTCCTTGAACCCGTCGGGCTAGACAGGGAGGGCGGCAAGAGACCTGACGGGCTGACCTTAACTCCGTTCGAGAGCGGATGCATGCTGGTTTGGGACGCGACAGTTACTGACTCATTAGCCCCTTCAATGGTCAGTGCTGGCGCGGCCCGGGCTAGTCATGCTTCGGCTCTCGCCGAGGCAAACAAGGTTAGAAAGTACCAGAACATCGGGTACCCGTACAAGTCTTATCCCTTTGCCTTCGAGACCCTTGGCGGGCCCGGTCCATCCACTCGAAGTTTGCTACAAAAGGTCGGGAAACGCCTGATTCTAGCCAGCGGAGACAAACGAGCGGGTGATTTTCTCAGACAGCGCCTGTCGCTGGAAGTGCAACGGGGCAATGCGGCCTCGGTTCGGGGCACTCTCCAGAAATGGCTCGTCCCTACACTGGACCCCCCGTAACGGTGCACACGTTCGCAGGGACTCAAATGTCATGTTCCCACCTTGAATGATTGATTACATTGAATAAATGCAGTATATATATATATATATATATATATATATATATATATATATATATATATATATATATAGTTTAGCGCTAAGATGTGCCGGTGAATACGCTGAATGTTCGTTCTCTTTGACTTTAGCTTTGTTTAACTAATAACTGAATTGGCAGAAGCTTATTCTGATTTTGGCTTACAACGATTATCGGAAAAGCATTCCCGAGGTCACACGTAGCACGCAAATGCAAGAATTAGCTCCGCTAAAATGTTTTGTGTTTACCTAATGTAATACACAATATTCACAGTGATTAGGAAACACATGTATTAATAAATAAAACGCTTTATATTATCACTTCATATGCCGTCCCAGTTTTGTATCCTCAATGCTGAACATAGGAATAATTTATAGGGTTCTGCAGAACAGGTGCACATCCTCAACATCACATACAAGAGGCCATTGTTTCATCTCGTACCCTTACCTTTACTAATGGCAACTTTCAGTAGCAATTTCTGCTCAGCGCCTCTAAGCAGTGAGTTTCAAAACCGTGCAGTGTCAGGACGTTATAATTCTAAGGTAGTGTCATGTCGCGTTATTTAGCTACATTCTACAAAGCTAGTAAATAAGCTATTTGCAAATAGGTAGCAACGTGTAAGCAAACGTAATTTTGCTTGTGCATAAAAACTGCAGTTATAATTTTTTTTATTACTGGGTGTTATATATATATATATATATATATATATATATATGATTGATTGATTGATTTATTATTCGCTTGGTATGCATACCTAAATACACATGTCACCCTTTTTTATCAGGGGCGCTTAGAGCGGCAGCATATATGTTACCTATGCATCTGAATAATCAATGTACACTTCCATACCTACTGAGCATTTGCTTTCCATTGGGACAGCCTCTTCTTTGTAATATCGACCAGGTCTTTTCTAACGGTTGGTCCTAGAGCTAAGGCATCCGATAGCTCTATATCTCTGCTTCCCCCTAGGGCTGTACATTCTTTAACAATATGCTCAATTGACTCATTCCCTAGCCTCGACATTCTGTACTTTGTCCCTCCATATATTTAGCTCTTTGTATCCTTGTATCCAACATCCCTGCCCTGGCATCTGCCAATAGCCCGCTCGCTCTTGAATTATCGTATACCCATTCTACCCCGCCCCTTTCCGTCTTTTCCTTTCCATATATACTTGCCAAACTCGATCTGGAACCCATCGCCAATTTCCATTTGCCTGTATATGACTTGTTCACCCTCAATTTCACCATCTTCTCCGATATTCCCGCTCTGGCCCATTGCTGACTATTGTACCCAATCTCCCTAGCTGCAAATTCTACTCTGCGATCCCACTTCGTTTTCATCTTTAGTGCCGTCTTTACCAGCTGCATCTGTTTAACCCATCTTTTATTTGTGACACTTTTAATCCTAACACTAAATCTTAGCTTACTTTGTACTTCCCTTTGTATAAATTTTGACATTCCTCCTTCGCCCTCAAGAAATTCCCTAGCGCAATTAAAACGGCAACCCAATGCAAATCTTATCACTTCTCTTTGTATTGTTTCTAACTTCTTTCCTAACCCCGCGCTGTGGACCAGAGAGGCATTAGCAAAGGTCAATCCTGGCACATACATGGCCTTCCATATATTCCTTGTGTCTATATATATATATATATATCTATAAATAGTGATAGAGAGTACGGAGAGCGCCTCCGTACTCTCTATCACTATTTTTGCTTCGATAGGTAGTCTATTACAGTTTGCAGTGATTGGCTGCAGTGATTTCACGTTTTCACGCATGGTAGCTAGTCGATAACAAGATAATTGCTAATGTAGGATGTCTCTTCATCTGCCAAACAGGCACAAAATCCGAACCGGTCTCGATCCAATGCACTTCGTGTACAAACTGGTTCTATACATCACGAAACAAATAGGCGCTAAATCACAAACGTGGAACGGTCTAATTTGTTGACTCACCGGCGGACAGAACACAATCCTGGATCAAGGCGACGAGATTTGTCGCCCCCTTTATCGCCCCGCTTTAGAATAAGCTGATGCAACGGAGTCAACTTGTTGAAAAATTCCAAACTCAGCAACATTTGTTTCAGTCCGATTGCTGGCTACCTTGGCAACTGAGACCGCCGAAATTGAGTCGTCACAAAATCCTAAGCGCGTCTTGCTTATAAAAAAAACTATCAAGCTACTAAAGGACGAGAGCAGTCTCTTCTAATGGGATTAGTGATTAAGAGGTGTTGCAACTAGAAGGCATCAAAATGTTGCCAGTCATGCGTGAAAAAAACTAACTCAGCTCTGCAGAGTCTCTCTGAGAGCTTCAGAAGAACTTGCCTCAAACATTCAATCGGATCTCAAAGAAAGTCGGCACACTGCCAAGAAATCGTCGCTTTACAGCGGCACCACGAAGTTCAAGTATACACTCTCCGAAATCCAATCTCCAAATGTACATTATGAAAATGAGGCAGGATCTTTTCAGCAGGATCTTTGCATCTTCGCTTAGAATTATGCAGCTTACAGCACCACAACAAACGCCAAAAACAACGAGCCACAAGAAACGCAACAACAACTAGCGATGTGCTAATTTATCTACGGATAATTCCGAAGCATTAGAGAATCCGGATTATTTAACCAATGATACGATTTGGGCAACCGGTTTGTGCAGCTTATATTTGTAAACGGCGTTGGTTTCCCGTAATAACAACAGTGCAACACGCTGTGTCGTGCCGATACTATGCCGACTTTATGAAATTACGCATTAAGCGACCTCGTCTATCGTATACCACAGAGTGAATAGGTGCCGGCCAACGACCGAACGGTAAAACGCCAACCCCTTGCGAGTGAGGTTGCCTACTTGCATTGGACTTCTCCGTGTCGTGTACGCGTTCCAGGAGTTGTGTTGCTCGAACTAGCCGCAAAGCTGGTATCTCTCCTTGTCTTGCGAAGCACCCCACTCGTTCGTGGTGGCCCACGACCTGGTAACATGAATCTGTTGTATGCAGAAAATGATGTCAAAGTCCTTCCGTCACCCACATGTTTGATGACGGCCACGTACAGTAGTGCAAACTCGGGAAGCGATAACAGTACTGGCCAATTACTGGAAAAAATGCCGTTGCTATGAGCTTTGTTAGCGTTGGGCAGACAGAAACTTTTAGCTGGGGTTCACAATTGCTGAAAGACCTCCGAGTGAATGGACTACCGCCCTGTGTCTGTCGCCTGATGCTTACGGTTTGTGGGTGCACGAAAAGGAGCACCCCCATTTATTTTGCTAATGTCAACATGCAGAAAATTAATTCTACGGGAAAAATGGGCTGCTCCTTAATTAATTCAGCAAATTAATTCTACGGGAAGAACGGACATTTTATCAACTTTAGCCTAGCCAGACTGTGTGACATATGAATGTCCGGCCTTCCGTGGATTACTAACGCGAATTAAAAAAACATATCCTCGTAGTTCTTTGGCTGTCTGCCAAATCGATTGGTCAGTTTATTAAACGATGCACCGGTGTGAAGAAGTGTCTAGATAACAGCACGGTTATTGTTCAGTTTGCTCGGCTTAACCCTAATACACTGCGACACGGCTCCCTTGATGAGGTCAGTAGCGTGTCTCCCAACTCAGAAAAAAACGCTTCGAATTCACCAACAAATATGCGTTTGTATGATAGAGATTACTTTGCGCTGAGACAGGTTCTACTAGAAGCCCTAGAATAATGTTCTTATGACCCGAGTGCGGCAGGTGTTTACTCAATCCGACACGACAACATGATCGAGAGAGGACAGCAGAAAGCGATAATTTACCAACCAACAAGAGCGTCTCCTTGCACTCACAGTGTAGCGAGAACCTCAAATAATCACACAACAGTCATTGCAAACTGTCCAATTCTATCTGAGAATCCCCTAGGGTACTTTCAAGCACACATCACCCACGCAGGTACACTACCTACCAAGCCCTTTACTTCACGCAAACTCAAAGCCCCAGACAGGCTGTTCGTTGAGACTTTTAGCGAAGTGTTTACACCTTCTGCCGGGACATTTGCTGGAGCCCTTATAGCCCCTGTGAGTCCCTTTTTAAGATATATCTCTGGGCACTCTGCCATCTAAGGTACAAGTGGATTTACAAGGCAATCTTAAAACAAAAGGGATATCTATTGGACCCTTCGGAGTGGCGGCCGACACCAAAACGGCGCTGTGACTAGAAACTTCAAACAAGCACCCTCACAAGGCGCCTCACGAATTTTCTTACAGCACTGACGTTCTTTCTAATTAGGCAGCATGATTTCAAGGCTGCGCGTTCCACGATCTTAGCCTGTGGAGCACTTCCTTAGCAGATCATCTTCTCAAGAAAATAGAGAGAACTTTTTATGTCCGCATGTTTCATTGATTTGAAACCTGCTTTTAACATCGCACCCCGTGATATTGTTTTGAAGATAGGGCAGGCTAGAGTTAGACCACGAGTGCTCACTCTACTCAGCGCACTTCTGAGGTCTAACCAGATCATTCTCGATTATAGCGTGTGCTTGTTGTTACGATGATTATTAGAAGATTGGGCAAGCAACGATCTTAGCCCATTGTTATTTATAATGTTGCTCAGCGATCTGCCACGCATCTTAAACAAGCGGCACCCAACAGTTACAATCCTGCTCTATGCAGATGACCTGGTAATATTCACTAGAATTTGCACTATAAGATTAGCCATTGTGTTGCATTCGGGAGGTCGTGGGTTCAAGATCTGAGCAGACGACTTTTAAAATTGGTTTTCATGATTTCCAATTATGACAGACTAAATGCCGGAGTGGACAATAATTGAATAGAGAAATCGGACAAAAACAGGGAGCACAGATGTCTCAACAAAAAGAGACAGTGCATTACCATCTAACCCCCTATTATTATTATTATTATTATTTATTCACAACACATAGCTGCGCGTTGTAGAAAAGCGCCTATCACGGCAGCTGGTATTAAAAGCCCGATACAGTTGTCCGTTCAGACGGCCATGATATTATTATGTACGTTCAAAGTTTACGCACCCGTAGCTGCCCACGGTATCCAAATGACGTAGACACATCTGAACACTTCGCATGTATGGCAGTGGGATGCGGTCGAATCAGCTTTTCTAAGGCGTATAGTTGGTCTTTCGTTGAACTCGCTCGACAGACTGGTTTGCATGTTCGCGGGCTCAGTGCCATTTATGGATGAACTCGTAGGCCGCTTAAATTTACCGCAAACAGCTGCCCTGATAACGTTCCGGCACGAGTATTCTCAAAATACTTATCTAATGCCCAGATAAATGTATTCATCGCCAGCTATGATAAACCCTGAAAGAGATCTTTCCGTTCATATTGGCATCCCGCCACTTGATACGGTGTTCACAAACTTCACTATCTATTATGTCAATTTGCTGCATTTTTTATGATCCCAGAGAGGACTGCAAATGCCGTTTTTGTGGTGCGGTCCAAATAGAGAATACTCCTAAACCGTTTTTACTATGTCTGTCATATATATTACAATCACTTTCAAATAGCCAAATAAGGTGCATGCAAGAGTGCTCCAGAACGCCGCTCTCTAAATTCAGATTTTAATCCGACGTCCCCACCGGAGCATAATAATATGCTCACGCACTAAGGCCTAGACATATTTTATGAAAATAAATGCAGATTTAGTTCTACCAGCAGCTCTACATAACTCGTTGACCGGTCTCCGAGACAACTGAGAGTAACCAAGTTCTGCTTAGTTGAATTCCTAAAGGACGTCTGTAGAAAGCTAAGAGGCAATGCAAGATATCAAGTCTCAATTCCTGCAAGCACGTCAAGGTATGTTCAGAATTATATCGTGAACTTCTCGTTGAACATGAAAGCTCCGCCTTTGTAGGTCTTTTATGATTTAACTTGGGCACAGCCCTAGTTGCGCTGGATTAAGTCGCTGTTCGAACCCACGCAGAAAGTAGTATACATCTGGCAGCCGATGGGTGATGTTCTGATGTGACAGACACACAACTAATTAAGATTACCATTATCCCATTGATGTTCAGATACGTGCCCTCCGAGCAAGTTCATTGAGAATGTTGCTGAGTCTCTTTGAGAAGCGTTTTAATCGATACTCGATTTTTTTAGATTCAACGCGGAGACGCGATATGTAACAGTTTTGAATGGTTCGTGTTATGAAAGGCCACCCGCTGGCTTGGCTCATGACCAGCATCGTAGGATGCCGCAGAAGAATAATCAACATCATTCACAAGCCGAGTAGTTCTCAAATGACCGTCAGACAGTCGCAGGTGTGTAGCTAATGGATCCGTACGCTTCAAAATATTTTTGCCGCAGTTGACGCTCTCTCGAAGTCAAGGTCGGTCACGTAGTCACGACCCGCACTCGAGTCATTTGAATTGAAGCTCGTCCTTGATGATCCGGCACGCCTTATTGACACGTGGCTGCCGGTGGCCATGGTGGTATACAAATCGCATACATTTATAGGAAAATATTGATTGTCTTTATTTTAACGATGCTTCGCTCAAAAGGTACACATTAAGCATTTCAATTGAGCCCTGTTAAAAACATGTTTACCTCTCAGACGAACCAAATAAATACAATTTCTCTCTATTTACTCTCTTATACTACATTAAATATAGCTTTTATACAGCTGATTATTGTCGTAAATGCCCTTTAGTAGCGTTTACCTTATTCATATATATATATATATATATATATATATAGAGAGAGAGAGAGAGAACATTAAAGAGGTAACGTCTGTATATTTTACGCCTTGTTAACTTAAATAAAATCATTTCTCATATATATATATATATATATATATATATATATATATATATATATATATATATATATATATATATATATGAGCTTGTTTAATATATAAACATTATTTGTACATCTACATACAAAATCTTCACTTTGCATAGATGAAAGCATTACTATGACGTTTCTAATCCAATCCATTTGACTCTCTCTCACATTTGACTATCTCGTCATGCTCAAACGAGTATATGGATATAGCTTTCATTTGACAGCAGCAGCACAGTATGGGACCATACGGTGCGTATCATTGCGTAGTAGAGACGTGTTTGCACTAAAACGATTGTCTAACTTCACGACACCAAAGACCGTCTATGTGTAGCCGATTCTGGCATCAGCATGTACAAGCTCCAAATGTATGTGTTCGTCCATTTCTCAAGGAGCGAGAACGCTTAGTAGACAGCATCAGCAAAACGAAAAATAACTCTCTGCGTTATACAGATCACTGAAACACCCGAACCACAGAGCGTGCCGTCACGTACCCCGCCTGATGTTGCGAAAGTGTGCGCTCAATATCGACAACTTTTGTGTTCGGGGCTTCTTTGGGCATCATCACATCAACACGCCCCCACGCTCGAGTCGGACCCCGCGGGGCACGCATGGCACATGTCTATAGTGTGTAATTCTCTCAGTTGTTCTGCCTTCCTCCCCTAACACAGCAGACATAGCACTACTTTCCGAGCGATAACGCTACCGAGAACAGCGAATTGACGTCTCTCGGGAAGCGCACAATGGCCGACGTGGCAACCACTAGCCTATAGTAGCCTACAGCTCAGTACAGTTCGGGTCGGCTTCATCTGCCGAGTGGAGAAGTCTGCATCGTCGGCAGGTGCATTGTTTTTTGTTCCATTGCAGCTACATTGAGCTGCACAATTCTAAGCGTCCGACCGACATCATCCACCTGTTGTTCAGTTTCGGGCTATTAGTAATCGTAATAGCAAGAAAGAAAGGAGGGCTTTGTTCGATCACCTTTGCTTGTACGCTATACGTAGTTAAACATCGGCTACGTCGGCCCTGTACATGTGGCTGTACGGTTCGGTAAACTTGTGCTGTAGCCGCTGTTGTTGTCGTTGTTGTTGTTGGTGTTGTTGTTGTGTTCTTGCGTCAGGCACCGCTAAAGATCATTTTTCTTGTTCGCTATTGCTCTAGGGCATCTCTCTCTCGCTCTCTCGGTCTCTCTCTCTCTATATATATATATATATATATCTCAGTTACTCAGAGACACGCAAACTTATATATCGCCAACAACTTAGTGGAATTTCGCACGAACAATCATCCCTAAGTGCTCTTTTTGGAACTCCTACACGGTTCGACCATACCTATCTGTCATTGCTAATTAGAGCTTGTTCGGGTTCGTCGTTCACTTGCAGACCATCGTGTGACGACTGGGAAAACGACACCAATGTTCTACGATAATAGATCATTGCGCAACACTGCGTTTCTTGTTTAGTTGTCCGCTAAATAATAGTAAACGACTGACTAACACTGACAAAGCGCTACAGATCAAGTTAGCTAGGTGAGAGCACAATAAGTACCGTACTCATATATATATAAATATATATATTTGAGCGTCATTCGTGCTTTATAATTGTGACCCCGGCCGAGCTTAGGCCGAATGTGTGAATAACTAATGCGTTTTTTTGATCAACCTTTCACGCTACCCCGAAAGTATAAGGTGTGCCGTCTGTGCCGAATCCTTCGGATCCTCCTACTTGGGTCGCTTGATGAGAACGTTCTCTTTTTTTCTTTGCATAGTAATACAGTCATACAAGCGGCACCTTAAACTGGTAGAAACGCCTGAGAAATTGGACGATCTATATATATATATACAGAGTCATTTAAGTCGATATGTCATTATTTCGTGGTTTGGTAGAACTCGGCAAGAAAATATTTTTTTTTTCAATGAAAGTACGGGGCGGAAACGTCTTGTTTAGGAGAGAGAGTGATATTTATAAAAGTTTGCCATTTTCTCCTACATAGTTGTGCAAAATCTTCATTTTAGGAAGAACCAGTCAACGCATGAAGGAACCGATTATACCGGCGTGTTCGGAAAATTTGGCACAGTGGAAAATACTTCACTAGCTTGCATAGCGAATAGCCAGATTAAGAAAAGTCATGAACAGTCGATATGTCGCGTTTGCACTATTACGTAAACAATCGTAAAATGTTTCTATTATGTCCAAAAAATGTACGTCCAAAAGACCACTCTCACGCAATAGCAAAATTACTGCCCACTATTTCGTACCAAAGTCGTGGTACTGCGCTACGTAGTTTCCAAGTAACTAAGCTTCTTCGACAGTCATAGTTGTTATGTTTTACGTGCAAGCATTCACGTTTAAAACCGTAAAATGTTGCCAAAACGTTTCCACCCCTCTTTTCTTTAGGAAAAATTTTTCTTTTGCCGAGTTCTACCAAACCTCAAAATATGTACCTAACTTTCTCATGCACTCTATGCAAGTATGCATGCCTTCGCTCTCGATATGGCTATCGAAAAAGCTTAGTTACTTGACAACTACGTAATCACTTTGGTACGAAAATGGTGAGCATTAAATTTGCTATTGCGCGAGAGTGGTCCTTTGGATAAACATTTTTAGTTATAATAGACATTTTACGATTTTTCACGAAAAAGCGTTAGCGTAAGACATAACAACATATCGACTTTTTATGACTTCCCTTAAAATGGCTATTCGCTTTCGCTACGCAAGTCTCGCAGCATTTTCCGCTGAACATGCCGGTAAAATTGGTTTCTTCATGCGTTGACTGGTTCTTTCGCAAACATATATTTTGCACAACTATGTAGGAGAAAAAAGGCAGAATAACTACTTTTATAAATTTCACTCTCTCCTAAACAAGACGTCTCCGCCTTCCCCTTCTATTTGGAGAACTTATTTTCTTGCCGAGTTCTATCTAACCTTAAAAGAAGTACATATTGACATGAATGACCTTGTATATATAGGCTCTGAGTCGTTCGATTACTAAAAAGGGCGATTTCACTGCGGCACATGCTCACTGCAGATGGACCTTTATTTAGATTTGCAGATTTGAGTTTAACGAAAAATGCTCTATATTTAGAACCAGGTCATATGTTATAAAGTAATGGAAATGTTGCAAACTGCTTACGGTAATCAAGCACTATACCAATTCACTGTGTGTAAGGGGTACTTTCAATTTCGCGACGCGCATGAAGAGACCAGAGATGACCTCCGTTCGGAAAAACCGTCGATGTCAATAACAGAAAAAAACGTTGGAAAAGTTCGTGATATCGTATTCAACAATCACCTAATCCCTATAAGGGGATAGCTAAGGAATTGAAGATATCTCATTGTGTGGCTACAACATTGGGACCAAAACCTGAACCTTTCAGTAGTACTTCCAAGAAGAGACTCGGCCGAATAAATTCGAATAGAGCAGATTCAACATCAAAGTTATTTTGACTGTTTCTTTTTTCGGCTACAAGGAGGTAGGTTCCACGATTTTTTGCTACCTGGTTTTGTGGTCAGTAAGGCGCACACTCAATACTGATTTCGGTTTATATGATGAAACAATCGATTTCTAGATTTTCCCAACCTCTATTCGCTCAACCTAGCTCCTTGCGACTCTTCCTGTCCCCACATAAAATAAATTGAAGGGGCAACGTTGCGAGACAACGTTAGTCGATTACGAAAGACGCGGTTGAAAACGCAAAGTGGGAATCAAGGTGACACAAGTGCATTGTAGTGGGCGGGCGGGAATTACTTGGAAGGGAACAAAAACGCTTTAGAAGATATAATAATAATTTGGTTATTTTCATAAATGTATTAGAACCATTTAATCCGTATATATAAGTGATGATTTATTAATCATTTACAATACGTTTGCACTTTCGGCAGTGCTAGCCTTCAGATATATATATATATATATATATATATATATCGACTATACGGCAGCTCTCTTACCTAGGAGACTGTCGCTTAACTGAACCGTTTTGAAGTTGATAGACGGAGACCACAGATAAATGGTTTTTACGACGATTGTCCGGGACGCTCGAAACGCATCGAAGCATTCAATCTATCTTCGTTTTGGACGGACAGGCACTCGGAACAACAATACAATCAAATGCGCGGTAGCAATCCTCCGAAGCATCGAATTCGTGCCTAAAACAATTTACCGAGGCGATTATCGTGAATATGCGGTATAAATATGGTCCTGCGACAATTCAATGTGACCATGGCGCCAGCGCCGTACTTCGTATTCTTTGACAACAAAATGCATTTTGTTTTTTCGCACATGGTCGCGGCACTGACGGCCAGTATATCTTGATTTCGTCGTCGTCGTCATCGTCGTCGTTTTGAGCTCGCCGCTAGAGATGCTGCGCCTCTAATGTGTTATTTGATTTACGACCAGCTCGTGGAGATGTCGCTTCGCTTGCTGCCCCGCCAAATAGCATTTGGCGGGCCGCGCTTCACACTAAATCGAGTTGAAAACAACCATCAAAAGCCACCAGGGCGGTGGCAAGCGGAGAAGAAAAGCCGGCATTCATTCGAAATTCAAATCAAAATGCCGACCGAGAAACACACGGCAGACCCGGCTCGAAAAACAAAAGGCGCCAAATTGCTGCTGCCATGCCTCGAATCATCGACCAGAACAACAGAGGAACTTTGGCGGTGGCAGCGGCGATGACATCCTGCAACGTGGCCGCCAGGAGACATAGCTTGGGCGGACAAGCAGGTCCGAAGGCACGCAAAGAACGCCGATGACGTTGCCAGTACAATAACTGAAGGTGGCCGCTGGTTAGTCGACGTAAAACAACAACAACAATAATAACAACACACAAAGCCGTACAAATGTACAGCTCTCCACAACGGTGTCCCAACAGGGGAAGGGGAGAGAACCAATCGGCTCTACTCTCTCCGTTCTCTCCTTTCTTACTCTTCTCTGGGGGTTGATCGTCGTAACGAACACGAGGGTATACTGAAAGGGGACTGACTGGAACATCCCGGTTCAGTAAAGGAAGATACACTTAGTGGAGGCGAGATTTTTAGGAGGCCAATGCGCTATTAATGGTTGTCATCTGCCGGGGTGTCATCGGCTCGATTCAATCTGTTGGTTGTTGATCAAATTTTCTCTCTAAGCGATACTCATTGAGAATCGAGGATAAACCATACCATTGAGAAAGCCAGCGGCCATCCTGACGTAAGAACTCGGAGATTGGTGTGAAATGCAAATAAGAACTGGTGTGAAATGCACAGGTCCCACATGCAACCAGTCATTTCTTACCCTTTATTACATGAATATGGAGTTTTCCCCAAAAAGAGTTATTTGAAAGGAAACGTCCTTCATGTCAACATGTTCAGGCTTCGGTGCATTGATGACACGGCTTACTGCAGTTCCAAGTCCGTAGGCGTAGAACTTGAACGCGTTTAAAAGGGGGGGGGGGCATTAACCACTTTAATGCCGGCACGGCCAATTTGCGTGTGTTCTGTATATAGTTTGTGAATTTGCTGCGCATGTGTGTGATCTGCGTTGTTGTTACCATACGAGGAACGAATTATTATTGTTGTTACCATACTAGGAACGAATTATCATTGTAGGTCCGCCACAATCGATCTAAATGTAACTTTCTTAGAAACCTGCGGTGGGTTCTAACTTGCGAGGGGGGGGGGACATAAGTTAAAAACTCTTCAAAGTTGAATTCGCGCAAACGCTGTCGTTAAGGCGTGTCGGAGCTTGACTTCCTCAAAATGCTGGCATGCAAAGATTAAATTAGTCTGGCTTTCGATAGAACTTGCTCGCCTCCTGTGTGTTAAAATTCTAGCATCTCGCTTAAGTGATTTGCGTACAATTTGCGCCGCCGGCGGTCACCAAAGTTATTATTTAGCGCCGCTGAAAAAACGATCGAGGATTATCTCATTAATATCTATTAACGCCGCCGCGTCTGTGTCCTGATTTGGTGTGACCCAAGCTATGGGCGGCTAAAGTCGTGGCTAGTTCTAGGCATTTCGCTGTAATCTAATTGAATCTTACGAGTAGTCCAGCCAGCCGTTGCCATCGGCCGACGATCAAATGTATAATACTTAAATTCCGCCGGAGCAATTAAATTCAGTTTAGGGGCCGCGCCTGCATCGATGCGTGCGATAACGCCAACTGCCTACGCGGTATAAAAACGATAAGGGTGACTGCTTCCGCATTCACTTAAATTAGCGAAGAGATGGCACACTATTCATCTGAAGCATCGATATAGGGCAAAATGTATGTACAAACTACTGCCAATGATATCGTATTGTATGTGTTGTATGTAGCGTAGGCTATGATTTCACTTGTAGCATTCCCAACACCTGGTATGTCTGTAATGATGCGATATATATATATATATATATATATATATATATAAATATATATATATATATATATATGTATATATATCCAATGTGAATTTTATACAGATATTTCAACTAGCGCATCTAAATGAAATATACGTTTATTGACTACGACTGTGTCTATAGCTTTTAGGACTGATTTTTGATGTGACTGGCTGACACGCCACTTGCCGGCCGTTGACTAGAACAGTTAGCAATGCAAACCCTGCCGTGCAGACCAGGTTTTGCTCATGTGCCATTCCGTTGCGTTTGTGCCGTCCGCGATTGAACGAGTTGTGTGAAGTGTTCTCTTCATTTTGAATTTGATATTAGCTTAAACTCGTGTCACATGAGATTAAATGCTGAATGTGAATATGCAACCTAAGGCTATATTGACCAGTGTGTTCCCTGAACTCTTACGCTGCGATGCAGTCCGCGGTTGATGGCATCACCCGCTGGTGTGCAAAGGTTTTATACCAGGCTGAAACTTCTCAGCGTCCTATGAGTCTTCTGATAATAGCTACGGAGGACTTTCCTTCAAGCTTCGTCGAGGGAGAATTATTAAAAAGTTATTAAAAAGTTGGTTTGAAGGAAACTACTATAGGAAACCGCTGTATATGAAAGAAAAAGAAATAATTTCATGGCAACTTGTCAGTTTTTTAGCCGAGCCTTAGCTGTCCAAGCTGCTACTGGCACTACACCACATTGCCGGCGTCATCCGACTTTGACCACACGACACATGGAACCGGTTATTGACATTAGTATCATAACGCGTGATGTGAGAACCAATTTTGGGTTGTGTTCACTCTCTATTATTTTCAACTATTTTAGGTACGTTTGATTATACTATTATAAATGAACAAAGTTCAGTTTAACTGTGAGAAGCTGAACTGATCGAAATCACATCCGTGCAAATCGCTTCCGTGATACGTTGGGCAGAATGCTCCATATCGAGCCCATCTCGATGACGCTAGTGGACCTGGTTGGTAGTCCTTGGATGCACAGAGAACACGGTGAAACCGTGGACTGCGAAGCGGACCACTAAACGGTGGCTATTGCGACAAACGCACTTCACTGAAGAGCGGTGTATTCGGCAACAGATATTTGCATGACGAGGGCAATCCAAACACTATTTTTGGAACGACCGGCTGTCAACAGCCACGACATAAGCGCTCCTCACACTGTCGGTGATGTGTTCTGTGCAAAAGCGGCCATTAAATAGAATTACGATTCCAAAATATTTGAATCTGTCGATGTACTTGAAGTGTCATAAGCACAGATGGGTGGTGTCATCAGCGGCCACGCGTTCTCCTCGCGAAACGCGACAGCCTCAGCTTGATGTACAGTTTTTTGTACAGTTTATAGCAACATAGTCCGCATACATCAAAGTCTGGACCATTTAACCTGAGCTTTCCAGTACCTTTGGTAGATTGGTCATCTGCAAATTGGTTATAAAGCGGATCGAATACAATTTGCACAAATTGGCTTCCAAATAGTCAGGCAAAGCGTGATGCAACTCAATTATAATCTGGCACAATTATCTCATATCTCTCACGTAATGTGCTTCAGTCGGAGATAGAACGAGCTATAGAAAAACCTGGAGGATATGTGTACGCAGTCTTTATAGATTGCGTCAAAGTCTTTGACAAAGCGCCTCGGGATCTTCTGGTGAAGTCATTCCGACAGACAGAGGTTAGTGGCTCTCTTCTGAACGTAATTTCGAGTTTTCTTAGATAAGGACACCTTGCTGCTACAGGTCGAGCGAAATGTATTGCGGATAAGGCCAAATGTATGAACCTCGCAAAGAGACCCACTGAGCTGCGCTTCTTTCACATTTATGTTTGCCGATTCTATCGGCTAGATTTGACAGAATGAGAAGAGTAGCAGACTCAAAATATCCCCTTCGAGCGACTCCAGTGGTCTGAGGGAAAAGTGCAAGCTTAGCCAATCCGTTGCCAATTGAAATATGGCCTTGTAGTGATTTTGACCTTCTGTGCGGAATCCCATGCATTTTTAGATGGTTGCGCTAAATATGCTGTTTCGACACGTCAGGCAGGGCAAGAAGCAACATAGGATCTCAACATATGTGGATCCTAAAATGGTGGCTGAGCGCAAGTTTTTGAGATAATTGTTTGCTAAGCAGAGATCCTTATGAGATAATTGTGCTAGATTGTTATTGAAGTGTGTCATACTATAAAGCACGAGAACATGCACCTCTTGATGTGATACTAAAGGTGTCTGTATGTTGTATGTTATCTCTTTATGTACTATTAATTTACTTACGCTCCGTCGCATACAAGTTTGGTAAGCAAAAAGTACTTTGTCACACAGAAGTGGCAATAGCTGCAAAACAGAATGCACCTTCTCAGATGAATAAAATAGAGGTAAACTGTTACATATATCACGGAATGGAACTATTGCGCTCTATTGTATGGTAAATTGATCTTTATGCCTTTTATATTGTGCATTGTATATATTTAATACAGGATTTTTGTGAATAACCATGTGTATAATTATCTACCCTTTGAAAACAATAAAGAAGCACTTAAATTATGAATTAAAAACAAATGCCTCATCAAAGCCAGCCGATAAATGTGCAAATAGCTTCTCAAATTCTTCAGGTTCCTTCGCTTCGGGAACGTAACAAAAATCATTCTCCGTCTGCGTTCCCGCCCTAAACTTCTAAGGCGATGCGCTGCCTCAGGAACGCTGTAGACCGCTCGTTCCCGTTCGCCTTCTTGATAATTGTCTGTTTTGTGGCCATGGCTTTCCATCCCCACACACCCACAACCCAATGATGAACGGGCAAATAGTGTGCTCGTTCCCCAAGACTTTGTAGTGACGAGTCTTGGGGAAGTTCCCCTCCGCTTTGAGCATTTACGCGCAACGCCGCCTACTACAATCGTCGTATAGCTCTAATAATAATAGGGGGTTAACAATTCACTATTTATCTTATTTATATAACTCTGCCTCCCTCCCTTCCCCCCGTTTTTTGTCCATTCCTAGCCGATTATAGTCCATCTTGCTTTAGACATGGAAATTATGAAGGCTAACCTAAGGGTGGCCGGTCTAGGATTTGAACCTACGACCTCTCGAATGCAGAGCACTGACAGCTAGGTCACCTTACTTGATGCATTCGTATTGTGTTAGCAACCTACGACTTCAGGTTGGCATCATAAAGACGACTGAACGCACTGATTACTAACATATCTAATAGAAGTTACAAAGACTTTACACAGTATTTAGTTCTTTTTCAGATCTTCTTTGAAGCACCCTATCTCTTGCGGTTATTGTCGCTCGGTTACGTAAGCGAATTCCAGTACCGAACCGCCTTAGTCGTCAGTAGACGCAGGTGCCCATGCCACGTCATAGTGCCATGCGTCGATACCCGCAAACTCTGTTAGTCTTTACAGCGTTTAGATTATTCGCACTTGACGTCATCGCAGAATTATGATCAACTCCAATCGTATCCAATCGAGCTTGGGCCAGCTAAATTGAGCGACTTTCTAGCGCACCATAGCGTGACCTACAGCAGGATGGCCTACCTCGTTGCCAACGACACATCAATTCTCATCGAAGAATTAAAAGCATGCGTTGACTTGGGCCGGTGCCAACCGCTTACAGCAATAATCTAATAGTTTACATGAGTAAAGGTAAGGAACTCATTAAAAGGCTGCAATTCTGTTGCAATTTCACGCATGAGAGGTAATCATTTAAGCAAATAGCCATAATGTAATGCGGTACGTAGCATGTCCACTTGATATGCAACATATAACGATACTACAACATAGGCCATAAAACGAAGAGTAATCGCTGGTGTTGTCTGTGCCATAATTCGACGAGCCCGATGCCCCAAAAATGTTGTCTGGACCTTGCGTGACCGAAACAAAGACGAAAAAGTAATACAAAACCAGGGCTGAAATGTTTATCACGTTGGTTACATTAATTGCGTTGATTTTCTGTCTCTTAATAATCGACTACACTAAACATTAATACTAAATGATATTTATTTTGATTTGTTGTACGATGTGTCTTAAAATTTAGAATACTATTTGGTGCTAAAAAAAAGACGGCATGAACATTTCGCGCCTATCCTTTATCTATAAAAAGTTACATTCGACAAGGTATCCATCATATGTTAAGAGCATTGGAATTACCTTTTATACCTTGACGGCTCTCGGAGCACACAGGGTCTTATGACCGAAAAACTCAGCCAAAAGTTGCAATAGTAGCGGCCCGCGTGGTGGGCGTGGTTAGCTATACTCGTATTGACATCTTTACTCACTCACTAGGTTTGCTTCGTCGTAAGCTTTCTAGAGTGCAAGTCGTCTCATTGTCGAGCAGTGTTCCTACATGTAGAATATACATACGCATAGTTACGAAGACGTGATCGTCAGCTAGCTTAAGGTGTGCAAACGGACGATAGATGCGCTTTACAAATACGAGCCGCGTGCATGGTCATCCTACCCATCTTAAATGCAAAATGGTTTCGTACCGTATGTTTTCATTTTAGAGCTATCTACGTTCTATTTAGACACAATTTTATGAAGGTACCGGACGAGAACAAATCGTATATATATATATATATATATATATATATGTATATAGACATATCTTACTTTTGTACCAGGAGCACAGCAAAAGCGGACATGTTGAGGTATCTAGGGTTTCCCTAGAAGTCCTTATGATAGCATAGTGGCTTACTCTCAGCGGTATTGTTTATCTGTTTTCAATAAGCATCGCTCAAAGAAAATGGGGTAACAAGGATCAAACCGGCGACACCACGGCAGATGATATCTATTACTAGCGCACTATATATATATATATATATATATATATATATATATATATATATATATATATATATATATATAGTGCGCTAGTAATAGATATCATCTGCCGTGGTGTCGCCGGTTTGATCCTTGTTACCCCATTTTCTTTGAGCGATGCTTATTGAAAACAGATAAACAATACCGCTGAGAGTAAGCCACTATGCTATCATAAGGACTTCTAGGGAAACCCTAGATATATATATATATATATATATATATTTGCTCTTGTTGAAGGCGGGCCGTTTAAATTCGAGCTCCGTCGACCTGCTGTAGTCGGATGATTTCGCTCATGCATCTGTGATGCTTCTGAGTGAATTTTAGGTCGTCGAGGTCGCTCCAGATGCAATGGATGCGGTGCCCAGCGCTTCCAACTTTTAGAGGACTTGCCATCTCGACCAACTGCTTGCCACCATTTCCCACGATCTGGCGTGGCCCACATCATACACAGTTGACGCTTTGTCTTGTGAGACCCGACATACAATAGGAAACCTGTCTAAGTTTCCTATTGCACGTCTGCTCTTAGCTGTCTCCTCGTACTGGCTGTCAGCTCGTTCTCATCGCTCCCGTCTGTCTGCTGACAGGAGAAAGGTTGCATGTTGTCTTCACGATGCATAACCTGCGCCTACTTCGTTCGCCACCCCAAATGGTGTGTGGAATAGCCGTAGCAGAGCAGAGGAAGAAAGCTGCTCTGTCTAATAAACTTAGCGCGAGAGATGACTCGAAGGAGAAGTTAGCAACAGCTGTCCGTCTAATTATTGACGCTTGAAACGCGATTACAGGTGTTGATGATGGTACCCGCAGCAGAGAGCACTAAGTCGGCTGCTTTGACAAGAGGCCAGCAGCGCACTTCGCTGTAAAGGTTTCCGAGTCAGTTGTTGAAATGAGCAAAGTTGGTTGCGATACTGTTATTGACAGAATTGACGGAAACGAAGCGACTGAGATGGACTTAACCCCGCTAAGTGACTGGAGTGTATGAGGGAGCAAATCGCAGCCATAAGACGCCTACCTCACAGACAACCCAAACGCCTCATCAGGGTTGTTATGAGGCCAAACTCCGACAAAATCACATATGGTGTGTCTCTGTAGCTGAGCCGTTCGGGAAGAATCTGCCATCTCTCTTCGGTAAACTTTTCAGATGTGTTTCACCTTCAAGATTTGAATCTAGATTGTGTTTTATCTACGTCTAATTTATATAAGTTCGTTATATTAGCACTTTGGAGTGGACAATTGTCTCCGTGCGAACGTGTGGTTACGGGTCCTCTAACCCAGGGTTAGCCCAGTTCAGCAATATGCCCCGAACAGACGCTGCATTTCCTCGTTGGATGTCAAGCGACAGCCTCTGACGCAAGAATTCGGATGCTCTCGAGTCTCCTGTCGAAAGATTAAGGCTTCTGCCTACGCGTTGAATCAGTTTGAGCGTAAGGGGGCCTGCAGTTCCCATAGTCTCGAACGCCAACGGGCAAAATTCGTGCGGATAATCCACACTAGAATATTTCCTGCATTTGTTAGTCTCAGCTAACCTGGAAGCATGACCTGCTCGGTCCGCACCTGCACCGACCATCGAAGGGGCTAATGAGTCGGTTACAGTTGCGTCCCAAACAAGCATGCGGCCACGCTCAAAGGGCGTCAAAGTCAGGCCATCAGGTCTTCTTCCGTCATCCCTCGATAGACCCGGGGGCTCTAAAACACTTGGGAAGCCGGCAGATCGAAGTGCGCGACTAAAGGTGTCATTTAGAGCAGAGTGACGTGCTCGTCGGCCTGCACTTAACGCGCATGACAGGCCATGATGGGCCAACGCGTCTACAAAATCACCACAACGACATCGGTGGGGCACGACTAGGTCAACACCAAGCCGCAGCCCTGCGCTTATGCGCGTGGTCTCGTCGTCTAACAGAGTTCCAATTCAAGGACATGGTAAGGCGTGTAGCCAAGCCCCAGCCCCTTGACTACTAACAGCTCGAAGCCTGGCTTTATCGGCAACAGACGGTGCTCTATTAATCAAGTTTGCTAGTCGCTTTTCTTGTAAGGGGGTTGTCCAATTGCCCTGGTTAGCCCTATCGTCGGGAGGTGAATCAAATAACAACGACAATTCGTCGGTCAGTCTTTGAAGTTCCCTGTTATAGGCGACCCACCCATCACTGTCCAATAATGCTTTAACCCTGTCCGCGGCCTGGGTCAATGACGACACGATTGCAGGTCCTGCCGTCATGACCGCGTCCGGCACACCTAGGCCGCCTAAATAAACCGGGAGCATTACCTGTTCCCTTGCCGCAGCGGTCAGCTTAAGATTTAGTATAATCTCTAAAATGTCTAAGCTAAGTCCATTAAAAGGCTGTAAGAGCTCTTGTGATAAAAACAAGTTGCAACCTCTAAGCAGGTGTGTTAACCTCGTGGCTGAAAAACAGGATCTAAGAATCTACGTCTAATTTAATACAGTTGAGGAAGCAACTAAGGTCATTCACCGGCAATTTTCTCTCATCGCAATGTCTCTGTGGTTGCCAAATGGCATGACGTAACAAGATAAGGGCTATAATCAATGAAGATTTTTCGGGTAAGATGCCTTAACGGCACTCTACCGGTACCACTTTGACCTGATTGGCTACTGACCGTGTGCTTCTTCATTTCAACAACGTAATTTCAACATCTCAGACGCAGCAAGCCGTCTGAGATGTTTGCGGCGTTCAGAGCACGAGATACCACCGTATGAGGTGTTTCCGGGCTTCTAAAGCCACTGTGCATGCAGGAGCCCCTACTTCATCACATACGTGCTTAAAACTAGGCCACATTGCCACAAATTTTCGCTATGATTTTGCATGCAATAAGTGGGGGCTATCCACATTTTGGCAAGTTGCTGCATTCCACATAATTGCGTAAGTTGTTAAGGCCATTGTTTTGCGTGACTTGCTTACTCTTGCGAAAGCAAAAAGCCCTGTCTGGAATGCCGGTTCAGGCAACAGGTGAGTCAGACATTTTCTATAGTCAAATCACTAAAACGTTGTTGATCCAACCTTTTTTCGTCTTTGGACACTCACAATTTGCGGCGCTGGCTGGGGGCTCCGCCGGCCCAGACTAGGGTATGCGAAGGGGTTTACTGACGGGCATGGCTTAACAGCTAGACAGCAATGACGTCTTCTGTCAAGGCAGCTGCAAATTATTACTTTGAAATTCCAAAGATTTATCTAGGGCTTTACAGCTAGCACCAGAACGTTTATTTGAAGATGTGGACATTGTACTCTTGACGAAAACGTTTATGCGGATGACATAGTAGTGGCCCATTGGGACCGCGGTGCCATTCGTCGAATTTTCGGCGACGTAAAAAGTCACCTTCACTGTAAAGGCCTGTAAATAAATTTGCGGAAGACAAAAGCCATTAGGTTTCTCCGTGGTCGATTGGCTGCGGCAGACGTGATACCCTGTTGTGGCCAACCGTTGGAGTTTGTCAACACCATCCCGTATTTGGGTCTGAGGCTACACTATACGGGAAGGACCTTTACCCAGCACATCGGCGGCAGGTGTCGGGAGGCTATTGCCTCTACTCACACAGAGGTGAGAGACCCTCGACGACTGTCTCTAAGTGCAGCAGTGCGTCTGCTTGAGCTCAAAATTGTGCCAATGTAGAACTGCAGCCTTGGCAGGGTGTTGGACCATCTTTCAGCTGCAAATTTTGCGCAGCTAGAAGGATGCTTCTCAATATATAAGAAGCGTGTTCTTTGCTTAGTGTATGGCTATCATCACTTGGGTATGTCATAGCCAAGGATTTCCCCAAGTTGGGGATCAATGTCGTTAGGCAAGCTGATACGGCATTGCTTTTTTTCAGCTAAATATCTCCAATGTCTGCTCAAAGTTGCCTAATTTGCTTTATTTGCAAGTGCAAACAGTCGTCTAACTCGTCAATAAGTCTAGTCTTGTTGGTAATGCCAAGAAGACAAACATTATTGTATCACGAGCTGCTCAGCTAAAGCTGAACCTCAACAAGATTCTCTAGCAGAGACCGCAAACGTCTCGGCTTCATACTTCATGGATGCATAAAAAATAGTGCACTTTAGATTACACCAACCCCAAATGTTAGGCCATTATTTCAGCCTATATCGCATGCAGCGTCGACGTTATTATCGACGTTGCCTAATATTGACCCTGTTCCTACAGGTTCTCCTCCATGACATTCTTAAATGTGGGAGTGCGTCTAAGGAGGCTGGGACTAGGACTTGAATAATGCCAAACAATGTTCTAAGAGCCGCGCTTAGCAGGATTTACAGAGACTCTATAGTGGCGTCAGTGATATCTATGATGTCAACAATTTCCCGGTTGACCTGCTTCACCTGGGGAAAGTTGCTATTCTGGCCATTAAAATCACAAATATATATATATATATATATATTGTAGGATTGGTCAGTCAGTACAGGGTAGCACGTGTGAAACCGTAAAGGAAATGGGCCAACTTGAAATCCGCGCAATTTCTCGAGTTTGAACGCATCCATAAACAATTTTGCACGGAGTGCTCTCACGCGTCACCAGTCGCGCGGTAGAACTAAATGTTGATCACTCGTACGCAAATACACAGGAAAGGCATCGCTTCTGGTGTCTCACGTGTGCATTTGTGCATGAGTGATCAAAATTTAGCTCTGTCGCGCAACTTGTGACGTGTGACTCACCGTCAGCGTCTGACGTAGTCGAACGTTCGTGTGCTATGTAAAGCCGTGAGCCAATTGAAGCAATCGAGATAGATTGCGGCTTGATGGAGCCGTCTTGCCGAAAGCAACGACGGAAGCAAATCGGAATGCCAACGCAAGGCAACTCGTGCTTCGACGGACCCCAGTCGGGATCCCTGCAGGCTGTGCAAGGACCGCAAAGAGAATTTCAGATCCGAACGTTGGTACGCGCTGCCAATGCCAGCGTGCAGCCATATTGCTTTGTAAAACTAACTTCGGACAACAAGTAGCGTGTGTGTGTGTTCAGACACGCCTCGGCGTACTATGCCGTGCTGCATTTTTAAAAAGACTGTTTGTTATCTGTCGTAGTCTACCGTAGTGGTAACGGAAGTTAACAACTGTGGTGAAGTTACGGGACCAACGACTTGTACGTACCATCAAGTCAATCAATGAGCAAATGCAAGCAAAGTGTCGGAGAGATTTGCGCTTCTGTTCGTCTCTGGAAAGGAAAGTCGGCTGGTGTTCGACAGAGGAAAAGCCACTAA
Source organism: Dermanyssus gallinae (assembly GCA_003439945.1). Taxonomy (NCBI): domain Eukaryota; kingdom Metazoa; phylum Arthropoda; class Arachnida; order Mesostigmata; family Dermanyssidae; genus Dermanyssus; species Dermanyssus gallinae. The sequence goes on along the minus strand of QVRM01003147.1, from coordinate 66,783 downwards.
TACGGCTGCTGCGCTCGCGTAAGCAAGTGGATTTACATTACTGAAGCATGCGTTGCAAATCCGTGCCCGGAGAGACGCCGAGGTAGACTGCAAGTCGGTCGAATAGTTTCAGGCAAATCGGCGATAGCACGTAGCTATATATTTATATGAATTTACTATGTACATGCATACACTGCAGTGCACTTGGTACCAGAGCGTTTACGCCTGGACTCTTACAACATCGAGCTGATGAGAATATTTTTTATTTGACTCCTCATTATTTTTTTATTCATTATTTTGAAAATATATTTTTAATTTTGCATGTAAGTTCATATTTTTATTTATATAACTTTTTTATGTTAGCACTTTGGAGTGAACAATTGTCTCCGCATGAATGTGTAGTCACGGGTTCTCTAACCCAGGATTAGCCTAGTTCGACAATGTGCCCCGAACAGATGCTGCGTTTCCTCGTTGAATGTCGAGCGACAGCCTCTGACGCAAAAATTCTGATTCTCGAGTCTCCCGTGAAAAGGTTAAGGCAACTGCCTACGAGCTGAATCAAATTCAGTGTAAGCGGGCCTGGTCCTCCCATTGTTTCAAACGCCAACGGACAAAATTGGTGCGGATAACCAACGTCAGAGTATTATTTTTAATTTAATTATCTTTTTTTTTTATCTAGCCTAAGTATCTATATACATGACAATCATTTATTAGTACGAAAAACTACAAATCTCTGGTAGAGAATTTCTAAACAACCTTTAAACCCAGAATATGTTTAGCTTTGTAGAATCATACAGTTAGAAATATTAGGCGTAACTTGTGAAAAAAATCAGTTACGTTATATTTTGTTTTAAATTGTTGTGTGGTATATGGTGGTTCGACTATTGTATTGCTACGTGATATAAATGCATGATTTATACGTAGATGACACCTGAGGCTTATCTATTCTAGCGCACGTAGGTTTGAAAGGATTTCTGAATTCTTTGAATCGAGCGGAAATCGGTGTTTTATCTTCGGCTGGCCCTACTATCCTTCGTCCACTACGGACTTGGAGTCGCCGTGAGGCATACTTTGGATGCACCGGAGACCGGAAGTGTTGAGATATCTTGGGTTTCCCCAACCGTACGTGTGGCAGCATGGTCGCTGACTCTCAGCGGTATGGTTTATCATCTGTTCTCAACGAGCATCGTTCAAAGAAAATTCAATTGACATTGACAGCGTATAGAGCGGGCGACATCTCGGTAGACGATAACCATGACTAGCGCACCCGCTCCCTTACCACGCCACCACCGATGAAGTCATCTCTACTGGCGCCAGCACAGCCTTATAGACTGGGCAAAGTTTCGCCATCTCCCGGGTAGGGCCAGGCAATAGCCAACAGGGGGGCAACCGAGGGGAGGCTTAGGAGGATAAACGGAGGATAGAAAGGGAGGAGGGTGTGAATACGCGCCTCACGCGATAGCTGACGAGTAGTCAGAAGTTAGACAGGGAGCTAGCTGCCCGTAGTTCACTGGGAAGGAGGAAGACAGAACAACAATGATCATATGGAGAAAAATAACTTCACAACGCCGTCCCGGCGTTTAATGCAACGAATAGATAGATTGGTTGAATGGATTGAAATTCTGAGAAGCACACGGCTTATACGAAGAAAAGCTCCCTAAGCTACTGAATAGTAGCTAGTGGTGTAGAATAAAGGTACAGAGGACGAACACCTAGGCCAATCCCGTCTCTCTGAGAAGTGTCCGCGTCACGGTAGTCTCTAAGGGGTCTGCCTTGGATAAAATCATGTGAATGACGATACCTTGTGTGCGATTATCCTGCATGGCTATACGTCAAGTTTCTGCGGACCCGAGCCAGAGCCGAGCAAAACGAGACTGTGTGGTTTACATCGACTAGCGGCCACCTGTGACTTTCCAATTTGCACAATATTGGTTTGGAATTGGTCCTAGTCGTGAGGACCTGGACCAAAAAGTTCGTGAGTGGCTTCTGGCACGTCATACCAGACTTGGAGGTTTGGTACAAGCGACCGGGTCTCGTTCGCCTGACGGTCTCCTGAACCAGGCGTACTCTAATCCTGAGTCTACGCGCCAAGCCTTGCCCTCCGGCTCGCGTAAAGTCCGTCGCGTCACCCGTCTTACGTTCGCGTCATTCCAGGGCCAGGAGATCCCAGGGGAGCTGGCGAGCGGCGCGTCTCTTGCGAAAGTCTTACTCCAAGTGGCGGGAAACCTCCTACAGCTCAATCTTAATGTTTTAAACTTTGCAAAGCTTAGGGTGGCTACTGCCTGGAGACGCGTCTTCCAGGCGTTTGCGGCTTGCAAGCTCGACTAAGTCCTCGTCTGAATCCATAGCCTTAGTTAGTGGACCTACGGCGCCTGAGGTGGCCATGACCCGAAAATTCCCTAATAATTCTGTTATTTCTGGTTAGAACTCCAAACGGAATTATACAAAGATGGGAACGATAAACACCGCAAATCAATACGTCGCCCGTACGCCTCGGAAGTTGAGAAAAACCAAGATCGCATTCCAATCCGGACGAGGCTCCCCGGGGAGTCTATATATAAGAAGAGTAGTTACCTACTTGGGGAAGGGATCCGCTATGCTGCCGACGTGCAATACACGTTTATCAATTGACGTGCAGTGTCCTTGTAGCCGACGTATATCTGACGTGGATTGACGTATAGTTGACGTACAATGCACGTACGTGCATAGCACGTCACTCGCACGAGCACCAGACGTACCCACAAACCAATTAGCCAAGGCCACATACACGCAGTGACCGTGCCCAACGAGACACGCGGGAGAGAAGGATTGACCATCTGTCCTGGGCCTGGTGGCCGAAACACGAACCACAAGTTCAAGAAAGTCACTCTAATGGCGGATGGCGCGCAAGGCGGGTGTTTTGCGCAGCGGTCTAGCGGAGGAGCGTAACTTGGCAATATGTTGATAATGATATATATTATTAAGCACAGCACAAAATCGCAAAATCACTACATTTCTGGGGTGAATTCCGGAGCTCGCCAGGGCCACAATCGCGGCGTGGCAGGAAGAATGAGTGCAGATAGTACCCGGGCTGAAAAGGGGTAACTGGAGCAAAAGTTGAATATCTTACTTCAGTCCGTGGTATGGCTGCCGGCATGAAAAGTGGCCTACTACACAACCCAGGTTCTGACCGTTATTGGTCAGAACCTAGGTTGTGCGATCAGTTCCAGAGATACATGGTTATTATTTTAAAAAAACACTAATGACATTTGTGTGCTACGCGAGTCTGGAGATGCGGAGGGTCTGGAACACATTATCCTACATTACAAGTCTTCTTTTAGACGGGTAGACGAGGGAAGTGGGAGTGAGAGCCAAAGTGAAACCAGGTAATCTCCGCCTATATACCAAAACATTCCTTCAGGAGCCCGCTGAACTTCTGGTACCTTGACGACGGTCTGTTAGGAGGAAATGTTTGCACAGTAGCCGATGATATTCGACGGGTCCTTAACTTCAGTGTTACATCTGGGCTGGAGTTAAACCCGGCGAAATGCGAAATATGCCTCTTTGGCCCCACCATTGAAGCCCCTGAAATACAGTCACTCCGAGACCTCCTGCCCGGCTGCAGGATGACCGTCAAGAACGATCTGGAGCTACTAGGCGTACCAATTTGCTCCAGGGGCTCCTAGCAGCAATCGAGCGCTGGAGATTGAAACTGGAAAATGCCGCTGCTCGTCTTCCTCTTCTGGGAGCACACCGGGGACTTTTTTTATTCAGGTCTTCTTTCTCGTCCTCAAGACCATCCACCTTCTTCGAGGGGCCGACCTATCTAACCAAGCCGATGAGTTGCAAAGGCTCAACGATTTGACACTGTCTACCCTCGAGTCCCTGCTGAACACATCTCTACCACCCAGCGCACGGAAACAGGCATAACTACCTGTTTCTAAAGGAGGCCTCGGTGTACCAAATTTACTCACCCTGGCCGGACCTGCTATAGTGTCATCAATGCTAAGCGCCGAAAACAGGGAAATCCATCTTTTAGATACAGCGGAAATTGGCCAGTATAAAAACCGCGTAGGTTATATTCAGAAGAACCTTGAGGCGCGATGCGGAGGTAAGCCTGAAAACGTACTATCTCAGGGTGACTGGAGTGCCCCTTTGCACGATGAAGTACAACGACGTCTCTTTAACGAAGCCGCCGACGACACGACCAGGGCTCGTCTAAACGCCGTATCCGCAAAGGACTCAGGTGCCTGGTTACAAGCGCTTTCCAGTGCCCCCATAGGCACCCTTCTTGATGATGAGACTATTCGCATAGCAGTAGGCCTACGCCTAGGAGCAGACCTAGTAACCCCTCATCGGTGTCAATGCGGTCACCCCGTCGATAAACTAGGACATCACGGACTATCGTGCATCATCAGCGCAGGACGACGCTCGAGACATGCCGCTATCAATGAGAGGTTTAGCAGAGCCCTTAGGTCGTGCGGTCGTCCGTGCATCCTTGAATCCCCAGGCCTCTGCGCGGAAGACGGCAGACGTCCAGACGGGATGACACTTACACCATTCGAGCGAGGCAAAATGCTGGTTTGGGACGCAACCGTTAGCCCCTTCTAAGGTCGGTGGCGGCGCATCTGAAGCTGATTATGCAGCCCACCTTGCGGAGACTAGCAAATTGAGAAAATACTCATCAATCGGGTATCCCCACGAATTCTGCCCTCTCGCGTTTGAAACCCTAGGTGCTCCTGGCGTTCGGACCAAGCAGCTGATCCGCAAAGTCGGCACCTTGTTAAACCTCTCATCCGGTGATAACAGGCCGTCGTCCTTATTCACACAACATCTGGATCTTGATATACAACGTGGAAACGCTGCCTCCGTTCGGGGCACACTTCTGAGGTGGTGTCGGCCTGACCTCATCGAAACGGACACGTGACAGCCACAATACGCGCCCAGTAGGCATATTGGCTTAGCTAATCCATCGTGATACGTGTAACATATGCATAATGTATTATAGATTTAGCTAAATCAAGGAGCATCGCAGGGACGTCTCTCCCACATCTTCGAAGGAATGCCAAAATGTTACCGAGGCTGGGAGGGTGGTGTGTAGTCCGGTTTTAATCGGCTTGTGAGGCCCACGCTAATTGCGACTCGTCATCGTATGTTAAGTTAACCTATTTCCCTAACCAGTTCATAGCTAACTGCTTCACTGCAAGATAAATATAACGGCTCTTAATTTCGGCCGAGACGCTGCGGCGGTCATGCACAGCAACTTTACTACCATGAGTTTCGGGTTCGATTCTAAAATGAGCCTCCAATAAATTGTCGATAATGTTTTTTCTATATAAATCAGGCGCCTTATTAATGAGAATAATATAGATTACAAACACATGCAAAACTATATTGATAAAGATAATATAAATGAGAAATAAAGATGTAACTATATATTTATGATAGTAATAATAGTTTCATACGTTATACGCATTATAATTTATTAAGCAACGCAGCTGAAAACCGACAACATATACAAGCATGTATTTGCGAATTTGAGTACTTTCGGGTTGACAACTTAAGGCTTCCTTGCCGACGCCCTATTGCTGAGACACAGAAATAGTATGTGCCAAACTAATAAATGCAAGGCCGATCAGCTAAAAGTTTGCCGCTTAGAGCATGACAAGTTATAGCGTTTACATTCTAATCACGTGTAGGCAACAGCTAAACGGACTTGTAAACAGTGATTATTTAAGTGTATGTATGTGCGTGAAGCTATTCTTGAAATTAAACGTCTTCGATGGTGGAAGATTTCTCGTTAATTTCAACGACGCAACATTAATTCATTACATAGCGCCATAACAAGGGGAGGGGGCAAAACAGTGTAAACTCTACGTAATAGCTTTAAAAAGTTTGACTAGTATGATATACGCTACGGTCTTTAACCAGTTAGTATGTGCCCATTTAGTCATTTGCCAAGAAAGCATTTCATTAATGAATTTCGAACCCTCTTCTGGAGTATTATGGTATTGAGGTACTTTCATATCTCTATGCCTGATAAGCCAAGGCAGCAGGAATTCCGTCTGGTACATCGGTGGTGTTGACCCGAAAGCAGTCGCTGTTGCCTATCCGTACAATTATTTGACAGTCCTCGAATGGAGCACAACAACACAAAATGTATGACCATGGTCGATTTTAATCCACTTCGGCATTCACCTGGTTTATATTGGAAACTATAAAAATAAATTTTGAGGGTGGCCGGTCCAAATCTTGAACCCACGACCTCTCTGCAAAACAATGGCTTTTCCACTAGCCCCCCTTGCTCGGCTTTAATTACCCTTTTGCTCGGGCTTATGCTGGAAAATGGGTCATAATTACACCAGCCAATGTGTATGCTTTTTTTTCAATATAAGTAATTAATAGTCTAATAAACCATGTATGTCTAAGCTCACGTAGCACATTATACCACTACATCGCTGTAAGAAAAACGCCGCTGAGAGCAAAACATTGTCGAGGCTTTCTATCGTGCTGCTACATCGCAACCGCTTTAGTATTATATGTAAAAGAAGAAAGAATGATAAGGATATATATATATATATATATATATAAGAAAGAATGATAAGGATATATATATATATATATATATATATATATATATATATATATATATATATATATATATATATAGCATTGTCATTCTTTCCTTTTTACATATTATACACACATAAGGCGGTTGGCCAAAGATATTTAATATTGTTTAGCTTATTACATATGTATATCACCGTTACTTACGACGAGAGAAAAGCACACGATGTTAGTAGGCAGTTAATTTCCCAGAAATATCGCTTTTCATCTTTACAAGATAGTTAAATATGGAGTGATTTATTTTTAGATTTCCAAAAAAGCTAGCAACTCATACTACGACGGCTGCATGATTTTAACGAATTTGAATCGACTCGGACGCAACCAGCACACGTTACTAGCCTCGAACTTTGCCCATTTCCCAGACAAAAACAAGCCTTAGCGCAATTTCTGAGTTTCTCCAAGTTTGAAACCACTTAGGCTCTAAGACACCCACTGATGCAAACGCGTAGGAGAAAGAAATCTGAAGTTTCCAAGAAGCGCTTCCTGCCTATTTCTAATCGATGTGCAATCAATGTGGCGGGGGGGAATAGATAGTGGCAAGTTTTGTTCTTCTTCGCCTTGCGTTCCAGCTGAATGCTGCCTTTCGTACGATGCTATATATGCGATATCAGAGCAAATTGTGGCCGTTACAAGGGGCAATGCTCCGCAGTGCCGTCTACTGCTATCTACAGGCTATATATATATATATATTTCTTTTTTATATACATTTTTCTAAATTATTTCTAATTGCAGGGTATTGTTTGAGTTTGATGAAGGAAGTGTTAAAAATAAGGTTCGAGGATTTTAAGGAGCCAAAAACGGAGGAATAACGATCTGAATTAAGTTCTGTGTTAAAAACCAAATAGTATGTTCTAGAGGGGTGGACATATTACGAACTGCGTATGCTGATCAAGCAGTGCCCCGAACCATTGTGTATATGCGGTACCGTCGAATTCGCAATGCTAGGTGAAAAGACCGGAGATGACCTCTGTTCGGGAATGGGAATGGGGATGGACAAAGACAGAAGAAAACGCTAGAAAAGCTCATGAGATCGTACTCAGCAATCCCCGAATTACTATCAGTGAGATAGCTGAGAAATTGGAGATATCTAATGGATCAATTTTATTTCAACAGTCTTGGCTGCGTCAGAAGTCAAAATATTTTATGCGCCAGACTGACAGTGTTTCAGTTAAGAAAAAAATCAAATTCCTAGCAAATGAACGTCCGTCGGAAAATTTCTGGAATAAAACGTCAGGCGGCAGCAGAAAATCCTGAATTGCTTTAGTGGGTCATTACAGGACACGAGTCATGGGTATCTGGTTACGAACTCGAGACCAAAGCCCAATCTTTTCAGTGGTACTTCTAAAGAGACAGTCAATCAAAGAAATTCAGACAAGGCAGATCCAACACCAAGGTCCCTGTAACTGTTTCTCTTCGACAACAAGAAAATTATTTTCCGCAAAATTTGCCACCTGGTTTTACGGTCAATAAAATATACTACCGCAAAATTTAAAGACGATTGCGCAAGCACGTTTGATGCAAAAAGGCAAACAACCCTTGGATTCTCCAATACGACAACGCGTCTGGAGACGACACATCGTTACTGATTTCGGATTATTTGATGAAACGTTCGATTTTTATAATTCCCCAACCTCCCTATTCACTGGGCCTGGCCCCGCCTGACCTTTCCAATTTCCACAGATAAAAATATTAAGAAGAGACACCGTTTTGAGGCTATGGAGGAGATAAGGAAAAATTTAAAGGAGCAACTCAACTCGATTCCAAAGAACGCGCTTAAAAATGTTTTAAAGAGTAGTATTTAAGTGCATTATTTATTTGCACTGATTTTAGAAATTATTATTTGTAAAAAACAAATATTTACTAAATCTCCAAAAGTGTTTTTGTTCCCTTCAAAGTAGCTCCCGCCAGCTATTTTGAAGGGAACAAAATATCGATCTGCCTTTGCATATATAAATATATACATTAAGCAATAATCACGATGCAGCTTTCTATGTAGCAGTAGTAGTTACTTTTCTACAATACTTACAACTGCAGTCATTGGTGCAGTCATAGCTTCCACCTTAAATACATATGGTGGTAGTCGAGGCATGTCACAGGGTATAAGTCTGTTTTCTTGCAGTTATTTGTATTGAGTTGTTTCATGGGCGTGGTCATTTAAATAAACTTGCTCTTACAAATGTGTCTCTTTTCCTTACGCGCTAAGTCATACATCTTATTCGCATTGCCTTTTGAAAGCATATCAATCTATTCTGAGATCTTCAGTGACTGCTGTTTCGCTGCTTAAGTGTAAGACTAATGAAGTAGACTTTTTCGTCTCAGCGCCTATATAATGTCGTGAATTTTACAACGCAATTTGAGGCCTCCTAGGATCAGCTTTAGATGAAACAGACCTTGGGCATTTTGTAGTTTGTTTGGTTTCGCCCAAAAGTCAGTGTGAGCAAGCTTGATCAAGACTTATACAGTGCATCAAGGAGCAGAAGACATTGGAGCACGCTTACTTTGTTAAAGTCAGAAAGGCTTGTGACAAAAAGTAGCAGTAAACTACGGCAAACACTAAGCAAATATTTTTTTGATAGATTGACGACATATTCCTCGAAAATAAAATTATTTTGAGCAATAAGCACCCTCAAGGTGATACAGCAACACAGCAATAGTATGGCATAGTACAGGGAGTCTAATTTTTTTTTTTTTTTTAGGAATGAAATAAAGTTTATTTTCCGTATTCCGTTCCGTAGGAGTCTCATTATCATATTTTCTACTTATCTTTGTTAACGGCTTATTAACAAGATTAGGACAACGAAATGACGTATGCAAATCTGACATGGAATGTGAATGTTAGTGTTACCAACACGCACGTGATGGAGCTTTTTCGAACTACTACGTTTCGGACATATCCGATTTTATATATAACACCATCGGCTAGAAATTGAAAATAACCCCAGATTCCTTGGAATCACACTACAGTTTAGACTATGTTCTCAGAACACGATTTGGCACCAAGGATAAATGCTGCTGTGGTCGCACTTGCCCTCGACTAGCTTCAACGACTCACAGTAGGACCGCCATGAAGCTATTTCAAATCAAAAGCATGCCAGTTATAACCTACAATGTTGCGTCGATCACCCCGCGGATCACGCTTGCCACAACGCAGTCACTGGGTGTCAATAAAATCAACTTTATCAAATGATTGTTAGGCTTCGCCAAAAAATAATCAGATACGCTAGCAATGGATCTTATAATGGAGACAACTTTGTGCGAATATATAGATATAGAAGAAACATGACTGAATAATAAACGATATTGAAGTGAACGAAATTGGAACTCTGTGGCACAAAATTACATCGCTGCGCTTTTTTTAAACTCTATTTGGTGGAAAGGACACTCAAGGCAGACCGTGGTGTAATCCGTTATAATAAGGTATATATGTATATATATATATATGTATATATATATATATATATATATATATATATATATATATATATATATATATATATATATATATATATATATATATATATATATATATATATATATATATATATATATATATATATATATATATATATTTATAAATATATATAAATATATATATATATATATAAATATATATAGCGAGTACATTGGGCATTCTGTGGATGCTGTATTTACATATTAGGCACCTGTCCAGAAAGTTTGTTGCACTATTGCTCTGTATCATAATTTTTTTAAATAAATATATGTTACAGCATTTTCAATCCAAACTACCTTCGATTCACTTTGCTGAAAGTGAAGGTTCTTCCTTACGGTCCGTTTATTTTTACTCCCCTCTAATGTTGATCTTCGACCGCCGTCTCATCTCTTTGTTGGCTTGCTTCTTTAGATCATTGTTTTTTCCATATCATTTTTTGTTCCCATTGTACTTTCTAGCAGTCTGATACTCTGCTACTTCTTCTGTAGTTCGTCTGTTAGACGTTTCTTTTTCCCAGAACCATACACACAAAGTAAATCTAGAATAAGTAAGCTTCCATCGTCAACTACGGAACGTGATTAGCTCTTCTACACTTAAAAATACAAAATACATACACGAGCCGTTCCTGTTTTAGGTAAAAGGCCGTCTGAACCTGCAAATTCATAAAAAAACAACAATGTAAATCTGTTTTGACTACCGCTTGGTACACTTCTATGTGTGCAGTAAAAGCTATCGGCAAATATGGAAATATGGCATGGACTTAACCACTTTAATATTAACCGACATCCTACAATTTAGGTTCGACAGACGCGCTTTGAATAGTCCACTAGTCCAAACGGCAATTTGTCACCTTTGAAATATTCATTATTATTATTATTATTATTATTATTTTTTTTTATTATTATTATTATTTATTATTTATCATTATTTAGTTAATACAATTGTGAGGTATGAACGTTTAAATCATGTTTATCCTGCTCTGTTCGCTTTCTGTCAGTTCATGGCGCCTATAATGGAAGCCACGTTCCCTCTACACACGGCCAAAGACATCATCTGTCTCAAAAACATGGCCTCGCGTCGATCACCCGTAACGTCTTCGATTCGTTTTCCGATGTCTTGCAGGAGTTTTGCTGTACCTGTACTAATGGGGCCGAGTGTCTCTAATGCAATGGGTGCAAAGTGGTAGCTTCTAGATAGTTCTAGATACTTCCTCCGTTTTTCAGAATCCGCACGTTCTGCTACCCATCCCGTCTCGACGGCGCTGTGACGTAAATATGATAACGCCGCCGTGCATGAAACCGTTACATCCCATACAAGGCATTTTCCGTGCGACCACAGCGGGATGGTGACCCCGTCAGGTCTCAACTCACTGCTGCCATTAAGACCTACTGGTTCGGGCGTAGATGGTATCCCTGCCCTTCTAAGAGCTCTTCTCACTATGGTGTTGAGTTCAGCGTGCCTTGTAAGTCTGCCGGGGCTTTTTGGACAGCTTAACGGGTGTAGGCCGTCCGAGTCAACCGGTTGGCCGCATGAGAGGCACGTGAAGGGCTGGCAGACGGGGGCGCCTATCCTAAGAGCTGACACCATGCGGATTTATTATTATTATTATTATTATTATTATTATTATTATTATTATTATTATTATTATTATTATTATTATTATTATCATTATTATTTATATTATTAATATTATTATTATTATTATTATTATTATTATTATTATTACTATTATTCTTAACGCATAAACTTTGCAGCATCCTCACATAGGACATCACGTCGTCGCACCAGCAGCCTTCGCCAGACTCTCCATGACCCCCCACGTTTTGCCGTTCTGCCATCGCGTCGTTTTACAGCGACGCTGGCCTCGAGCACGTAACCGGAAACCGGCGCCGCTGAGACCCGCCGTTCTCGCACAGAAGAGGACGTTGAGGTGATTTGTCTCGAGAGCCGCTATTATTCCTTACTAGCTAGCTTGCGCAACATGCTATTACTACTACTACTTCGTCAACATCATCAATAACAGCATGTGCTAATACGATAACTACAACTACTACGACTACAACTTAGCGAAGTTCTGCCCGCATACACACAGCTGAGCAATAGCACACTTGCCGGGCTTACTACATGCCGTTGATGAACAACCAGTCCACGTAATCAAGTAATTGTCTCCCGCTAATTGACCTACAACGGGATCAGCTTAGAAAGTGGACCACAATAAAACTGCGCGATGCAGTCCACTCGGCTTGCCTACAAAGTATGAATAAATCTACGTATGCCTAATTAGAAAATGACCGAAGCAAGGTCGACCGATTGATGCACCGCCACACCACTGTTTAATACGGGCAGCCGGAGATTTAGAGACCGCGAGCACTAACAAGTTTCGCGTGCGCATTTGGCAGGTGCAAATGAGCAAGACAAAGGCAACTGCTAAGTTAGGATCGGTTAGCTTCTTGACGGCTTCAAAATAGTTGCTTCACTAGTTAAGTTATACAGTTCCTCGAGAAGTTAAAATGAGGAGTGGTTACCATCTGCGAAAAGCTCTAAGGCTGTTTAGTTCTTGCCAGCTTTATTTACATCATCTGTCCGAATAGTGGTGCTCCTCATAGGTCATAACATAGTGTGCAACAGCGACAACAGTTTGTTATGACAGACGGACACGCCGTGTTACGTCTACACGGCAAAACTTGCCTGCCCATGTCGGACTTAGATGGTCTCTTAATTGGTCTTAATTTGGCACAATGGGAACAATAATGTTAACTATAATTGGTTTTGTATCTCCCAAAAGCTCTAATTTTCTAAACGTCCTTAAATGGCAAACTATGCTTGTTTCAGAGGAAGTAGTGTATTTTTAAATAAAATTAGCCCGTTCAGGTAAGAAAAATAGAGTTATGAGTTATTTCAGACGCTGTTTTAGATAAATTGTAGTTGTTTAATATAAAAGGGTAGATAGTCATGTAAGTAGATGAATTAAAAGTTTGACAGGGAGAGAGAGCGAGTATATTGACTGTTTTTAATACAAACAAAGTCAATTATAAGCACAGCACTAGATCGTTGTGGTTGATTGAGACACAATTAATCAAGAGCAAGAAGACTTTGTAATAAGTGACCCATCTCTGTGGTGTTTATTTTAGCGTTGCGCACCGGCGTAACAGCTATAATTGTTGCGGGTTTAGAAGCATCTAACTTCTGCTTACATCATTTGCCATTTCTAAAGCTATGCACCTTACAGTTAGGTTAGGCTTATATCATGCTACTATTTTTAGACAACTAGCATATCATTTAAACTGAGATTTAACATTTAAAGATGACAGATTAAACATAAGATCTCAAGAGATTGCACAATTAATATCTGAATTTAAAAAAAAATGAAACAAATCCTGCCTCCGATGTGGGATGGAGCGAGACCAGCAACTAAACGAATTGTTTGCTCATACATAATTGTGCCTCGAACAGTCACACACGACCCAAGCAGCGTAGCTGGTAGTGGATTGGCAGTATTCGCATGCTAAGCTAAGATATCTGCCGACACACGTGCGCGTTCGTCGTGGACGCCTATCACTGTGCCGTAGTGGTACTGATAGTCATGTACCATATATATATATAATTTTTATTTTAGATTTTCCGTAAGGCTATTGCCCGTGTACGGTTTTTTCATGTCATATCTAATTTTAATCTTCCGGCATGGTCTAAATTGGAAACCATGCAAACCAATTTAAGGGTGGCCGGTCTGGGTCTCGAACCCAGTCCTCCCGAATGCAAGGCAAAGGCTTTGCCACTAAGCCATCTTGCTCGGTAAATTGCGTAGTATTGCGTATGCATGCTTATGTCTGCCGTTTATATTGCGGTAATATTGCGTATGCATGCTTATGTCCTGCCGTTTCCACCCACCTACCTGACCACAGCTGTCAATCCAGGTCTTTGGGATCGTGCTGAACCCATTTGTGACTTTTAGGTTTGCTCCCACCGTACGCCGAGACGTGAAGTCAGAGTCAAACTACAGTAAGGAAAAGTTTACGTCTATTAATTGGTATTGCTTCAATTCGCCGTATTTTTAGCAAATTCAGTTGTCAGGTATTTGTCTGGTATCTTAACTTAAAGCTCAACAAGTTGTCGGATTCGCGTTGTTGATTGTTGACACGTTCATGTGGAATAATATTGAATGTAATACCATAACACAAAATCACCTTTATTATTACATAACGAGTGTGTGGTACAATTATATTGATCATATATGTATTGTTTTTAGTATACGTGCTTCTGAGAGAAACACGTAACTAATCGCCAAATAGGCGAGTGCTACTTGAATTCGCATGCACTCATTTGTGGTCATCCGTCGCCGGAACAATCCGTTTACAAACTCACCCGGGGCCACGGCCTTTGGAGTAATTGATCGCTGACTCCATAGGCTATTGAAGCGTACATAACAAAGTGTCTTAGCAATCCAATAGTAGATCAAAAAAACTGGAACCGGTGTTTACACCCAAAATGGCAAGGAGCGCTTCTTCAATCCGTCTATTCAAGGAATTGGGAAGGATTAGCGATTGGCCACGTCCATGTACCTGTCACTTGCAGGTACGTGATTTTGTGAGTGAACGGCTTAGCGGGAAATGATACAGCTGCTTTACTTTACCTCTACGGAGCACGTGTAGAACTAGTGATTTAATAAAAAAAATGCACTTTCTAATATAGAATGCGCTTTTTTTATTTTCTAGAATGCATTATTTGTCCACTCTCGACCTGTCCTAAATATAGGGTGTCCGACCTTCGGCGCCTGGGACAGGTAGGGGGGTAACGTTGAAGAAGGGGGTGTGGAGGAGAGCGTTGAAAAAGGTCGCCAAGAACTGAAAGGGATGAACGCGTGCTCCACGCCTCGCGACCAGTTCTTGCGAAGTGAATAATTTTCCCGTTAAGAAGTTATGGCGCGAGGCCACGAGTTGGGGTAAGATCCGGAGTCGTATAGACGCGGCCGACCCGGAATGTGGTAGAGAGTTTCCAAGTCCAAGCGGCCGAGCGCGCTTTACGCGTCGGCCCCTCCGGTTTTAGTCGTCAACTCGGCCAGCTTGTGTGTTGAAGCGCGGCCGCCTCACGTTGCCTTGCTATGGGGAAAGTTGCGCAGCGCACAGACATCATGGCGAGCGGGCGTTTAATGGCAAGCTGTCGCGCAGAACCTCCACCAGAAGATTACAGCACTCGACCTTTTTCTCCTTCTTCTTCTTCTCCTTCTCGTCGCGATTATCATGATGTCATTGTTCCTCTTTTCGCTCGTACCATCCAAGCACTATCCAAGCTACAGCGAACAGGAATGCGATATCGACGCTAATTAGCCCTACATTGAAGGCACAAGCACACTTGCAAATCTGCAGCAGAAACAGAAAACAAGGCAGTTTTCTGAATAATTGTCTAATTGTATGCCCCGTTATATGAAAATAGAGATGGTTGCATCGTATGCACAGCATATATTTGCAGACACGTGCGTATGCTTTGTTTGCAAATTTTTCTGATTTATTTCAACTGTTGTAAATGCATTTGTTGTGGACATTGTAAGCTTAATGGCGGATAACTGAATATAAATAGATTTTACGTCTGGAGAATGTGGTCGCGTTAAAGATTAAAAAAAATAAAAAGTAGATATATAGAGCCCGGGCTTTGTTTTTGCAAAGACAAGGCTTTTGTGAAAGCGCGTGGCCGATAATCTGATTACCTATTTCTTGCATACACCGCGTGCTTTGCTTGTTTCTACATTGCGTGCTAAGAGGCTAGCTATTTAAACAATGGCGTAGATGAGAAAGAGAGATGGAGTAGGCTCCCTTTAAAACCAAAAAAAAATTCCAACAAGCGCAACTTTGATAAATTTGCACACAAATTCAATTGTATTACATTTTGTCAGGTATTCATTCTGGGGCCTAGTTCTTTAGATCTGATGGAAAGGCACTGATTTTAGCAATTTCTCATAGCATTACTACTAACCAGCAGCGTCCGCTGACCCTAAATAGATGGCATATTCACGTAGCATAATGCAATTAACATTCGGGATTGAATTAGCATAAAAACCTGTTATAGGCTGTTACTTTGTAGGGTAACTTTATCTGCCATATGCATCTGTCTAAAATTGCTCTTCTCACAACTCAACTTATTTCTATTACCACTCTTTCTACAGAATACAGTCGACAGTTTAAGAAACGTATTTGCTAATGCCGGCAGAGATGTACCATTCATCTCAGTATCATTCAAAAGACAAGTGAGACAAGGCAACTTGTCCGACCTATACCTTCGAATTACTGCAGAGCCCTGTTGAGTATTTCAATACAGAGTCGTAAATAATTCGTAAAGCAAACGCAGTTTACCTGTTGCTGCATTGTGCGAGGGTCTATGCTCGCTTAAGCATGCTGTTTGCCCGTTGACCACCTACTTAATATGGTTTGTGATTATGGACGGCTGCATTCGGCCGCTTTTTCTGTCTCGCCTATCGTTAATTGGCCCGTGCTGGCTCTACGCACGTTCACCGCCGGGCCAGCGACCCGGCGATGTAGAATAGAAGCCAACTTTAACATCAGCTTTAAAAGGGGTCTCACGCCTATGACGTACCGAAGTGTCCGAAGAGGTCTAGTTTGATTGCGGTTGTTTTCCCCTACCTCGTAGCTACGACGCTGGCGGAGTTACCCGCGGTAACTCGCGGTGTCAACAAACGTTCCTGTGAACGTTGTTCCTTCATCCTTGGAGCATTGGCCTGGGTCCTTCACGAATAGCAACTGCAGCGTGCTTTTGCTGCGTCTGCTGTGAGGACACAGCATTGACGAGGCCGTCGTAGCCAATTCGTCGTAGTAATTCGTCTTACGGAAACCGTCGCCACACCCGTTCCGTGCTGTTCCGGGTGTCTGGCCGTCTAGCTTATTTCGTTTCACAATCATGCAGACAGAATGGGTCGGAATTCGTTAGGCAGTGGGGGGCGGTATCTGTAGGGTGCGGTCGTGTGGCGGCTTTCAGGTTACGCGTACACTCATCATCTTTGAGAGCGGGCAGCTGGTCGAAATTGGCTGTATGGCTGGGAGGCATCAGCGTTTAGAAGGCGAGGACGCAATCGTATACAACAGTGGCCAACAGTCCCATTGTTGTCATTTTAGATAGCGAAAAAGGCGTGCTGTGGTGATCAGCCGCGTCGACGATAGACGAGCCTAGAATTAATTTTTTTACGGATGTTGTTTGTAGCGATAGGCGACTCACCACTCGCTGATCGCACCCACAAAGTCTACCCAGTCGTTGCGGTAGCTGCAGCGTCAACGACAACAATAACAACAACAGCAACGGCTGCAATCAACAGTAACAAAAATAACAACAGCAATTTCATTATCAACTCATATCCCAATCTTGCACCGCAGCTCTACAAACTGAAAGACGCATGCAATAAAATGAGACAGAAACTCAACATCAAGAAGAGCAATACAAACATCTCCAACTGCTCGGTCTGCTTAGAAAAAAGGCCAAATTGAGGAAATTCGTTCACTGTGGTGAACGTCTCAAGTGAAGCCAGAGCTTTGTGTTGAGAAGATGAGACAACGTAACGGTACAAAGAAACCGGATGGCAGAGAAAAAAAAAGGTTGTTTGTTGAAGTACGTTTTTTTATGTGTGTCTTGGGGAACATAATATCGCAAATACGAAAACAAAATAAATTTAGTCTTAGATAAAAAAAAACAGTAATACCTACTTTAGGGTATATTTATTAAATATAAGAAGCATTTCTGTATATTTTGAACTGTTGCTGAGCAAGCTTTCTTCACAGCCAGCATTTGTCGCGCTGGTTCTAACGGAAATATGGTTGGATATAAGACCATGCAATACAATACAAAGTCTCCTTTATTGAAAAAGGGGTGTTAAAATCACATTGTAGTCTTCACACTCATAAGCACGTCGCGAAACTCTCTATGCGAACGCGTTATTCACCACTTCGACATTTGCAACCTCAGGTGGAGTAATTGGCACACCACCACGTAGATTATATAGACGTAATGTGAAAAAGGCACAAAATGTATTACTCCGGATTAGTTGTTTAAAAAGTCTCACGTCAACTTGCATTTGGTACTCGTTTTGAACGGTTGGGAGTACGAGGCTCTCGCGTCTTACAATGCAGCGGCATGCGACTCGTTTGACAAATTTACCCTGCACTCGCTGGAGCAGTTCTACATCTTTATAAAAAGGCGTCCACACGTGTGAACAGTATGCCCACTTTGGTACAAGAAGCGTATTATACAGTTTTATGTACATTGCTGGGTCATGCCCGATAAACGCTCTAAGAATGAGATTGCAAAGCCGAGACGCAGATTTTACAACTTCGGCGATATGAGAAGTATACTTCATTTGACGATCAAATGTAACACCTAGGCCTTTGTATATTGAAACTTCAGGTATACTATGGCCGTTCATAAAATATGAAGTGTTGTCCTTGGCTGCTCTTAGCACGGCACATTTAGAAGTGGATATTTCCATTCTATTCAAGTGGGCTCATAGTAGCACGGCATCAATTGCCATCTGTAACTCGGCCTTGTCTTTGTCGTCTTTAACTTCAATGTATACTTTAGGTCGTCGGCATAAAGCTTGTAAATCACATCTAGTTTGCCAAGGACGAGTTTAAAGTCTTAAACAAAAATTGTACACAAGAGCGGCCCTAGGCAGGAACCCTGCGGGACTCCAGGCGGACATGGAGCAGTACCAGACATAGCACTCTTTATCTTGACCCTAAGGCTCCTGCCAGTGAGATAGGCTTGGCACCAATTTCGAACCCTAGGTCCAATGCCTAGCGATTCCATCTTGCTTAGTAAAATTTGGTGGTCAAAGCACGCGCTCGATCAAAAGCACGCGACAAGTCAAAGTAAACGATGTGAATCGGAGATCCGTGATTTCGCGCCACGGCCCAGTCATGAGAGACCTCCAATAATTGGGTTGCTGTCGATCGCCCCTTAGTGAATCAGCAAAAAACGTATCAAGACGGATACAAGGCATTTTTATCATCTGAAAGTGCATTCAAAGCAGGTGAAGAAGTAATTCTTATAAACAAGACGTATGGACGTAAAGACACGACTCTAGGAAATACTAAAATACAACTATTTGGCTTTCTACTTAAAAAGCAGTACTGGTAAAAAGCCTTTTTAAAGAACTTCCAGCCCTATGCTCTGCCAACAGTAGACAAAGTAAACTAATACTAACAAAGAGTAATATGAACAACGATTTTACACCTCTAAAAACGGGCACCACCAGAGAAGCAACTGTTAGTGTCACAAGAATCAACCTCGTTCTTACCATATTGAGAGCCGTAGAAATCACACACAGCGAAGTAGTAACATCGCAGAGAGTAAAGGTCCATCATACAAAGCAGTACGCTACATGCCAAAAGATAAACACATCGGAATTGTGGCGTGAAATTAATACAATCAACTGGCTTTGGCGGCCCAGGCAATGTCACTCGCAAACTCCTCTACAGGGTCGGTGAGCAGTTGAACCTCGCAACAGGAGACAGGCGATCTGCGCGCTTCTTGAGATAACGCCTTGATCTCGACGTCCAACGCGGGAACGCAACGTCCGTTCGGAGCACACTGCTGACGTGGTCTCAGCCCACCCTATACAAGATTAGGTAACATTTACAGTGCACACTTTCTCGGGAGACAATTGCCGCTCCTTAATAAAACAGCTATATATATATATATATATATATATATATATATATATATATATATATATGATAACATCATCTGGACCGACCTCTTGTCACATGAAGACAACTCAAATAAAATATCAAACAATCATTTATTACTCAAGCTGAGTGTATGTTACATATGAATTTGCCGTAGTGTTGGTGGGTTCCGGCAATGCAATAGATGGTAGGTTGAGCAAGTTTCTCCACAGTGCCGACAGGTACACTGCTCGTCTGCCTCATGAAAACCAACTTTCGTGCACACTGCATGATGGAATCCGTGCATTGCATGACGCATTATAAGGTGGCGATTTTTGTATTGGGCATTCTTCCACGAGTTGTTCATCATAGCTTGCGTCCGATAGAAATCCATGTCCACTTGACACATTTTAGCTTCCCACTTTAGTAAGTGCTCTTCATACTCGCGAGTTAATCGCAGGTTAAAGCGGCGCTGAAGGTCTTCTGTGAAAAGTGGGGTACCCGAAGCCAGATACACCAATCGGTTACGGCTGCTTCGGTGAACGCCCATAACTAGTTTAATATACGTTGCTTTCAGGCGGTCGAGTTTGCCAAAGCTTGGAGCTCTGAAATGTTCCCAAATAAGTTCGATTGCATAGCTTGCTGTAGGGGCAACTTTCAGGTCAAACAACTTTAAAGCCGTTCTCAGTGAGAGGAGTTGCGGATTCTTAAGTGAGTAAATGGCAATCAGCGCCTTACGGGCCCTTTCCTCTATATGTCGGGAGAATGAGGTACCGCTTGGCGTAAATTCCTAGCCCAAATATGAAAAATGGTTGACAAATTCAATAGGTTGGCCGTGAAGCTTTATGGTATCAGCTGTTGCGAGGCGTCCTCCACGACGGAAATTAATTGCTTTTGTCTTTAAAATATTTATCTCTAGTAAAGTATCTGCCGCAAACTTTGCAAGAAAGACCAACGCTTGCTAAATATGGAAGCGACTTTCAGAGTAGATAACAATATCATCCGCGTATTGGATGAGTTGCACTGACGGATGCTTCTTCTTTACAATCGCCGGCAGCTCACTGGCAATTACAGAAAACAGGATTGGACTAAGGTTATCGCCCTGAGCAACACCTGTTGTCTGTCCAAATTTGGGATGTTCAGCAACCCCGTCGTCCAATATCACATAATTCTCCTGGAGTATAGCCGCCAATAGTTTGAGAACGGTGGCATACCTAAAGCTGCGATCTTCCAAAGGACAACGTTGCGAGGTGCGGTATCAAAAGCAGATTTAAAATCCACAAATATTGCAAACATTGAACGTCCGCGGCGGCTCACTGTTTTCTTAATATCCTCGAGAAATATTGCGCAAGCTGTATGTGTTGATTTGCAGCGCCTGAATCCATGCTGTTCTTCGAGTATAAAGCCCTGAATTTCGAGAAAATTTTCCAGGCGCCGGGTTAGGAGCAACGATAGTAGTTTATAGATGAAGCTTTTCTTTGAAATTCCTCTCTAGGCTGAAGGATCCAATACGTCACCCTTGCGGTGTGGTGCACGCTCGACGGTTATTCCGCACAGGTCACGCTGGTAAAATCCCACTCAGCAAGATGATCCTGACGTTTGACCGCCAACCGCCTGTATCTGTCTTCCTGGGGTACAAGACCCACTCAGTCGTACTGGAGCCTGATCAACCAAAGTTATGCTACAATTGTCAACGAGTGGGGCATCTAGCGGACAGGTGCACTTTTCGCAAGGCCTGCAAGACATGTGGAGGTTCCGATCATCTGGCGTCCAGTTGTACCAAACAATCGAGATGTGTCAACTGTGGTGGTCATCACGCGGCCGGATCGCCTTCTTGTTCGCATGTGCCTTATCTCTGTGAACGTAACAGGATCATCATGGAGGCGAGAGTTCTTTAGCAAGTTAAGGCAACGCACCCGAGTGAATCGATCACGGAGGGACCTGATGTCACAGCCACAGTCGCAGAAGACGCACAAACTAACTGTTCCAACAGCAGCAAAGCTTCCTACGCAGCAGTTCTCAGGGGCATATCTACCACGCAAGAAAGCACCTCGTCTCAGCTGCGTCTTCCTAATCCGCGACAATTACCAAATCCCAAACAAAAGCGAGCCAAGGCATACAGGAGTCGCCAAGTTCGGCCGCGACGTGTTTCTAAATTTAGTACGAAGAGAAACATTCACACCAAGACGTCGCGCAGAGATGTCGGAGGCGCCTTAACAGACGTCGCTCGGATGTTAGAGGGCATCAGTCCTGATTTGGCAGCAACCTTAAAGACGATTGCAGAGGCCCTGGAGCCTCCCTTGGCCCTCCTTCCTCTTGCAGAGAAGCTCAAATCCCTTACATCATAATGCCAGACAACGAAAACTCAAACGATACTCTTGTTGTTGGTGACCCCAATAGGGCTACATGTCCTGTGTGTAGCGCTGTCTTCACGAGAAGGGGTCTTGCCAGACATATATCGGTCAGACACGCCGACGCCGTCAACAGGCCGTCCACAACCCAGCTCTGGGAGAATAATTTGATGTTCACACACTACTTACCGACATCCAGGCAAACATGCGTCATGCCAAACTGTTACGCATTTTACCTAAATCTGTGCGACCTACTGTTGCGGAGGAGCTCACTAAGGTCTTCCTAAACGTCGCCAAGGTCAACGACCTCTTCGCCTGGTACTCTCTGTTCTCCTTCGTTCCGGTGGTGTTGAGACTTCCTCGGGCCAGGAAAGACGCTCAATCCCTGTCTGTCCTAGTCAGGAAGAACCTACGCGACTTTACATCGGGACTAAGGCTCAAGGATCTGACGCACGAGGAATCAGGACGCAAAGTTATGGCCCACCGCGATGACGACCTTCCCTGACGAGTGAGGGTCAAGCTGTCAGAAGGTGATATTTCCGGTGCTGCCAGATTGGTGAGCTCCCAGGATACGCTAGCGTCAGCCAACGAAAATACGGAAGCTCTCCGCTCCAAACATCCAGACGCGCCATTGGATCTCTCCATGCCCACACCCTCTGCAGTCACGCTGCCTTCCTCAACCTCACGTGAAGAGATACTGAGTGCAATGAAGACTTTTAGCCGAAGTTCTGCTGCCGGCCTAGACTTCATAAGGCCTCGTCTGTTGCAGGACTTGTTGTCTGGTGCACAGGGGAGCACGGCCAGTCGACTAGCGGACGCCATTGCTAAAGTGGTCGATGTGCTTAGATGTGGCTCGCCCCCGTCTTCTCTTTTACCACTCATCTTTGGGTCAAGAATGTTTGCATTAAAAAAAGATGGCTCATTACGTCCGATCGCTTGTTCTTCAGTTGTTTGCCGACTGGCGGCCAAAATCGGCTGCTACGATAATAAGGAAGCTATTTCAGCAACACTTGGTCAACACCAGCTAGGATTCGCTACCCCCGGGAGTACAGAGGTAGTGATCCACTGTGCCCGTGCATTTTTGCAGTCGCGCAAAATGCCAACGGTAATGGTCAAATTTGATTTCCGAAACGCCTTTAATAGCGTCCGGAGAGACCATTTGCTTCAAGCCGTCAAGTCGTGGGCACCATTACTGTTTCACCAGACAAACCTGGCGTATGGTTCAGGAACATCCTACCTAGTAATGCCCCAGAGCGTTATGGCCTCGCAGACAGGTCTTCAGCAGGGTGATCCCCTGGGTACTCCACTTTTTTGTTTGTGTATCAAGAAATTGGTAGATTCACTGCAGTCCCCCCTTAATGCCTGATACTTGGATGACGGGATTCTGGGCGGGGACTTCCCACCGTTGATATAAACTTAACAATATCCGGAAAGTTAAAGATTTTACTGCAATTAGCGGGCTGACACTGAACCCGGTCAAATGTGAAGTTATGTCACAGCTCCCAAAGAATTTGAGCCATTAGATTTAAATAACCCTTTAAACTTGCTCCCGGGCTGTCGCGTAGTGGACAAGGTTAACCTGGAGCTGCTAGGTGTCCCCTTATTGCCGGACGACATTGCAAAAGCATTAGACAGTCAAAGAGATAAGCTCGACTTCGCCACAAGCAGACTACCCAAATTGGGCGCCCACTGCCGTCTATTCCTCCTTAGATCTTGTTTTTCAGCCACGAGGTTAACACACCTTCTTAGAGGTTGCAACCTGTTTTTATCACCAGAGCTTTTACAACCATTTAATGGACTTAGTTAAGACATTTTAGAGATCATACTAAATCTTAAGCTGACTGATGCGGCAAGGGAACAAGTAATGCTCCTAGTTTCTTTAGGCGGTCTAGGTGTGCCGGACGCGGTCATGATGGCAGGACCCGCCATCGTGGCGTCATTGACCCAGGCGACGGACAGGGTTAAAACATTATTGGACAGTGATGGTTGGGATGCCTATAACGTTGAACTTCAAAAGCTGATCAAAGAATTGTCGTTGCTAGTGGATTCTCCTCCGGAGGATAGGGCTAACCAGGGTAGTTGGATAGCCCCCTTACATGAAAAGCAACTAGCAGGCCTGATTAATAGAGCACCTTCTGTTGCTGATAGAGCCAGGCTTCGAGCTGTTAGCAGTCAAGGGGCTGGGGCTTGGCTACAGGCCCTACCCTGCCGGCGAATTGGGACTCTGTTAGACGACGAGACGACGCGTATAAGCGCAGGGCTGCGGCTTGGTATTGACCTAGTCGTACCCCACCGATGCCGTTGTGGTGATTTCGTGGACGTCTTGGCCCATCATGGCCTGTCCTGCGCGTTGAGTGCAGGCCGACGAGCGCGTCACTCCGCTTTAAATGACACCTTTAGCCGCGCACTTAGGTCCGCCGGCTTCCCGTGCGTTCTAGAGGCCCCGGGTCTTTCGAGGGATGATGGAAAAAGACCTGACGGTCTGACTTTGACGCCCTTTGAGCGTGGCCGCATGCTTGTTTGGGACTAACCGACTCATTAGCCCCTTCGATGCTCGGTGCAGGTGCGGACCGAGCAGGTCATGCCTCCAGGTTAGCTGAGGCTAATAAATGCAGAAAATACTCAAGCGTCGATTATCCGCACGAATTTTGTCCGTTAGCGTTCGAGATTATGGGAGCTGCAGGCCCCCTTACGCTCAAGTTGATTCAGCGGGTCGGTAAAAGCCTTAATCTTTCGACAGGAGACTCGAGGGCATCCGAATTCTTGCGTCAGAGGCTGTCGCTCGACATTCAACGAGGAAACGCAGCGTCTGTTCGGGGCACATTGTTAAACTGGGCTAACCCTGGGATAGAGAGCCCGTGATCACACGTTCGCGCGGAGACAATTGTCCACTCCAAAGTGCTAACATAGTGAAATTATATAAATAAAAATTCAGTTATATATACGTCACTCTTGCCTTTAGGAATCACGGTCAGTATACAGTCTCGCCAACTAGCCGGTATATCCCCTGTGTCCAGACATCTATTCATTATGTGAGTGATCGCTGGTTGCAGCGGTTCCGATTGCTTGATATGATCATTTCTTATTTTATCTGGTCCCGGCGCCTTTCCATTTTTAAGGTGCGAAATTGCCATCGCAACTTCCTGTAAAGTAAATGGTTCGTCAGAATTGGCCCCGAGGATGCTGGCAGTTTCGCTGTAGGGGCCTTAAAACACTGGCACTTCGTGCGGGATTGTGTTTGCCGACGAGAACATATTTCTGAAGTGCTGGACTAGGATTGTGGACGAAATGGGGCACGCAACTCTTTCCTTTGTATTGCGGATCCATTTATAAGACTGGCGTTCTGCGGCTTGAATCATCTTTACTTCTTGTGTTTCAAGATATGCAAGCCGGGCCTCTTTTAGGGTATTAGAGTACCATTTGCGGATTCTGTTGTAAAAATCGGTCATCTCTGGACGGTAACGGGCGAGAAAGAATGATTGCCTCGCATAGTTTTAAGCCTCGTAGCACTGCCTGTTGAACCATGATTTTGAGCGCCGAGTGGTAGAAGAAGCTACGCAACTCAGAATTGTTGTAGTCAGTTTTTCGCAAAGACTCTCTATGCTGAGGCCCTCTGAATCGAAGTTCAGTGTCCTAGACACGGTTGATGTGATCTGGATCCAGCCATTTTCCGACGTAAGTTCTCTTTGCCGTAGTGCCGTTTGTGTGTACTTTGAATAGCAAAGTTACCGGCAAGTGCGGCCTGCTGCCAAAAGCTGTAATATTGCTTGCATATCCGCAATGCTGGATGTCATCCGGGCTTAGGTTGGTTGCAAAAATATCGATTGTTGATGATCCTTGGTGCCCTTTAAAGGTATGCTGTGCTGGGTCTGTGATCACCCACATACCAAATTGGTAAAGAATATCCAGTAACATCTGCGTTCTTCGTGCGCCCGGTTGGTCGAGACGACAGTTTACGTCGCCTGCCAAAACTGTTGGTTTATTTAAATCAATTGCAGATAGGGCTGGCGTCAATCGATCGACGAACTTGTATATATCTTAATGTGGGCTAGAGTATACGGCGACTATGTTTATTCCATCTGCCTCGAGAACCCCTGAGTTGTCTTCAGTCAACTTAGTCGAAACGGCTCCTAAAATTTCATTATAACAGACCGATACTCCACCACTGGGCCGGCCCCGACCGTGATTTTTATAAGCCGGGCTATTAGCTGAGTAGAACCCTGAAAGGTCAACCTTATCAGACCTTGTCTCGGTAAGAACGATAATATCGAACTTATTTATTTCCGATGGTATCAGCAGAGGTAAACCATTACCAATGCCCTCGACGTTCCACTAGAGAATCTTGAGTTGAGACTTATTGCAGGAGCGGACTTGAGTTTCCGCCTGAAGCGAGTGGTTCGCTGCTGGCTGCTCTAAAAGGGTAGTTGCCTCTGTAGTATATTCGGGTACATCAAGGGCATCTGGTACGGGTTCCAAAATCCCATGGAAGACTGACCCTGATTAGGTGCTTGAACTGCCCAATAGGTATTGGGAGTCTGCTGCTGGGTCAATTGTTGCATATACGGTGACGCATGCTGTTGTCTGCCAGGCTGCGTCGGTTGTTGCGGCAATTGTACATCGTTTGCGCGCCAGGAACGACGATCGCGCCATCTCTTGGGCTGAGAAAATTGAATCAAGCCGTCGCGTATGTTCTGCTGCCTCATTTGTTGCCCGGTTCGTGGTTGACTCCCGTTGAGCAGTCTTCCAGAAGTTGGCAAGGAATTTCTTGGTCTTTCTGACTTAACGCGACGAACATCGCGCCTGCTCGGTCGGTCGCTATTTCAATGTACCTTTGTGGTTTCAGGATGCACATATTGAGGAGCACTTTTTATATCAGTTTTGATATACACAAATAAAATATACGTTATTATAACACACAAAAACTGTGATGTAACATAAACACACTTACCCAGCCCGGGTGTTAATAAATAAATAATAACACACACACACCTCGCATATTTTAGAGTTACGTTAATTAAGAAATAGTAGTCTAGAATGAAATGTTTTTAAGGAGGTTGTTTTTGATTCTAGACTATCATCCGTTCCCTACGAGCTTGGAACTCACCGTGTGGTTTATCTCCAATGCACCGAGGTCCGAGCATGTTGAGATATCTAGGGTTTCCCCAGCAGTCCTTGTGGCAGCACGGCCGCTGACTCTTAGCGGTATGGTTTATCGTCTATTCTCAATAAACATCGCCTAAAGAAAATTCGATCAACAACAGGGATCGGACCGGCGACACCCCGGTAGATAAAAACCATGACTAGCGCACTTGTTCCCTAAACCACGCCGCCACAAATGATCCTAGCACACGCACAAAATCTAAGCACCATTGAGAGAGACAGAAGACAATTTCTTTCATTAAGTTAAAAATAAACAGACAAAAAGACTGGCGTGTAATTGACGAATATACTATCGCGGGAAGTGGCGGTCAGATAAAATAAACCCAAGCATAATCTCAATGTGTGTCGAAGTAAAAACTTGACCAGAAAAAACTTCACGCAATAAACATTCATTTCGCCACAATGGGAGAACGTATAAGCACAGTAATTGACCCACATATGACAATATTAGTCTATCGCACATTTGCCGTGAACCATTACGCTTCTCTTCACACAAACAGAAAAAGAAACAGGAGTTAGTAAGTTGTGTAACGATAAGACACCCACAGGTTAACCCACTAACAATATTATTAAGAAGCACAAAGACGCGTATTCATCACGCATAACACAAACACTAACGAATGCAGTATTTGCTCTTCGTCAATGCTGAAACGATCCGCCCTTCCCTTCGTACACAAGCATGAACAGCCAAAAAAATATGAACAACCTTTTCCGTCGAATTTCTCCTTAAGACAATATTAAAAAGTTATAATATATAATAAAAATAGTTATCAAACGACTAACCACTTAGATAACAACAACACACTAAACAAGCACGAGTTAAGCTTTACAAAGGACAGCAGCGCAGAAACCGCAAAAATGACGCTACAGGAGAAAATATTCACTGAAGTAGACTAGGGAGAACGCCCGGGTATTCTATTCACCCTTGACATTTTTTAAGAGTTTTTGACAACATTCCACATGACCACGTGTTTAAAAAATAATTGTAATGGGGATTACATCAAATGCCCTAAATGTGATCATAACGTAGCTTCAAGATAAAAGACAGGTCTATGGCTACGGAGGCAGAACGTCAGAAGGTCCGTTAAGACCTTTCGGCGTCCCACCAGGAAGTGTCATATCTCCCCAATCAACTAAACGAATGATCTACGAAGTTCATGTACGCTGATGACACCACTGTAGTATACACACAGGCCATTCACCAACTCCGCCATTAAATACACAATATGGACTTAAACATGTATAACACTAAATGAAAGTAAACCGACTTGGCATCAATCACACCATAAACAAGCCATAAAGTTCAAGCTACGCAGTCATCTCGAGACAACAATGTTAAACCATACTCATTTACATAACCCTACAACAACATGCGACAGTACCTGTCCACACATACAAAAAACGGCACAATAAAACATATTCATCTTCCACAACATATTTAAAAAATATATAGAGCTCTAATCGGGTCATATATCCGCTACAAGATTTCCTTTGGTGGGACATTTCCCCCGATTCTACAGCCAGGAAATATTCTGCAGATTAGGGCTGTTCAGCTCGACAAGGAGCAAAGCCGCCACAAATTTGCGGCCGGTATTATAGGTAGCTATCAGTTAGTTCAAGAGCTATACGTAAGCATATAGTCTCGTTATCCGGCGCAGATAGGTAAGCTACTAAGGCAAAGCTATGAAAATACAACGATGAGAAAATTAGATACTGGCAATAGGAAACGTGATGCCCTCTGTAACGTGCGTGCGTTGATTCTTGCAAATTAAAACGAAACATCTGGGCATGATTGGACACGCTTCTCTCCAAGCCTCGGACAGCGGACGGCCCCACAATTCGGATGTATCATTAGACAGTAATGCATATTCACGACACATTTGCTATATATTCTTATTGCTGTTACCGTCTGCGCTGTGCCTTTGAGGCAAATTGCCAATTTCCCTTGCATTGTTATGCGCGCCTTCGCGCCCAGAGAACAAGAACACGCTGTGCTCTGCAGTCATCTAACGAACACTAAGCGGTCTTAGTGCTTCGGGGTTATCTGGGCATTGGAAGAATAGTTCCGGGGCAGAGCCGCCGTATAGAGATAACTTTTCCTCTAGCAAGATGAGAAAAGACCCAATGAGCTAGCAAGATGGGGGCCCAATGACGTGAAGGAAGCACTGGTTGTTTCTGATGTATATGTTTATAATTTTACCCAACCTGGGTGTTAATAAACCATAATAATAACCTTTCCTCTGCTTTGAGTAGCTGCCGTGGAGGCAATCTCCTTGGCTACTTTCGTTGCGGCGACCTTCGCCACGTGTTCGTGCCGAGTTGAGAACTATGTTACGAACTAATCTGCGGAACGAGAACAAATATATATCGAGAATAATATAATACTCCGTCGTATTTATTTCTCAATACTGGTCTTGCTCGCGTGGGTGGAGCTCACATTCGTTCTCACTACACCGACGACGGTGTCTGTTACTCAATGATATATATATATTAATATATATTATATATAATGTCACACACAGTTACTAATGCGCGGCCGTCCTGAATACGCCGATTCACACCTAGCCTACCTGCGCACTTATCTATATCACGGCACCGTAACGGGCCGGCTCTGACTCACCCGGGGATGGCGCCCCTCGCACGTAGCGGAGATGAAAGCGACGAGAGTCTCAAGTCGCGCAGCACGAGTCAAAGAGGATTCTAACATGGCCGCAGCCGCTTAAATATCGGCCGACCGCCCCGCCCCCTGTCGGCCTTCCGTGCTACTACAACGTCGTCCGCTACGGCGTGCATTCTACGTACTTCCCGTTCGTCTGCTCACTTGTGTCGTATGCTCTATCTGTTCAAATTGTGTGGCGCTCTCTGTCTGTTCAAATTGTGTGGCGCTCTCTGTCTGTTCAAATTGTATGGCGCGCTCTGTCCATCTGTGACATCCTCCCCCTTTTGAGGGACGAAGTCACCTCAAAAGATTCTGGCATGGGGGCTCAACACTCATCACTAATCATACCCTATTTGTGGCTCTATGTTACGTCGCGTGCCGGCTCACAGCAACCTCGCGAGCCGTCCCGCTGGTCGGTTGACGAATTTTCCCTCGCCGAGATGGACCCGATACGCGCGCGGCACTCCGTCTCTCCCCTGCAGGGCCTCTTCGATGAGTCCGAGTCGTCAAAATGCCCGCGGCAGCGCTTCGTCTTCCAGCAAGACGACGTCGCCCTTCTTCAGCACGTCGTTCCGCGTCCCCCTGCGCCGTAGAGCCGTTCGCAACACGAGCATGTACTCGCTCCGCCACCGCTTCCAGAACGAATTCAGCAACTTTTCTTGGTGCCTCCAGATCTTCGCGAGTCCGCCTGGATGATTGCCCAGCGACGTCAGTTTGTCGGCTGGCAACACCATCGGTACCTTTGGCGTGAGGAAATGACTTGGAGCCAAAGCTCGCGGCTCGTCGGGCCGGCCGGGAACTCTTGTGATGGGCCGTTGATTGATTATCGCGGCCACCTCGTACATTATTGTTATCAGGTTCATGAGCTTCAGCTTGCTCTTCTTAAGTGTCTTCCGCAAGCAGCTTTTCACCACTCCCACCATGCGCTCGAAGAAGCCTCCCCACCAGGGGGCCCGTGGGACGTTAAAGTCCCAAGAGACTGAGATGAATTTGTCGGGCAGCCCGCGTTGTGCCGTAAATCTCTTAATGGCCGCTAAGCACGCCTCTGCCGTGAGATCTTCCACCACCTCCAGGTGGATTGCTCGTACTACTGCGCAGGTGAAGATGGCCACCCAGATCTTCCTTTCCTCGCCTCTGTCTCCACGCACCACGAGCGGGCCGAAGTAATCGATACCGGTTGTCTTGAATGGGCGAAACGAACTCTCGATTCTTGACGCTGGTAGCGGTGCCTCCTCCACCGTAGCGATTCTCGCTCGCTCTCTTGCGCACGCCGTGCAGTTGTAGATCGTTGTCTTTACTAGTTGCCTCATTCTGATGATCCAATAGTTTTCTCTTAGCTCGTTCATCGTCGCTTCGACTTTCATGTGGCTCACCCCGCTCTCGTGGGCATGTGCGATAATCAACCGCGTGAGTGGGTCGTCCTGCAGCAGTATCGGGTGGCGGGTCTCGAATGGCTCTTCTGCCAACTGCAGCCGACCGCCGACCGGCAGCAACCCCTTCTCATCGATGAACGGCTTGAACTCTGCGATCTTCGGATCGTCGGGTGTTTCGCTCTTGGCGAGGCTCGCTATAGTCTTCCCCAAGCAGCGTTGCTGGGCTTGCCGAA
The DNA here is from genome assembly GCA_003439945.1 of Dermanyssus gallinae. Taxonomy (NCBI): domain Eukaryota; kingdom Metazoa; phylum Arthropoda; class Arachnida; order Mesostigmata; family Dermanyssidae; genus Dermanyssus; species Dermanyssus gallinae. The sequence continues at coordinate 35,309 of QVRM01003147.1, read as the reverse complement.
TGAGACGCTGCTTCGCCTCGGCGAGCTCTCGCGCTGCTAGTGGGCCTGTTGCAGCCTTGTCGCCCTTGAAGCGCTGTACCGCTCTTGCCAGTGTCGCGGCCACCCTGACAAGACGCTGCAAGCTTGAAAACTTAGCCGGATCGATGATTGGAGGCTGGTCAACTGCCAGCAAGGCCCGAACCTCAGGAAGCTCTTCATACACTGCCGAACTTGGCTTGAATACGGGATATCGCGCAGCTGGACCAGTCAGGAAGCCCGGACCCTGTAACCATAAGTTGCTGGCCTTGAGCTTATTAATGCTCATACCGCGCGAGGGTAGGTCGGCTGGGTTCTGCTCCCCCGGGCAATGATGCCACTGCCGCACCTCCGTATGTTCCAGTATCTCCAATAATCGATTTCTCACAAATACTCCCCACCTATGTGGTGCGGCCGAGTATATCCAATGCAATACTACCTGCGCGTCCGACCAATAAAACATTTTGGCGTCGCCAAGCTCTAATTGCTCTCGTACCTTTCTTGCCAGTATTCTTGCCACATTCTGATCTCATCGGCAGCGTGAGAGATGCCGGCATTTATTTCGGACGATCATTGATCGTCATTCTCACTGTTTACATCTGTCGAGTCGTCGTTGGGAGTCGCCCTCTCCACCATCTCAGCTAGCCTGGCTTCTCGGCGCGAGCCTGGTTCTCGTGCAGTTACTGCAGTTTCGGCTGATAACGGGTTCGATCAGTTGTGACAGTTGACTCTGCACATGCGACTGGTCTCCTCTCCCGGTCGTCAGCTGGCTTTGTAGCACAACAGAGGTGCTGACGTGAATGAAAAGATGACTGTGGCGAGTAATCGCAATTGTCAGTATCGCCTAAACTGGTAACTGGCGACCCTTGTCAAGCCGAATATGCTAACTCGATAGTTAGCTAATTACGCTGGGCAAGAACCGTTTGGCTGGGCAAGCAGACAGTCGGTAGCAGTACACGCGCTAGACCAGCCTCATCCGTGATACGGGTACACCGGTCCACTTCATTCGATACACCTGTTCACCTCCTTTCGAAGGCGTATCCACACTACGACGTCGATGAGGGGCCGGCTAAAACATATCGAGGCCACAGCAGAGCCAAACAACCTTCTTAAAAAAAATGCTTTTCATTCTAGAGCCAAGATCGACCGCGTTCTTCCGACGGAGGCCGTTATTGAAGCTACAACGGGGAGCTACAACGCCGAGATGATGGGTCGGGTGGTCATCGACACTCAAGCAGTAATAATAATAATACAAGCAACATTGTGAAGATTATATTATTCGTATATCCATAATTGTGACGCTTGTACCAGATTAACAATAATGAGTCCTTATTCAAAAAATGTAATTTTATTATCTTGGTCAAGTAGTTGTAATACCATATTTGCACTAGTAGTGCTAGATCATTGTATGTCATGTTGTTTACTTACTAAATAGTATGTTTTTATTCCGCTACAGAAAATTATTTGGGACATTACGTTGTTATTGATAGTGACTACATGAAACTGAGTTAATTTAAAGCACTAACTATATTTATTAAAATGACATTTAAGTGTTACAGCGAGATGTAATTAAAAAGATGTAATTAAAAAATGAAACTGAGTTATATACAGGGTCTCCTATAATCCGTCCAACAAACTTTGCGATTTAGTGCAACTCGGCAAAAAATCTTTTTTGAATTGAACAAGGGGGCGGAATGTTCTTTAATGAATGAATAATTGGGCGTGAAAACCAAAATACAAGAATTGCAAAGAATTGTATTTTTTGAGAAATACTTTCATTACAACATTTGACCTGATATAAGCTAATGTAAAGTGCAATTTAGCAGACGCAGCAAGTTTCTCCAAATACGCAGGTATGCCTGGTTTGTCGGTATGATGACTGGGGCTCTTGCAATCGCAGATTTAGTAAAGATATGTCAAAATAAAAAGTTTGATACAACTACTTTTGATAATTTCGCTCCCACTCCAGAAGGAGACATACATATGCTGTTCAAAACGTATCGCGACTGTTGTGTTTTTTCAAAAATTATTCATTTATTCATAAATATCTATTTTGTCCCCTTTAAAGTAATCCCCATGAGATATTATACACATGTGCCAACGGTTTTTCCAATCTTCGAAGCACTTCAAAAAACCATTTTTTTTAACCTTGTTCAGCTCCTCCTTCGATGCCGTCTTTATCTCGTCAAGCGTAGCGTAACGTCGTCCTTTCATGGGCCTCTTCAGTTTAGGGAACAAGAAAAAGTCACAGGGGGCCAGATCTGGGGAATACGGTGGCTGCGGCATCATTAGTGTGTTGTTTTTGGCCAAAAACTCGCGCACAAGCAACGATGTGTGAGCAGGGGCGTTATCGTGGTGCAAAAGCCAATTTTTGTTCTTCCACAAATCCGGGCGTTTCTGGCGGATTGCTTCGCGCAAATTGCGCATAACTTGCATGTAATATTCCTTATTGACCGTTCTACCCTGTGGCAAGAACTCATGATGCACCACGCCCCTGCAATCGAAGAAAACTGTCAGCAAAACTTTCACATTCGACCGAACTTGGCGCGCTTTTTTCGGTCTTGGTTCGTGCGGCAGCTTCCATTGAGATGATTGAGCTTTGGTTTCCACGTCATAACCATAAACCCACGATTCGTCACCAGTTATGACCCTCTGGAGCAAATTTGGGTCGTCGCGGACAGAGTCCAACATCTCATTAGCAATGTTCATGCGATGCTGTTTTTGGTCGCAATTGAGCAATTTTGGTACGAATTTTGCGGCGACCCGTCTCATGCCCAAATCATTGATAAAAATCGAATGGCACGAGCCAATCGATATGTTTAGGTCCTCAGCAACTTCTCTAACGGTGATTCGACGATTGGCCAATACCATTTTCTCCACTTCATTTTTTTTTCGTCTGTTGTTGAAGTGCTCGGGCGTCCGGTACGCTCTTTGTCATTCACATCTTCTCGGCCTTCTGAGAACATTTTGTACCACCGATAAACGTTGCTTCGGTCCAAGGTAGCTTCTCCGTATGCCACAGTCAACATTCGGAATGCATCCGCGCACTTAATTTCGTTTTTCACACAAAATTTGATACAGGTTCTTTGATCCATTTTTTTGAATAGATAAAAATCGAAGACGATCCAAAACACGTGCAAGCAAAGCAGCTGTCAACAATTAAGTGAACATTCAAAATGGCCGAGCTTGTCGGCATAAGTGAGAGACATGAGTAACAACCTAACGCCACAAAAAAATCGAAATTCGAATATACGTAACCCGCGAAAATTTTTCCCCCCGCGATACTTTTTGAACAAACGGTATGTGTTTTTCGGTTTGGCACCAAAGGGAATAAACTCGAGTACACCTGCCTTGAATAAGCACGTTGCTTAAAAGCGGCGGAATCACGCCCGTTTGGCTCTGCGTATAGTGAAACCCAAGTTCGATTCCTGGACAACGCATGTTGCTAAAATATAATATAGTATATTTGTTTTTGAATATTAATTTTCGCATATTTTGTGAGTTATTTATGTATAATTATACGTGCATTTTTGTCACGACTTTTAGTCGACTGTATGTATATATATATATATATATAGATCAAGCTGATCATCCCGAGTTAGTCCCCCTTTAGTGCCTAACAGAAAAACACTGTTTTTTTAGTACAACTGTACGCGACGTCCTTGCAACGTACCACTTACCAACTGTGAATGAGATCTTATAAATATCTACGAGATGGACAGTATTAATCTGGGTCTTGTTGCAACGGCCATGACACGTTAGAAATGAAAAGAATTAGATAGTTTTGTCTATACACTAGGTGGATCAAAAACTACGTTGCATAGACTAGAAGTAATAGACGAACCATGACCACGTACGTTTTATTATTAACTCTAATCCCATCACAATTTAACACATCTAACAAGCAATTATTCTGCACACAACTGTCTTACTGTAGGTGTATACATATATATATATATATATATATATATATATATATATATATATTTATATACATTGCTGTGTTTTAATTAGTCCCACTGGCGTATTTCTGCCTTGTCTAATATGCATACAACATTTTTCAAATACATTTGTGTTTACGAAACTGTGCACCAAAGGGGGCAGAACTCGCATAGATCTACTTTGAATGGATACGCTTCCTAAGAGCGCCGATGGTGTAGTGGAATTATCTCAACCGTGTAACCCAGGTTCGATTCCTGGACGGCGCATTTTTCTTTTAAAAACAATAAATAATGTATATTTTATTTATTTAAAAAGTGTTCGTTTTTACATATTCGCTACTGAATAATAACATTCATGTCTAATTATTCATTGACTACAGATTTGCTTTCCTCACAACTTTCAGGCCATATCTGTTTGTAGGAGAGTGTCCGCATCGTGTAGCGAATCATGACTCATTCGGCCATGTTGTTGTTGGTGGCCGTGTCGAAATGACGCAACTGCATAGCAACTGTCGCAGCTCAGCGTCGTCTTGGATCGTGCCGCTGTTGGAGATTGACGTTGGTCCAGAGGCGAGGGCAGCTTTCTTCGGTTCTCCTGCCGCCGCCGCTCGCCACCCAAACGCTGTGGTCACGGGATGAAGGGGCATAGCTACAGGCACTGACGACTAACGTCATGTTAACTCTAACGTTATCAATAACTAACGCTAACGTATTTGTGTATGGCCAATGCAGCGGTAAACAGAAATGCTGCTAACACTGATCACGAGAGCAGGCGTGATGTAGTTATGTTAGGCATCACCGTCTGCTAGAATTGTAATTATTTACGTCAACTACATTAAATACTAATAAGATAAGCATTGTAATTTACGTCGTTAACTTATTAAATTCTATGATTTTGATTTAATTGACTTTATACATACACATGTACAAACGTTGATGGAGGGAAAACAGACATACACCTACACGACCTTAATCGAACCGTATTGTTGTAGGAAACGTGAGAAAAGTTAGGCTATCAAAATATGAAAAAATAATTGCTTGCCAATTACGTTACAAGGTTGCAAGTGCCAGCAAACTTGCGTACACCGCTGCAATCTTAGTATTATTCCGGCAGATGCCAAGGAGTCTAGGGGTTCTGGAGTCTGCAGTTCGTCAAGCGGGCTCCTCTATTTCTGTGAAAGACGCACGACGCTAGGACATTATAAAGTATTTCGCCGCGATAATCATTAAACGGAACTAGTTGGTTTAGATCGCGATATACGCTCTGTCCACGCAACCTAAAGAAAGAAGTAGAAATTGGGGAGCATGTAATAAAATTAATAGATGGGCATTTTATTTAGGTACCTTTTATTGTTTGCTAAAGTGCCCTCGAAGCTCAAGACATCTAACAAGCAATTATTTGGCACACAACTTTCTTAGTGATTACACACTTATAAAGCACAGCAATATATATATATATGTATATATATATATATATATATATACATATATATATATATATATATATATATATATATATATATATATATATATATATATATATATATATATATACATTGCTGTGTTTTATGTGGTCACACTGGCGTATTTCTGCATTTTTATGGACGGCGCATTTTTCAAAAAACTTCTATCTCTATTTTATTTATTACAAATATTTGTTTTCACATTTTTTAACTTGTCGCCATGAAAAGCGCATTTGCTTAATGTGTTAGCTCTGAGCGTTGTGAATGGTCCTAGGGATATGATTTTAAAGTGATTTGTTTGCGATTTTTGCGAATTCTCTTCTAGACGAGCATGCCGTATCTTCTGACTGGCGTTATATACATTTTCTCGCGAACACGACGGTACGCTTAACTTTTGTATAGAAGGACTTGGTTGTCTCGCAGAGGCACGCTCCTGTGTTGGGCAACAACACCAGTGTCACAAATTGTGGTAACTTCACTCTCACTTCGAAACAAAACTCTTCAAAGACCATGCTCCATTAGTAAAAATATCTGCTTCGGCGAGCTCTACAATTTTCATCATCGATCTTCAAACTGTCCTGGGACACCCTGTATATTTATATATGTGTAGTGTTCAATGTTGCAGTATTTATGAATATTTACGTTTGCTGTAAAATAAAAATAAAAACGTTTCAGTGCGTACAAACTGCCTGTCAAGGTGTTTTTTGTTTTTCTATCACTGGAATGGGTTGAGCAAAGTAATGTTACGAGGGCCAAGGTATTGGTATACTTATTTTCAGCCTTGAAAATTGCCTTATGAACGGCCTACTTAAACGGTAGAATTTTAGGGAGGCCAACCGGCAGGACCAGTATTGTATAAAAAGAGTTTAAAAATTAAGAAGTCGAAGGTGCGACTTTCCAGTGCACGGCTGGCTGAACTCAAAGATGTCGAACTTTTAAGAGCTTCGGTGGACGCACGTATCACACAGCACATACGCATATAATCTTACTGCTTCAATGAAAATGGTGAAGACCATCCTGCAACCGGGCACTTTCCCCGACTAATGGAAAGAGACCCACCTTGTTCTGCTGCGCAAAACTGCGTCCCCCCAAAATGACTCCTCTGCTTTTAGACCTGTTAGCATTCTGCCTAGTCTTTTGAAGGAACGGCGCAATATATATATATATATATATACATATATATATATATATATATATATATATATATATATATATATATATATATATATATATATACATATATATATATATATATATATATATATATATATATATATATACATATATATATATATATATATATATATATATATATATATATATATATATATATTGCTGTGTTTTAAGTGGTCACACTGGCGTATTTCTGCATTTTTTAATGCCACGTGTACAAGTACCACGAAAACAGAGCGATGGTAACTAGAGTTGTTTAAACTGGATCTATGTTATTTGCTGTTCTACTTTGATAACAAGCAGGTAATTTTTTGACACATAACTTTGCTAATAATGACTACATGAAACGTATATATATATATATATATATATATATATATATATATATATCATTGGCGTCTGCTCACCGTTCGGTTGGCACACGGTGTAAGCAGGCTCCGTGCGGATTCGGTGTTTTTTGGTCGTTCTTGGCCTGTCTGAGCCTCTACTTTGGTGTGGTGGAACTCTAGAACTTCTGTGCCCCCGATGTGTGTGTCCTGTGACATTTCGTTTGGATCGTTTGTGCCATTTTGGAGTTGGTGTAACTCTGGATTGGCTATATTGTTGGACTTGGCTGTATCGACACGCGTTACCAAATTGGTGCTGTTCGGTCCTGCTTGTTTGAGCGTGACTCTTATTCGTGCGACAGCTATGTGAAGCTGCGCCTTACCAGCATCGTTTGTAACGTGCGGTGGTAGATTGGCTACGTGCGAAGTGTGAATGCACGTAGCATTCGTCGTGCGTCGCCACGTCGGTTTGTAGTGTGGCTAAGACATGGTGATCAACAAAACTTTAATGGAGCAAAGAATGAAAGCAGCCCTCTCCACAAGGCTGAAGGCTGGTGCAAACCAACGGGTGAAGAGTAGTAAACGTGCGGTAACTATTCGTGACGGAAATGATGATTCGGCACCTGTCGCAGACGTGGCATCCAAGGAGATTATGGCGGCATCATCCCCAGCGGCCGCCATGAGCGAGGCTGGCACATGCAACGCAACGTGCAAGGCTGTTGAATCGGCGCTAGCTCCGGCACCTACTACAATGGAGACAACAGACTGCACCACGAATTGCACGGTGACAGGTGCAGGCGGATCGGGTGCGCCGACTGGAGGGGCTTCAAGTGGCCCAAACGTTGCTGACCAATCAGATAATTCGAATGGCTGGAATCTGGTTGTCAATAAACACGCAGCTAAGCGTATAGACAAAGTACAAAGCCAAATTCAGGCTATACGGGAAGGCGTAATCAAGCGTTCTAAGGGACTTTTTCGAGTTGTGATTGCACGCCGGTCGGAGAGCTTGATAAATGGGGAGCCGACTACTTCGCAAGTACCTTTTACGGAGAAACTATTGCCCCTCTGTAGCGAATTGGCCAGGTTATTTCCTTCAGCCAAACCTGAATCCAAGGCTGGTTTTATCAACTTGTGGTTTAATACTGCAGATGAAGCAAAGGAGGCAGTAAAGATTGACTCAGTCTTGGGCATTCAAGTTACGGCCAAGTGCCACGATTTGGCCAGCTACTGGGCAAAAATTAATGGTGTCGATCGCGGATTTGGCGACGAGGACATTCTAGAAGCTCTTCAAGGCGCTGGCGTTGTCTCAGCCAAAAGGGAGATAATCAAGCGAAAAACTGGTGATGTACTTTCTAGCATTCCCACGGACAGAGTGCTTCTTCAGTTTAATAAATTACCACCAGCTGAGGTCTTTCTGGCTTTCCGCTCGTACAAGGTAGTGATGTCAGCTGGTACCCCACTCTCTTGCTACCGCTGTCTGAGGTTTGGGCATATGGTGGCTAACTGTCGGAATGAACCTGCCTGTCGGCACTGTGGGCAGAAAGGGCATCTTGCCGCTAACTGTAAGAATGAAGCTAAGTGCGTTCATTGTAAAGGACCGCACTCGTCCCTCTCATCGGCGTGTCCAGTGCGTGCCTGCGAGATCGAGAAACGCAAAGTGTTGATGGAATCTAGATTAGTACATCAACTGGCTGTGGAATCTCCAACGGCCGTCTCAGTCAAGGTGGTCGAATCGGTGCCACTGGAGGCAACGGGTCCTGTAACAGAAAGTCCGCAAGATGATTCCAACTTGGCTCAAACTTCTCGCCGATCATATGCGGCCGTGGTGAGATCAGTAGTGGTCGACTCGGCTTCGGGATCCGAGGTACGGGTGAACTTACCCGGTGCAACAGCTATTCCGAAAAACACTGCCAAACCGGTTCCCGAGCCTGAAGCTACAGATCGTTCGCGCTCGACGAAAAAAACCCAAGAAGTCCCCTATAAAGAAAGCTGTAGGTAGCGATAAGTTATTGACAACGGTGATTGCGCCTCTCAAAGATATCATAAAAGTGTTTAGTCCAAGAGCGGTCCAATGCCTTCAAGAGCTCGTAGATCTCTTAACACCGATGCTAAATGCTCGTTTAAAGCTAAAGTAGTTAACTCATTTGTTTTATATAACTCATGAATTTTAATTACATTGCTCGGCAGTCTCTGGGGAATATCAGAAAGTGTGTGCTCTGGGATGACATTCGCTTAGGTGTTAATTCATTCGCAGCTATCCATATTAATGCCGGTACTGGTGGTCTGCTAAAGCAGGGGCAGCTTGAATCAATCGCTAACCTTATGATTCGGGATGGCTATGGTTTTGATGTCGTTGCCATAAGTGAAACTTGGCTAAAAGACTTGGACTGTCCCACTCACGGAATTAGTGGCTATAACTTTATCACTGCCTGCAGAAATGATCGTCCTGGAGGTGGAGTCGGAATTTTTGTAAAAAACACTTCTGCAATACTCTCCTTTAGATCCCTTTGTAGTCCCGATGGTCATGTCCAAGCGGTTCGTATTCATGTAAAAAACGATCGAGGGTTTGAGGGGTTTATAATAGTTTTTTACTCATGTCGTGTTAGTCACAGTGACGTGCTGCTAGATACCCTTGAAGCTTTATTGCCGCGAAGTAGCAACCTGCCTTGCATGCTAATGGGGGACTCGAATATCAATATTTTAGCTAACCCTCCTCCTATGAAATATCTATCTTTTTTTATGGCGAGGGGGTTTGTTCACACAATAGATAGGGTAACCCGTCCCAGCTCAGCAACCTGTATAGATCATATCGCTATAGCTAATTGTTCTGTTTTTAGTTCTATTGAGGCAGCTGTGTTAGAGACCCCATTATTTTCAGATCACTATCCGATCATTATCTCTGTCAACGACGGTCAACCCGTTTCGGTTGTACCTGGGAGGGACATACCCATTTTGCATAGGCGGCATGATCAGAGCAGTATTGATGTATTTTTTGACTTGGTACGGCGGGCCTCCTGGATCAACGTCTATGAAGCTTTAGATGTAGATTCAGCTTTCGAAGCGTTTCGGGCTACCGTGAGCAAGATTTATGACAAAGCATTTCCTAATATTAGTCTGGACGGTCCTGGTTCTTCTCGAGACAGCCACACATTCTCTTTTTCCCCGGGGCTTTGTCGGTTGAGGCACACAGTGAACAAGCTTTATCGAAGGCATCGTAAGCACTTGACGCCTGAGACAAAAAAAAGCGTACTCATGCGCTCGAAAACGGTATTTACGCGCTATTTGCCTAGCCAGAGAGGCTTTTTATAAAAATCGGTTTAATGACATTAAATCGGACTCGCGGCGTTTGTGGAAATATATTAACAAAGCCTGCGGTAGAGAGCTTTCTAAAGCAGAGCTTCCATCAGTCTTAACTTCCAGCACGGGTCAGACGATTAGTGAACCAAAGTCGATCGCCGACGAACTAAACCTACATTTCGCTACGGTTGGATATAAAACTATAAACTTGTTAAATCCGTGTACTGATGGGCACGACCTTGACGAATTATGGCCAAAGGAGGCCAAATCATTTTCATTGCCTCGGATACAGGCCTCTGATGTTGAGAGTGTGATAAGGAACTTGAATGCTAGCTGGGCTTGTGGAATCATAGGTGTGCCGGCTAAATTGTTAAAAATAGCTTCTTCCGTTATTGCAGTTCCTTTGGCAAGAATAATTAATCTATCTTTTCAACGCGGCTACTTTCCTAGATGTCTGCGATCTACCAACGTAATCCCATTATACAAGGGTAAAGGGGATAGGTGTCTTGCGTCCAGCTACCGTCCTATCTCAGTTGTTGACTATATTTCAAAGATCTTTGAAAAGTTAGTGTTACTGAGCCTAACTCGTTATTTAAAGGACATTAACTTTCTTTCATCAGACCAATTTGGCTTTCGTAAAAACCGATCGACAGACTTAGCCCTTGCACATCTGTGGCAGCATGTGGTTGACTCGGTCGAAATGGACCAGCCTTGTTTGGGCGTGTTCCTGGACGTGGCGTCTGCCTTCAATTGCCTTGACCATGGATTGTTTACCCAGATGTTGATCCACTTGGGCTGCACGGTCTCTACAGTTAGCTGGTTTAGATCCTATCTTGAGGATAGATCTCAATCTGTAAAGGTTGGGTCTGTTCAATCTATTTGGCAGCTTGTTGACTTGGGTACTCCACAGGGCTCGGTACTTGGTCCCTTTATGTTTCTTATATTACTGAACTTCATACTCTTGAAAATCAAGCACGATAACCTGGGAAAGGCGATAGCTTTTGCTGATGACACGACAATCTTGTTTCGGCTCGACCCGGGCAGCGTTTCTAGTGGTATTAGCACTTCCCTTGAGTTAGTTGAAAAAGTTGTTAAAGTTTTCAATGAGTACGGATTGGTTGTAAATACAAGCAAAACCAAAATCTTAGTATTTCGACCCGCTAGAAGGGTGCTTCAGTTGCCCGATAGTTTTCAACTGGGTGCTAATACGGTACATCGTTCCCAGGCGGTGAGGTGTCTCGGTTTGGTATTGCATGAACATTTATCCTGGCATTCTCATATAGATCAACTGATACCAAAGTGTTATGCAGTTATTGCAACTTTGCGAAGATTAAGGCAGGTGGGGGTTCCCGTTGAGGGACTTTTAACGGTCTACAAGGCCCTGTTTCTATCTATTTTATGTTATGGTGTTCTCTTGTGGGGTGGTGGGTACAGAGGCATTCTTCGAAGGGCCCAGGTGATTCAAAATGATGCACTTCGCGCCATCTTCTCTAGACGGCGCTACGAGTCAGTTAGTGATCTGTTTGCTGCTTATGACCTTTTACCAGTCTCAAAAATATATTTTCTTAGAGTGGCCACGCTTGCCTACAAAACCTCTCGTGGTTTACTACCGGAGGATATAGTATTTCCCTTGGTACCTAGGCGAAGAAGGCAACTGCGTAGAGCGACAGTATTTGTGATACCGCGGACCAAAAAGAAACTTAGGTCTCATTCCCTATTGTGTCGGCTGCCGCATGTTTGGAGCGCTCTACCAGGACGCATACGATCTCTCTCCTCTGTGAGTATATTTGTGCGGGAATTAAAAAAGTATCTTGCTACCGGCTCTGGTATAACAAATCGGTGAGGGTATTAGCAGGCGTTGTGAAGTGAAGAGTTGTGGAGATGGAAATTGATTCATGAGTTATAGGAGCCACCATACAAAGGGTCGGCAATACTGTTGTGACGAGCGTATTTCATTGCTACAATGTTGAGTCACACTGATGAACTGATCACCGGTTTACTGTGTACACACCTGTATATATAACCATGTGACTGTGTAAATCACTCTATTTTATGAAATGAATTTTTTTTCTCGAAAACTTAAGCATTTGTAATGCAGTTTCGCAAATAAACCACGTTTTGAATCTGAATCTGAATATTGCTGTAATTTAATCGGCGCATTTATGAATTGTCTAATCTATCCACATACATATTTAAATGCATTTGAAAAACATTGCTTTTTGTTAGGCACCAAAGGGTAACTCGGATAGACCTGTTTTGAATAAGTACGTCGCCTACGAGCGCCGTTGGTGTAGTGGAATCACACACGCTTATCTCAACCGTGCAACCCAGGTTCGATTCCTGGACGGCGCATTTTTCAAAACAATCTATCTCTATTTTATTTATTAAAAGTATTTGTTTTCACATTTTTCGTAACGATTGATATGCGCCTAATTATTATTTGGCTACGCACAAAGTTCATTTTCTCCCGACAGTTAGCCGACTGCGTTCGAATCTCTAGTTGGATTAAAAAATATATATATAAATATACAGGGTATCCCAGGCCACTTTGAAAATCAATAATAACAATTGTATGTAGAGCTCGTTAAAGCAAATATTTTTCCCAATGAAATATGGGCTCTGAGATGTCTGAGACACTCACATTACCTAAATCAGACCGGAATGTTAAAGGTTTTTGGCAACTTACCGGAGCTTCTCGCTTAATGACCGAGTACACACAGTGCTACGAAAACAACGCTGTGGTAAACTTTAGTTGCTTAAACTGGATCTACATTATTCACTGTCCTACTTTTATAACGGTCAGACTTATCAGATTATATATATATATGTATATATATGCGTATTTTGAGTGGCATATCTCTTCATTGTCTGGTGCTGTCACATACATACAGGAGAACAAAGTTAGGTAGACCTGCTTTAAATGAGTACGTTGCTTACAAGCGCCAGTGGTGTAGTGGAATCACACACGCTTACCTATAATGTGTAACCCAAGTTCGATTCCTGCACGGCGCATTTTTTTAAATGACTAGATGATTGTATCTTTACTTTATTTATTAAACAATAGATTTTCACTTACTTTATAGTAAGTTATATATGTATAATTATTAATTGGCTTCGTACATATTCTATTTCCTTGCGACATTCTGCCGACTGCGTTCAAAACGCTAGATGAAAAAAACTATATATTATTATTATTATTATTATTATTATTATTATTATTATTATTATTATTATTATTATTATTATTATTATTATTATTATTATTATTATATTATTATTATTTTTAAATAATTATTAATATTTATTATCATTCAGTTGTAACAGTTGTGAGGTATGAACGTTTAGAACGAGCCAGGTCTGCTTTGTTCCCTTTTCAGTTCATTGCCGTTCATTATTATTATTATTATTCAATCATTCACGGTCGGACCATGACATTTGGGTCCTTGCGAACGTGTGCACCATTACGGGGGGTCCAGTGTAGGGACCAGCCATTTCTGGAGGGTTCCTCGAACCGAGGCCGCATTGCCCCGTTGCACATCCAGCGACAGACGCTGTCTGAGGAAATCACTTGCTCGCTTATCTCCGCTGGCTAGAATTAGCCGCTTCCCGACTTTCTGTAGCAAACTGCGAGTAGACGGACCCGGCCCGCCAAGGGTCTCGAAGGCAAGTAAGTGAAACTCGTAGGGGTAACCGATGTTCTGGTTCTTTCTAACCTTGCCTGCCTCGGCGAGAGCCGATACATGACCAGCCTGAGCCGCGCCAGCACTGATCATTAAAGGGGCTAATGAGTCAGTAACTGTCGCGTCCCAAACCAGCATGCATCCGCGCTCGAACGGAGCTAAGGTCAGACCGTCAGGTATCTTCCCGCCCTCTCTGTCTAGTCTGAGGGGCTCCAGGACGCACGGTAGACCAGTGGATCGTAGAGTTCTGCTAAAGGTTTCGTTCAAGGCTTGGTATCTTGTTCGCCTACCTGCGCTGACAATACAGGACAGCCCGTGGCATCCATCTGGCTGGACGACCTCTCCGCAGACGCAGGCATGAGTGTACACAAGGTCAGTCTCTAAACGAAGTCCGACCGCGATCCTTACCGACTCGTCATCTAGCAGGGTCCCGATCTGAGCACAAGGTATGACGTAGAGCCATGCGCCCGCCCCCTTAGAGGAGACGGCGCGCAGCCTGGCCTTATCGGCGTCCGTGGCGCATTTCGCAATGAGGTTATCGACTCTTTGCTCATAAAGAATTGCTGTCCATTCTCTCTGGTGTCCAGCCTTGGCGGGCTCGTGGCCGCACAGGGCAACTGCTCTGCGGTGTCTTGTCTCCAATCGAGCTTCTAAGTCCGTGAGAGCAACAGAATCCAGGAAAGTTCTTGCGTGTTGCATAGAATTATGGAGGGAAGCTGCCAGAGCTGTCTCCAATAAGACAGTCGCATCAGGTAACCCTAAGCCACCCCCAAAGAACGGAAAGTAGAGCTTGTTGGGGCGCACGAGCGGATAGGCTGAGGTTTAGCAACGCCTCTAATGTAGACATCACGCGGTCGTTGAGTCGTTCAAGGATTCCTGAATCTCGCGAACAGTCTGCTCCCCGAAACAAGTGACTGAAACGAAGGGCCGAAAACGATGACCTCAGAAGAAAAAGCCCTCGGTGAGAACCTACCAAGTGAATGCGTGACATTGCATTTTCTAGCTTGACCAGCCACCTCTCGAGGACATCCGGAACTCCTTGCGGGAATAGGGGGACGCCAAGCAACTCTAAATTCGTGCCGACAGTCTTGCACCCTGGGAGAGCCTCTAGCACTTCGGAGTCAGCAGCACCTCCTACAGCATGGACCTCACATTGTTCTGATGAGCAAAACTGCGTCCCCCAAAATGACTCCTCTGCTTTTAGACCTGTTAGGATTCTGCCTAGTCTTTTGAAAGAACGGTGCATTTTTTAAAAAAAAAGCTTCTTTCGCTCTTTCTTATATATATATATATATATATATATATATATTGCTATGTTTTAAGTGGTCACACTGGCGTATTTCTGCATTTTTTAATGCCACGTGTACAAGTACCACGAAAACAGAGCGATGGTAACTAGAGTTGTTTAAACTGGATCTAAGTTATTTGCTGTTCTACTTTGATAACAAGCAGGTAATTTTTTGACACATAACTTTGCTAATAATGACTACATGAAACGTATATATATATATATATATATATTGCTGTAATTTAATCGGCGCATTTATGAATTGTCTAATCTATCCAAATGCATTTGAAAAACATTGCTTTTTGTTAGGCACCACAGGGTAACTCGGATAGACCTGTTTTGAATATGTACGTCGCCTACGAGCGCCGTTGGTGTAGTGGAATCACACACGCTTATCTCAACCGTGTAACCCAGGTTCGATTCCTGGACGGCGCATTTTTCAAAAAAATCTATCTCTATTTTATTTATTAAAAGTATTTGTTTTCACATTTTTTGTAACGATTCATATGCGCCTAATTATTATTTGGTTACATACAAAGTTAATTTTCTCCCGACAGTTAGCCGACTGCGTTCGAATCTCTAGTTGGATTAAAAAATTATATATAAATATACAGGGTATCCCAGGCCACTTTGAAAATCAATAATAACAATTGTATGTAGAGCTCGTTAAAGCAAATATTTTTCCCAAAGAAACATGGGCTCTGAGATGTCTGAGACACTCACATTACCTAAATAAGATCGGAATGTTTAAGAAAACGTGAGACTCGTTGGGCCATCAAAAAAAAAATTAAAGGTTTTTGGCAACTTACCGGAGCTTCTCGCTTAATGACCGAGTACACACAGTGCTACGAAAACAACGCTGTGGTAAACTTTAGTTGCTTAAACTGGATCTACATTATTCACTGTCCTACTTTTATAACGGTCAGACTTATCAGATTATATATATATATTCATATATATGCGTATTTTGAGTGGCATATCTCTTCATTGTCTGGTGCTGTCACATACATACAGGAGAACAAAGTTAGGTAGACCTGCTTTAAATGAGTACGTTGCCCTCAAGCGCCAGTGGTGTAGTGGAATCACACACGCTTACCAATAATGTGTAACCCAAGTTCGATTCCTGCACGGCGCATTTTTTTTAAATGACTAGATGATTGTATCTTTACTTTATTTATTAAACAATAGATTTTCACTTATTTTATAGTAAGTTATATATGTATAATTATTAATTGGCTTCGTACATATTCTATTTCCTTGCGACATTCTGCCGACTGCGTTCAAAACGCTAGATGAAAAAAACTATATATTATTATTATTATTATTATTATTATTATTATTATTATTATTATTATTATTATTATTTTTTTTTAAAAATAATTATTATTATTTATTATCATTCAGTTGTAACAGTTGTGAGGTATGAACGTTTAGAACGAGCCAGGTCTGCTTTGTTCCCTTTTCAGTTCATTGCCGTTCATTATTATTATTATTATTATTCAATCATTCACGGTCGGACCATGACATTTGGGTCCTTGCGAACGTGTGCACCATTACGGGGGGTCCAGTGTAGGGACCAGCCATTTCTGGAGGGTTCCTCGAACCGAGGCCGCATTGCCCCGTTGCACATCCAGCGACAGACGCTGTCTGAGGAAATCACTTGCTCGCTTATCTCCGCTGGCTAGAATTAGCCGCTTCCCGACCTTCTGTAGCAAACAGCGAGTAGACGGACCCGGCCCGCCAAGGGTCTCGAAGGCAAGTGGGTGAAACTCGTACGGGTAACCGATGTTCTGGTACTTTCTAACCTTGCCTGCCTCGGCGAGAGCCGATGCATGATCAGCCTGAGCCGCGCCAGCACTGATCATTAAAGGGGCTAATGAGTCAGTAACTGTCGCGTCCCAAACCAGCATGCATCCGCGCTCGAACGGAGCTAAGGTCAGACCGTCAGGTATCTTCCCGCCCTCTCTGTCTAGTCTGAGGGGCTCCAGGACGCACGGTAGACCAGTGGATCGTAGAGTTCTGCTAAAGGTTTCGTTCAAGGCTTGGTATCTTGTTCGCCTACCTGCGCTGACAATACAGGACAGCCCGTGGCGTCCATCTGGCTGGACGACCTCTCCGCAGACGCAGGCATAAGTGTACACAAGGTCAGTCTCTAAACGAAGTCCGACCGCGATCCTTACCGACTCGTCATCTAGCAGGGTCCCGATCTGAGCACAGAGTATGACGTAGAGCCATGCGCCCGCCCCCTTAGAGGAGACGGCGCGCAGCCTGGCCTTATCGGCGTCCGTGGCGCATTTCGCAATGAGGTTATCGACTCTTTGCTCATAAAGAATTGCTGTCCATTCTCTCTGGTGTCCAGCCTTGGCGGGCTCGTGGCCGCACAGGGCAACTGCTCTGCGGTGTCTTGTCTCCAATCGAGCTTCTAAGTCCGTGAGAGCAACAGAATCCAGGAAAGTTCTTGCCTGTTGCATAGAATTATGGAGGGAAGCTGCCAGAGCTGTCTCCAATAAGACAGTCGCATCACGTAACCCTAAGCCACCCCAAAGAACGTAAAGTAGAGCTTGTTGGGGCGCACGAGCGGATAGGCTGAGGTTTAGCAACGCCTCTAATGTAGACATCACGCGGTCGTTGAGTCGTTCAAGGATTCCTGAATCTCGCGAACAGTCTGCTCCCCGAAACAAGTGACTGAGACGAAGGGCCGAAAACGATGACCTCAGAAGAAAAAGCCCTCGGTGAGAACCTACCAAGTGAATGCGTGACATTGCATTTTCTAGCTTGACCAGCCACCTCTCGAGGACATCCGGAACTCCTTGCGGGAATAGGGGGACGCCAAGCAACTCTAAATTCGTGCCGACAGTCTTGCACCCTGGGAGAGCCTCTAGCACTTCGGAGTCAGCAGCACCTCGTACAGCATGGACCTCACATTGTTCTGATGAGCAAAACTGCGTCCCCCAAAATGACTCCTCTGCTTTTAGACCTGCTAGGATTCTGCCTAGTCTTTTGAAGGAACGGCGCATTTTTAAAAAAAAAGCTTTTTTCGCTCTTTCTTTCTTATATATGTATATATATATATATATATATATATATATATATATATATTGCTGTGTTTTAAGTGGTCACACTGGCGTATTTCTGCATTTTTTAATGCCACGTGTACAAGTACCACGAAAACAGAGCGATGGTAACTAGAGTTGTTTAAACTGGATCTAAGTTATTTGCTGTTCTACTTTGATAACAAGCAGGTAATTTTTTGACACATAACTTTGCTAATAATGACTACATGAAACGTATATATATATATATATATATATATATATATATATATTGCTGTAATTTAATCGGCGCATTTATGAATTGTCTAATCTATCCACATACATATTTAAATGCATTTGAAAAACATTGCTTTTTGTTAGGCACCAAAGGGTAACTCGGATAGACCTGTTTTGAATAAGTACGTCGCCTACGAGCGCCGTTGGTGTAGTGGAATCACACACGCTTATCTCAACCGTGTAACCCAGGTTCGATTCCTGGACGGCGCATTTTTCAAAAAAATCTATCTCTATTTTATTTATTAAAAGTATTTGTTTTCACATTTTTCGTAACGATTCATATGCGCCTAATTATTATTTGGTTACGTACAAAGTTAATTTTCTCCCGACAGTTAGCCGACTGCGTTCGAATCTCTAGTTGGATTAAAAAATTATATATAAATATACAGGGTATCCCAGGCCACTTTGAAAATCAATAATAACAATTGTATGTAGAACTCGTTAAAGCAAATATTTTTTCCAATGAAACATGGGCTCTGAGATGTCTGAGACACTCACATTACCTAAATAAGACCGGAATGTTTAAGAAAACGTGAGACTCGTTGGGCCATCAAAAAAAAATTAAAGGTTTTTGGCAACTTACCGGAGCTTCTCGCTTAATGACCGAGTACACACAGTGCTACGAAAACAACGCTGTGGTAAACTTTAGTTGCTTAAACTGGATCTACATTATTCACTGTCCTACTTTTATAACGGTCAGACTTATCAGATTATATATATATGTATATATATGCGTATTTTGAGTGGCATATCTCTTCATTGTCTGGTGCTGTCACATACATACAGGAGAACAAAGTTAGGTAGACCTGTTTTAAATGAGTACGTTGCTTACAAGCGCCAGTGGTGTAGTGGAATCACACACGCTTACCAATAATGTGTAACCCAAGTTCGATTCCTGCACGGCGCATTTTTTTAAATGACTAGATGATTGTATCTTTACTTTATTTATTAAACAATAGATTTTCACTTATTTTATAGTAAGTTATATATGTATAATTATTAATTGGCTTCGTACATATTCTATTTCCTTGCGACATTCTGCCGACTGCGTTCAAAACGCTAGATGAAAAAAACTATATATTATTATTATTATTATTAGTATTTTTTTTTTAAATAATTATTATTATTTATTATGATTCTGTTGTAACAGTTGTGAGGTATGAACGTTTAGAACGAGCCAGGTCTGCTTTGTTCCCTTTTCAGTTCATTGCCGTTCATTATTATTATTATTATTATTCAATCATTCACGGTCGGACCATGACATTTGGGTCCCTGCGAACGTGTGCACCATTACGGGGGGTCCAGTGTAGGGACCAGCCATTTCTGGAGGGTTCCTCGAACCGAGGCCGCATTGCCCCGTTGCACATCCAGTGACAGACGCTGTCTGAGGAAATCACTTGCTCGCTTATCTCCGCTGGCTAGAATTAGCCGCTTCCCGACCTTCTGTAGCAAACTGCGAGTAGACGGACCCGGCCCGCCAAGGGTCTCGAAGGCAAGTGGGTGAAACTCGTACGGGTAACCGATGTTCTGGTACTTTCTAATTTTGCCTGTCTCGGCGAGAGCCGATGCATGACCAGCCTGAGCCGCGCCAGCACTGACCATTAAAAGGCTAATGAGTCAGTAACTGTCGCGTCCCAAACCAGCATGCATCCGCGCTCGAACGGAGCTAAGGTCAGACCGTCAGGTATCTTCCCGCCCTCTCTGTCTAGTCTGAGGGGCTCCAGGACGCACGGTAGACCAGTGGATCGTAGAGTTCTGCTAAAGGTTTCGTTCAAGGCTTGGTATCTTGTTCGCCTACCTGCACTGACAATACAGGACAGCCCGTGGCGTCCATCTGGCTGGACGACCTCTCCGCAGACGCAGGCATGAGTGTACACAAGGTCAGTCTCTAAACGAAGTCCGACCGCGATCCTTACCGACTCGTCATCTAGCAGGGTCCCGATCTGAGCACAGGGTATGACGTAGAGGCATGCGCCCGCCCCCTTAGAGGAGACGGCGCGCAGCCTGGCCTTATCGGCGTCCGTGGCGCATTTCGCAATAAGGTTATCGACTCTTTGCTCATAAAGAATTGCTGTCCATTCTCTCTGGTGTCCAGCCTTGGCGGGCTCGTGGCCGCACAGGGCAACTGCTCTGCGGTGTCTTGTCTCCAATCGAGCTTCTAAGTCCGTAAGAGCAACAGAATCCAGGAAAGTTCTTGCCTGTTGCATATAATTATGGAGGGAAGCTGCCAGAGCTGTCTCCAATAAGACAGTCGCATCAGGTAACCCTAAGCCACCCCAAAGAACGGAAAGTAGAGCTTGTTGGGGCGCACGAGCGGATAGGCTGAGGTTTAGCAACGCCTCTAATGTAGACATCACGCGGTCGTTGAGTCGTTCAAGGATTCCTGAATCTCGCGAACAGTCTGCTCCCCGAAACAAGTGACTGAGACGAAGGGCCGAAAACGATGACCTCAGAAGAAAAAGCCCTCGGTGAGAACCTACCAAGTGAATGCGTGACATTGCATTTTCTAGCTTGACCAGCCACCTCTCGAGGACATCCGGAACTCCTTGCGGGAATAGGGGGACGCCAAGCAACTCTAAATACGTGCCGACAGTCTTGCACCCTGGGAGAGCCTCTAGCACTTCGGAGTCAGCAGCACCTCCTACAGCATGGACCTTACATTGTTCTGATGAGCAAAACTGCGTCCCCCAAAATGACTCCTCTGCTTTTAGACCTGTTAGGATTCTGCCTAGTCTTTTGAAGGAACGGCGCATTTAAAAAAAAAAAAGCTTCTTTCGCTCTTTCTTTCTTATATATGTATATATATATATATATATATATATATATATATATATATATATATATATATATATATATATATACATTGCTGTGTTTTAAGTGGTCACACTGGCGTATTTCTGCATTTTTTAATGCCACGTGTACAAGTACCACGAAAACAGAGCGATGGTAACTAGAGTTGTTTAAACTGGATCTAAGTTATTTGCTGTTCTACTTTGATAACAAGCAGGTAATTTTTTGACACATAACTTTGCTAATAATGACTACATGAAACGTATATATATATATATATATATATATATATATTGCTGTAATTTAATCGGCGCATTTATGAATTGTCTAATCTATCCACATACATATTTAAATGCATTTGAAAAACATTGCTTTTTGTTAGGCACCAAAGGGTAACTCGGATAGACCTGTTTTGAATAAGTACGTCGCCTACGAGCGCCGTTGGTGTAGTGGAATCACACACGCTTATCTCAACCGTGTAACCCAGGCTCGATTCCTGGACGGCGCATTTTTCAAAAAAATCTATCTCTATTTTATTTATTAAAAGTATTTGTTTTCACATTTTTCGTAACGATTCATATGCGCCTAATTATTATTTGGTTATGTACAAAGTTCATTTTCTCCCGACAGTTAGCCGACTGCGTTCGAATCTCTAGTTGGATTAAAAAAATTATATATAAATATACAGGGTATCCCAGGCCACTTTGAAAATCAATAATAACAATTGTATGTAGAGCTCGTAAAGCAAATATTTTTCCCAATGAAACATGGGCTCTGAGATGTCTGAGACACTCACATTACCTAAATCAGACCGGAATGTTTAAGAAAACGTGAGACTCGTTGGGCTATCAAAAAAAAAATTTAAAGGTTTTTGGCAACTTACCGGAGCTTCTCGCTTAATGACCGAGTACACACAGTGCTACGAAAACAACGCTGTGGTAAACTTTAGTTGCTTAAACTGGATCTACATTATTCACTGTCCTACTTTTATAAGGGTCAGACTTATCAGATTATATATATATATATATATATATATATATATATATATATATATATATATATATATATATATATATATATATATATATATATATATGTATATATATGCGTATCTTGAGTGGCATATCTCTTAATTGCCTGGTGCTGTCACATACATACAGGAGAACAAAGTTAGGTAGACCTGCTTTAAATGAGTACGTTGCTTACAAGCGCCAGTGGTGTAGTGGAATCACACACGCTTACCAATAATGTGTAACCCAAGTTCGATTCCTGCACGGCGCATTTTTTTAAATGACTAGATGATTGTATCTTTACTTTATTTATTAAACAATAGATTTTCACTTACTTTATAGTAAGTTATATATGTATAATTATTAATTGGCTTCGTACATATTCTATTTCCTTGCGACATTCTGCCGACTGCGTTCAAAACGCTAGATGAAAAAAACTATATTATTATTATTATTATTATTATTATTATTATTATTATTATTATTATTATTATTATTATTATTATTATTATTATTATTATTATTATTATTATTATTATTATTTTTTTTTTTTTTAATAATTATTATTATTTATTATCATTCAGTTGTAACAGTTGTGAGGTATGAACGTTTAGAACGAGCCAGGTCTGCTTTGTTCCTTTTTCAGTTCATTGCCGTTCATTATTATTATTATTATTCAATCATTCACGGTCGGACCATGACATTTGGGTCCCTGCGAACGTGTGCACCATTACGGGGGGTCCAGTGTAGGGACCAGCCATTTCTGGAGGGTTCCTCGAACCGAGGCCGCATTGCCCCGTTACACATCCAGCGATAGACGCTGTCTGAGGAAATCACTTGCTCGCTTATCTCCGCTGGCTAGAATTAGCCGCTTCCCGACCTTCTGTAGCAAACTGCGAGTAGACGGACCCGGCCCGCCAAGGGTCTCGAAGGCAAGTGGGTGAAACTCGTACGGGTAACCGATGTTCTGGTACTTTCTAACCTTGCCTGCCTCGGCGAGAGCCGATGCATGACCAGCCTGAGCCGCGCCAGCACTGACCATTAAAAGGGCTAATGAGTCAGTAACTGTCGCGTCCCAAACCAGCATGCATCCGCGCTCGAACGGAGCTAAGGTCAGACCGTCAGGTATCTTTCTGCCCTCTCTGTCTAGTCTGAGGGGCTCCAGGACGCACGGTAGACCAGTGGATCGTAGAGTTCTGCTAAAGGTTTCGTTCAAGGCTTGGTATCTTGTTCGCCTACCTGCGCTGACAATACAGGACAGCCCGTGGCGTCCATCTGGCTGGACGACCTCTCCGCAGACGCAGGCATGAGTGTACACAAGATCAGTCTCTAAACAAAGTCCGACCGCGATCCTTACCGACTCGTCATCTAGCAGGGTCCCGATCTGAGCACAGGGTATGACGTAGAGCCATGCGCCCACCCCCTTAGAGGAGACGGCGCGCAGCCTGGCCTTATCGGCGTCCGTGGCGCACTTCGCAATGAGGTTATCGACTCTTTGCTCATAAAGAATTGCTGTCCATTCTCTCTGGTGTCCAGCCTTGGCGGGCTCGTGGCCGCACAGGACAACTGCTCTGCGATGTCTTTTCTCCAATCGAGCTTCTAAGTCCGTGAGAGCAAGAGATTCCAGGAGGGTTCTTGCCTGTTGCATAGAATTATGGGGGGAAGCTGCCAGAGCTGTCTCCGATAAGACAATCGCATCAGGTAACCCTAAGCCACCCCAAAGAACGGAAAGTAGAGCTTGTTGGGGCGCACCAGCGGATAGGCTGAGGTTTAGCAACGCCTCTAATGTAGACATCACGCGATCGTTGAGTCGTTCAAGGATTCCTGAAGCTCGCAAACAGTCTGCTCCCCGAAACAAGTGATTGAGACGAAGGGCCGAAAACGATGATCTCAGAAGAAAAAGCCCTCGGTGAGAACCTACCAAGTGAATGCGTGACATTGCATTTTCTAGCTTGACCAGCCACCTCTCGAGGACATCCGGAACTCCTTGCGGGAATAGGGGGACGCCAAGCAACTCTAAATTCGTGCCGACAGTCTTGCACCCTGGGAGAGCCTCTAGCACTTCGGAGTCAGCAGCACCTCCTACAGTATAAACCTCACATTTTGCAGGGTTTAGGGCCAGGCCACTCCGCTCAGCAAACTCAGTGACTCGGTGGATGTCCCTCAGTACCGAATCGGGGGCGCCACCCAGAATACCGTCGTCCAAGTACCATACATTTAGAGGGCATTCAAGAGAGTCGACCAATTCCTTGACAGCCAGGCAGAACAGGTGGGGACCCAATGGGTCGCCCTGCTGCACCCCAGTTTGCGACATTATGACATCATGCGGCAGGAGAAGGCAGCAAGGCTCTTTATAAGCTAGTTCCACTTGGTGGAACATACTTGGGGCATGGGCTTTTACCGCACTGGAATACAACATTGAATGTATTCAATAATTGCACATTTGCACACTGAGGCAGTGCCCGCCTAAAAAAATAGTTTAAAATCGCCTCCCGGTGAGTTCGCCTGCTCCTCCTCCGCGACGGACCCAGCTCTTGTGGTCCCGGTGCGCCCGGAAGACCCGTAGGGTACCCTGCATGGCCAGGACGGTTAGGTCGATCAGGTTTTTCTTCGATAACCCGAGAGTCAGGAGATCCTTCACCGACTCGGGCTCCCATACACCGGTCATCGACACGGTGATGGACCCGAATCGGTGGGGAAGCGAGCTGGGAAGTTGATCCCTGACCCCGGGTATATCGTATTTCCTGATCTTATCCCGTCTGGCCAATGCAAGGTCTCTTGAGGGGCCGCAGACCTCGGCGTCCAAGACCCAGACCCTCGTAGGTGTTGTTATGACGAGGTCTGGTCTCCGAGCCGGTGCGGCGGGTCTTCGGAAGGTGCGCTCTCGTTCCACCTGCATTCCTTTAGCACGGAGTAGGCGGGTGACTCGCTCACATATGTCATCGTGGCGCTTGATTATAGGGCGATGGGTGTGATCGCACACTTGAGCGATGTGGGCCAGCGTCTCGACAGCGTTGCACCCATGACGACAAAATTTGTCGTACCCGGGGCGACCCCTTGCGAGTCTGGCACGCGTTGGTAGTGCGTTGATCCTTAACTTAATCAGGTTTATGTACTCCCTACCGGATAGGTAAGGAGTACCCTTGACCCAGTTATTTGTAAAAGGGGTTAGGTGTGTGTGTTTCAGGTGAGCCCCATCGACTGTGTTATGTAGTGTACGAGACCAGTACTCGGTCTCGTGTGCGGCGTCTTCAATGGTCGTGTCATCGAACACACAGAGAGCGCTGGTTTTCGCCAGCTCCTTTCTGTGATAATCGGTCGACAGCAGCCACTGAGTGCCTATGTGGGATGATCTGTTCAGGGCAGTGAGGCGGGAGAGGCGAAGTCTGGGAATTAGTGTACGGAGACAGGGGATGTCCAGACCGCCGTGTGAGATGTGCGCGTATAGGAAGGCGTTTGGCACGCTGTTTTCGAGTTTGAGCCACTGCAATTTCACCGTTCGCCTGATCTCACAGTCTAGTTCTAAGAGGAATTTTTGAGACGGTCGGGGACCAGCGACCAGTTTATAGAGAATTTTCGGGATAAGGAATTGTTTCAGTATTGTTAAGCGTTGCTGGGGTTTAAGGGGAGCTGATGTTAGTCTGCCGAGTAGTTCTAGGAGAGTGACCTTGGCCGTGTCGACTCTGCCATTACTGTCGAACTCGATGCCAAGGTATCTCCATCGAGCGCATATACCCTTGGCTGGCAATTGCCTCCCTCCAACGGAGAATTCGGGGGTTGACTGATAAAGGCTCTTCTTCACCCGGCTATCATAAAGATGCGAGATCGTAAAGCTCTTATCAGTGTTGATTTCAAGGCCTCTTTCTTTAAGTAAGGGGAAAGCTAAATCTAGGAGTTGTTGGAGGGTGTTCTTGGTGGAGGCGAGGAGGATGAGGTCGTCCGCAAAGGCTAGGCCCATAAGGCGGTTTCCTTCTTTTAGTCGATATCCTAAATTGTCTAAGTTTATTTTCCTGAGAATGTCGTCAAGAACTAGATTAAATAACAGGGGTGACAGGGGATCACCCTGACGAACACCCCTGGTGGGCCTGATAGTACGACATTCTGTACCGAATTCGAGGAGAGTTTGGGACGATTGGTATAGGCGCTCGATATACTCGATGAAGACTTCCGGATACCCTCTGGCCCCGAGTGTCCACAGGACCGCGTCATGGCTGATCGAGTCGAACGCCTTACGCAGGTCGACCGACGCGATCCACAATTCGCGGCCTGTGGACTTGGCATCATGAATGATGCCATCGAGAACCGTCAGGTTTTCGAAAGTCCCATCGAATGGGAGGAAGGCTCGTTGAGTGGGGAGAATTTTAATAGATTTTTGGATACGTTTAGAAAGGATTTTATTAAGCGTTCTTTGTAAGTAAGAGCTAATCGAGATGGGTCGGAGGTCACTGGGGGAGGAGGCATCAGTGACCTTGGGGATGAACGCTACTCGAGCCTTTTGTTGGCAGGGGGGAACATCGCTAATGAATAGAATATTAAGGAGACAGCAGACATTCTCTAAGGGGAGTTTACGGAGGGATGCTAGTTTAATCCCATCCAAGCCTAGTGCTTTAGATGTCCCTCGGAGAGCTGATTGCGTTTCTAGGAGGGAGATAGGGGTAGAAACGCAGTTGAGATCAGGGTTGGGGATGTAGGGGTTTGGCGTAAGTGGCGGGGGTGGGGGTTGGGTCATTGCAGTAGCCCAATGCTCTACAACCTCCGTGTCATTCATGTTGTTTATTCGGCGTACACCGTCTAGTATGCCTTGAGCACACTTGGAGCGGTTTTTGTTATATAATTTCTGTGTGATAGCGTAGTGTTCCCGCCGCAGCTTACGCTTTGACAGCGCCCTATCAGTGGACGGGGGCGTCACAACTGTGCGCGGGTGTGTTGTTGCGTTTATGTGTTTGTGTAGGAAGTCGTTTAGTATTTGGGAGTGTGCCTCACCTTGGCAAATTATATTTGCAAGGAGGGTTAGGTCTGTGGTTGATGAGTGTGGGGGGAGCGTGTTTGTGAGGGCTTGTATTCGCGCTATGATAGCGTCTTTTGGGGAAGGAAACTTGGTTTCCTGTGAGTCAAGGTCGTACCTTTTGGGGTAAGGATCGCCAGACTCGTCGTCGGAGCCAGACGGAGAACGAGTTCGTTTGTGAACAAACTCGTTAACTCGCGCCTTATACGCTGCCGATTTCCGCTGGCGTTTAATCGACTCAAGTGTGCGATCAGGGAATTTAGACACTAAAAGTTTATTGATCTCGCAGGGTGTAGTTTCGCTATTCTCTGATACTAGGGAGGCTTCTAAATAGGCTAATAGCTCACGATCCTGGGGATCCCAGCGCGCCTTTTTAAGAGGAGGTTGACTGCTCAGCTCTTCATTCATGAGAATCGGATGTTTCCGCCTCACATGAATGGCTAGGCCGGATTTGGAGAGAAAACTACGAGAGCAGTCAGCGACTGGGCATATTAAATTTAGGGGGGAGGGACCGTGAGGGGGGGAAGAGGGGGACACCCTGCGAGGGGGAGGGGGGTTTGTGGGAGTAATGCCACTAGTGCCGGGGGTGTTAGCCTCGACACCAATAGCATTATGATTTAATTGGTTGTCGCTGCTATTGAATGAGATACCGGAGCCGCTTGGTATAGGTGATGGCTCCTGTACGGGGGGAGGGGGAGTAGAATCGGCTATAATGCTATTACTAGTCGATAGAGAATTAGTATTCGGCCGATTATTATTAATATTAGCAGCAATTAGTCGTTGGGAGCTAGTTGGTAAGGGAGCGCCTGAATCGGGAGCGGTGGAGCTATTATTTATGTTGTCATTGTTATTACTAGGTGGGGGGGGGGGGGAATGAGCGAGTTAACTAAACTAGGAGTGTTGGTGGATTCGTTGCCTACCCGTGTGCTGTGGGAACGCATGTGAGACGAGAGGCCGGCACCGGTCTTGCATCTCCTGTCGCAGATCGGGCAGGCGAGATTCCGGGAGTCCATCTCGCTCTTCGTCTTCTGTGGAAGCGAAGTTAAAAGCAGGATAAAATCCGGTAGTTCCGTGGGTGTTAAAAACGGTGTGGTAGATGAAGCGTATCGGGTTGTGGATGGCGGGGCCCGATACGCGTGGTTGGCTATTGCTCTATAGCAGCCAAATAAAACAAGCCTGACCACACGGTGCCAAACCGTACACTGTCACAATGTATCAACACAGTGTCTGGTTGTCGTGTGTGTATATATGTAGCAGCACTTATTAATATATTGTATTGCTAGTAGATTGCTCTACAGGGCGGATAGTATACGTATAACGAATACCAGTGCCGCCCCCCTATGATCTAGTGAGATATAGGTAGCACACAATATAATAATATTACCAGTGCACAGTGATCATGGGATGTGTGTAACAAGCAACGATCAGTACAGGCCACCCTTGTTACTACACGCAAGCCGGTTACTCGTTCGCAGCTGTTAACTTATGGTCGGTTCACAACACAGAGCGCTACATACATATATAAATATATATATGTATGTCACCACTCTATGCGCGTTGGCCGGCTCATATGCACACACGCTTGCGAACGTGAGGTTGGCTTACGCGCCCTGTACGTTATCTCGTACCTGAGTGTGGGCCAGACGTCACCCGTACGTTGGTCCGGGTGCGCGCCTGCACGTTGTCGATGTGCAATGTGCACGTCAACTTCTCCCACAACACACTCCCTCTTGAATGCCGCTCTCTGCCACGAGGCCACGTGGTGACCAACTGGCCGGCTATCCAAGATGGCCGCGGTAGCGGCGGCTACTACAATGCTATATATGTATCCCTAGGGATACATACATACACATTAGCAATAGCCATAGACAGAAACAAGGCGGTTTTTGGTGTTTGGTGGTGACCAAAAACGCCGAATCTGCCTATCTAATGATGCACTGATACACCGGGCACTAACCACACACACACACAACACTGTACAACACTGAAAAACACTGGTTTTCTAACTCGGCAGTATCCAACCGGTTGGTCGGTCCGCCGCCGATGTTGATACACTGTGATGAATGCACGGTTCCACAAATCGCGAAATTTTCGACGAAATGACGGCAGCGGTGTGCTGATGGGGTTGCACTGGGTCACAAACTTGCTAGGTACGATGGTATGTGCGCTTCCCGGTCAATTTAGCCGATATTGTTAGCGAACAACACCGATTGACCGGGAGCGAGCGAAGATGCGACCGTCCGCTGTGGCAGCCGGTGGCAGACTGATAAGTGGTCCCTCCGAATACCGTTAAAGGCGTTTCTGAAGTCAAGCTTGACCACAAGGGTAGCTTCAGAGCGTGACTCCAGGAAGGACCGAAACGAGTGCACTGCAGTTTCGCATCCTTCCGGCGTCGCAAAGCCAAGCTGATGGACACCAAGAGCATGTGAGATGTCTGCCTTGTTCTCTCAGATGCCAATATTTGCCGCCAGCCTCCTGTATATATATATATATATATATATATATACAGAGTCATTCATGTCGTTATGCACTTATTTCGAGGTTTGGTAGAACTCGGCAAGAAAATAATTTTCCCAATAAAAGGAGGAGGCGGGAACGTCACGTTTAGGAGGTAGAGTGAAATTTATAAATGTAGTTATTCTGCCTTTCTTTCTTCTACATAGTTGTGCGAAATCTACATTTGCGGGAGAACTAGTTAACCTTGAAAGCATGAAGGAACCGATTATACCGGCGTGTTCGGCGAAAAATTCTGCACAACGGTACACTTTACTAGCTTGCGTAGCAAAAAGCGAATAACCAGATTGAGGAAAGTCATACAAAGCAGATATGTTGTTATATCTTACGTTAACGCTTTTCCGTGAAAAATCGTCATTTTTGTTTATTACGACCAAAAATGTATGTTCAATAGACAAGTTTCACGCAATAGAAAATTTAATGCCCACCATTTTCGTACCAAAGTGATGGTGCTGCGATACGTAATTGTCAAGTAACTAAGCTATTTCTATAGCCATATCAAAAGCAAAGGCATGCATAGGGTGTATGAGAAAATTAGGTACATATTTTGAGGTTTGGCAGAACTCGGCAAGAGAAGAATTTTTTCCTAGTGGAAGGAGGGGGCGAAAACGTCTTGACAAAATGTTACGGTTCTTAACGTGAAAGCTTTAACGTAAAACATAACAACTATGACTGCCCAAACGGCTTACTTGACAACTACGTAACGTAGCGCCATCACTTTGGTAAGTGGAAAAATGGTGGGCATTAATTTGCTATTGCGTGAGAATGTACTTTAGACGTACATGTTTGGTCGTAGTGGAAACATTTTACGATTTTTCACGAAATGGCGTTAATATAACGTATCAACTATTTAAGGCTTTCCTCAATCTGGTTATTCGATTTTCGCTACGCAAACCAGTGAAGTGTCCTCCGTTCTGCAGAATTTTCTTCGGAACACGCTGGTATAGTCGGTTCCGTTATGCGTTTACTGGTTCTCTCGCGAACGTAGATTTCTCACAACTACATATGTAGAAGAAATAAACTACACTCGCTCTCCTAAACAAGACGTTTCCGCTGTCTCCTTCCATTGGCAAAAATTATTTTCTTGCCGAGTCCTACCAAACCTCGAAATAAGTACAGAACGATATAAATGACCCTGTATATATATATATATATATATATATATATATATATATATATATATATATATATATATATATATATATATATATATATATATATATATATATATACAGGTAGTTCAATAAGTTCTTTTGAAGAAAGAATAAGCTTTTTAGAATTCGAATTTTAGCGCTTCCACCGCTATTAGGAACTGCAACTTTTCGACTGCCAGCAGTCAAAATATTATGGTGATTGGCCGTTGCGATTTCGTTTGATCGCTTTTCCCGTGCAACGTATCGGCGTGATTTTGAAAAATTGAGAAAAAAAGAGTTTCGAGTGGTTATCAAGCATTTTATTTCAAAGGTTGGAATGCGACCCAAGTGAAAACTGAGTTAGACGAGGTGTACGGTGACTCTGCGCCATGTTTTGCGACTGTTTCCAACTGGATTAATGACTTAAAAAGAGGTCGCAGGAGCACCGGGATGAATTACGTTCAAAACGCCCAAAAACGGCAACTGATTAGGAAAACGTGGAAAAGGTGCGGAAAATCGTTGCCGCAGATAAGCGAGTGAACATTAGGGATATAGCGGAGGCCTTGGGGATCAGTTTGGGTAGTGTGCATTTCATCCTGCACGAAAACTTGAAGATGAAAGAGCTCAGAGAAAAATGGCTGCCGCATTTGCTCAACCAAGGCCAAAAAACGCGCCTGTTTTCGCTTCACAGCGAAATTTGGCCAAGATGTCGAACAATCCGTCGGATTTTTGGCGCAGATTCATGACCGTCGATGAAAGCTGGGTCCATCACTACACTCCCGAGACCCAAGAAGCATCTTGCCAATGGTGTGCACCTGATGAAGGACCTCCGAAGAGGGTGCGGACAACGGCATTGACCGGAAAGGTGATGGCTACAGTTTTTTAAGACCAACGTAGAATAATGCTGGTCGACTACCTTGAGAGCGGTAAAACGATCACAGGAGTATATTAGGCAAGACTGTTAGACTGCCTTTAGCAAGAACTCATCGTGAAACGGCCCGCTTTGCAGAAGAAGGTTGTCCTGTTTCACCAGGACAATGCTCCTGCACACAAGTCCCGGCAAGCATCGGCAAAACTGGCCCAACTGAGGTTCGAACTTATTGAACAACCTTCCTATTCTCCAGACCTGGCCCCCTCTGATTATTTCCTCTTCGGACATTTGAAGAATAGTCTCGGTGGAAAGCGTTTTTCCAGCAATGAAGAGGTTAAGGCTGCTGTCAATGCTTATTTTCAGTCTAAATACGCGGAATTTTACTTAAAAGGTATAAAAGCTCTGAAATCTTGGTGGGAAAAGTGTATTGAGCATCTCGGGGAGTATATCGAATAAGATAAATTTAAAAACATGATTTGGAAAATTCTTGGTTTTCATTCTAAGAACTTATTGCACTACCTGTATATATATATATATATATATATATATATATATATATATATATATATATATATATATATATATATATATATGTATATGTATATATATATATATATATATCTGTAGATATATATATATATATATATATAGTCACTGGCATCGCTCCATGTCGCCGTAGTTCGTGCCGCCTTTAATCTTAAACGCCTCCAGGAAGCGTCGTCGGGGCGAGGGCAGCCTCCCTCGGTTCTCGTGCCGCTCGCCGTTCGAACGTTGCGTCAAGCGATGAAGGAGCATATCTACAAGCACTAACGACTGTCACGTTAACTAACTGTCACGGTACACAAAAATGCTATCAACACTGATCAGCAGAGCAGGCGTGATAGAGTCATGTTACGCATTAATGCATGCTAGAGTTTCAGAGAGTGGAGGCCGTATTTCACCTACAGACGGCCAAATACAGTATCTGCCAAAAAACACTGTGTTTCGAGCCGATTGTCCATAATGACGACAACGACGAAGATGATGATGATTAAAAATCCTTTCTATTGTGGATTTATGATAAACATTATGTTCAGTTATTACCATTGTGAGATATGCATGTTTGAGCCAGGCTCATCATCTTCTGAACGCTTCTTGTCAATTCAAAACGCCTACGATAGAAGCCACGTTCCGTCTGCAAATGGTCAAAGATATCATACGTTTCAAAAACATGACCTCGCGTTAATTGCCCGTAACATATTCTTTGCATTTTCCGACAGTGTTTCAGGTTTTTGCTGCACTTATATTCATGAGATCGCGTGTCTCTGATGTAGTAGGTAGAAAATGGTATATGGCTCGAAACACAGTAGCATATGGTAGTGCCTTGATAGCTCCAAATACTTGGTTCGCTTTTCTGAATCTGCGCCTTCTTCTGCAACTCATCCAGGATTAACTGCGCAGTGGCGTAGATGCGACACGACTGCCATGCATAAAACGGGTACGTCTTATACAAGGAATTTTTTTTAATGACCATAGCGACCTCGTCGGTCGTAACTTATTGCTGCTCGTAAGACCTTTCGGCTTGGATGTGGACGGTATCCCGGCTGTTCTGAGGGCTCTTCTTACGATAGCTTCTTTAACAGTCGACACTATGTGGAAGAAGCTGAAATCTACCATGGTGCCGAGCTGGTGGGAGAGCAGCGAAAGGAATCAATCCCTATATAAGGGATATTGAGCCGCT
Organism: Dermanyssus gallinae; assembly: GCA_003439945.1. Lineage (NCBI taxonomy): Eukaryota > Metazoa > Arthropoda > Arachnida > Mesostigmata > Dermanyssidae > Dermanyssus > Dermanyssus gallinae. The sequence goes on along the minus strand of QVRM01003147.1, from coordinate 1,754 downwards.
CAAGGACGGCACGTTTTCTTGTTTATGTAAGGCTATTCATAACTTCTCTTGCAGACTTCTTAGTAGTTTTGTAAGCATCAAAAATATGTTGATTCACATGCACTCCCAGTGGGCCGGAATTGAGTCGACCCCTGCTAGCATAGTTGCCCCGTTGGTTCAATTTGTGCGTTCGTGCACGAGATATTCTAAGAAGTGTTTCTCGTTTGCTATAGTAGCATACAAGCAAAATATGCTGCGCTTGATCTTGAGAGGCACTCCCGACGGCTAATACCGCGTACTTAGCCGCATTGTGCGCCAACCTCCGCGATTCCTCGAAGTCCAGTAAGGTCAGCGAATCTTTTGCCACGACATTTGCAGCACTCGCCAAGATAGCATCGTCTTTTTTTTTTACTGCTGAAACCTCTCAGCATTACTTTGGGGGATTACGGGAATCCAGACGGACATGCGCCACCCCAGCCATGGTGACTAGTCTGGGACTCGCAAACCCAGTAAACCCGCTTCCCCCCCACCCCCAGGGATCGGTAACTGCGTAGGCATTGCTTCGAATCCATGGGAGTGGTGTTGCACCAACTCCTACATTCTACTCCAATCTGGCATCATCCATCGTCTCATGTCTGCCTTGGTGCAGCTCAGACGCGTCAGCCAGACCGTTAACGCCTTCCACAGCTCCGCCACCTGGGGATGCGTCGAGAGTCATCGCCTGGAGCGTCCCTGGCTGTCCCTGCCTAATCCCAAGGCTAGTTCGCCTTCGCTGCCTATTTCCCCTTCTTTCCCTGTCACCTACGGGCGCTCCCTCTCGACTGGATCGGGGGCTATTGTTGAAACGAGCTCTCCTGGCAGTTTCCTTGGCCACTTTTAAGGACATGATAGTCTCGAAGAAGGCACAAGACTCCCTCCACGCCTTCGCCGAAGTCAGCATGTGTGCTACAACCTTCGATTGATCGACTTTCCTCTCACGGTGGTCGCACGTGCGTCTCTGGCTGCTTGGAGGGCCGGACACCGCAGAACTGTGTGCTCGACATCGTCCGTCTCACCCGATCTGCATAACGCGCAGATGTCGACACTCGCCTTGCTAATTCTTACCATGTACGTTTGGAACTGGCCATGCCCGGTCAGCACCTGTGTCGTACCATAAGACAGCTCACCGTGGTTGCAGTCGTACCACGCCTTCAGGTCAGGGATGAGGTCTCTGGTCCAGCTCCCCGCGGGCGGCCTCCGAGGGTCTCCCGGCTGCACTGTGGCCCATTCTTCATGCCACCGGGCGATTGTCCTCGATCTAGCCGTTGTTAAGTCCAGATCGCCATCCCTCCATCTTTCGGCCCGTTCACTTGCCAGCAGATCCCATGGTAGCATCTTAGACAGGACCAAGAGGGCCGCGGTCGACACCGTTGTGACGATCGAAGCACTCTCCTGTTTCTTTGTGTCCTCAGCGCCATGTCTGCCCACACTGGAGCCGCGTATAGCGCTACCGACTCTGCTACACTGGCCAGCAGGCGCCGCCTGCTTTCTGTGCAGCCGCCGACTCTGGGCATTAACCGCGCCAGGCCGGCCGCGACCTTGTGGGCTTTACCAGCCACATGCTGGATATGCGCCGATCCATTGAGACCTTTGTCGAGCACCACTCCGAGATACTTTGCTGTCCGAGCAAGCTTGACAGGATGACCGTTTAGACGCAGGCGGATGTTCCGGGTTTTCTTCCTGCCTGTAAGGTACATTGCTTCCGTCTTGTGCGGGGCCCGTCTTAGAGAATGGTC